>VWZF01004607.1:559850-1013743 GCA_013396755.1 Sclerurus mexicanus | reverse complement strand
CCCCCGGGTCGGCCCCCTCCCCGGGCCGCGGGGAGCCGGCGGGAACCAGAGCCTCGTGTGCCCGCGGCAAGGCACAAAAGAACCCCACCAAAACCCCTAGCAAACAGATAGCCTAGCAAGCGGTACCCGTTTAGGTTGTTTTCCTGTGTATAGAATAGCAAAACAAAGCGCTATTCCAGCTCCCCTGGAGCCGTGCTGTGGTATCGCCTCTGTATGGGAGGTGCGCCTCCCGTAGCATGTGCCCTTCACCCCCGCGGGACACGGGCTGAGTTTTCCCGTCTGGCTCTGAAACCTCCTAACACGCTCCAGGTTCCAACAGGGAATTTCGGGACTCGGGTGGGGGGCGCTGCTTGCTTGAAGTCAAGCGCATGTGGAGTGTGGTTTGGAGCGTGTGTGCTGGCAGGAGGCGCTACTGGGATGCTGGCTAACACTGTTTGTTGTTTCCCTGGACAGAGCTGGGGTGGCCGGAGTCCATATCCTATCTTGATAGGCCTCCATCCCCGCTGGAGTTTTATCGAGAGTGGGTGAGTCCAAATAAACCTTGTATAATTCGCAATGCCATCAGCCACTGGCCAGCTCTGAAGAAATGGACCCCAGCGTACCTCAGGTATGAACAAGCTTTGAAGCAGGACCAGTTGTTAATTGCAGTTGACCTCACTAAAAACCCCTTGGTTAACCTTTGCTTTTATTTGTAAGATAAGTTCAGATTCCTCCCTGCTTCTGTGTGAAGGTGTTCAGTCTTCCCAAGATGAGGTGTATATTTCTTCCTTGCAATCATACTGCCCTGTCAGTTCGGATGCAGCAGGGAGGGTCTGTGTGCAGCCAGCAGGCTCAGGCTATTGAAACCCAGCTCACTGGAGTGGGGCTGTAAGGACAGACCGACTGGTTTATGCTTGGGCACACCTTTTTTTTTTTTTTTTTTAAATGAACATTTTAACAAATAATGAATTTTTAAAAATCCTTTAGGAAGGGATTTATGGTTAGATGTAAAATCTGCAGGTTAGGTCTGAATCTGTGGGTTTTAAAGCTAATTTTCTTATGGAACTAAGGGCTGTTAGCCTGATGATGTGTGTATCTATCAGTTTCTGTCCACCCCTTCTCCCTGGTCAATAGCTTTTGAACATGTGAACCCTTGGATTTGGCTGGGTTGAGTGGTCACAAGAATATCAAGCTTTGTCATGATTCATGAAAAGAAGTGGCTGAAGAGGGCTCTCTGCCTGCAGGGAGGAAAACAGAGCTTCTTTGTGAACTTGACTGTTAGGAGACAATTCGGACAGGTAAAAGATACTATAGTTGCCTTGACTGTAGCAAGCAATTGGAGGAGAATGCCAGAGTCCTTTCCAGACAGTAGAAAATCTAATCTAGAGACACTCATCCCTGAAAAGACAGCCTTCTTATTTTTTCTGCCCATGAAGCATGTTGCTTTTAAAATAACCAGTATCTAATATATAGCCAATTGCAGGCCATGCTATAAACCTTTGATTTATTTTGCAGGGAGGTTATAGGCCCCAAGGTAGTGAGTGTGGCAGTAACACCAAATGGTTATGCAGATGCAGTGTTTCAGGACCGTTTTGTCATGCCAGAGGAGCGCCAAATGCCTTTCACGGACTTTTTGGACATTGTGGAGAAGAAAGTGACCTCTCCCAACGTATTCTATGTGCAGAAGCAGTGCTCAAACCTCACTGAGGAGTTCCCTGAACTTGTCTGTGATGTGCAGCCTGACATACCATGGATGAGTGAAGCACTTGGTAAACCCTCTATTTCTCTTGTCTTCAGTAAATGTTTTGAATAGAGCTTTAAAACAATCACACTATGTACATGGTGAATGTTTGTTCTCTTTCCGAACACCACAGCTCAGTTTGCTTTCATCCTCTTAGAAAGCAGAAATGGTAAAATACCCCAAGTTTTGGGGTTGGATTACTTTGGAATCAGTATTTTGGTTGTGTATTGGGACCTTCACAACTGAAAAAAATGTGGTAATAGTGCCACATAGCACTTCTTTACATTGAGTGGCTTTTTTCTGGTCTAGAGTCATATTGTGGATCCGTACTTCCCGTATAGAAGGAGGTGGTTGCTGTCATTCACAGAGTGCTATTTGCAACAAAATCTGCCATAGCTATGAAGGAAGTTATAGGACAGAATTTGTAAGAAATTTATTTGAAACATGATGCTTTCCCCCCCTGCCCCGCCCCCATGTTGACAACATCCCTCTATTCCCTACCCTTACAGGGAAGAAGCCTGATGCTGTGAATTTCTGGCTTGGGGAATCAGCTGCTGTGACATCTTGTACGTACTGTGTGGGGCTGTAAGTCTTCTGTGTGCTTTCAGCATGGGTTTAAGCAGGCTTGTTTTGAGTTAGTGGCTTGGGAGGGCTGTGTGGTTTTTCTGACATGGCAGTTCTATTTTAGCATGCTTTTTCTTTGCATTTTTTCTTTTGCTTTTCTTCAGCCTCTTGCTACTGTGTCTCTGGGTGCATCTGCTTAGCCTTGTGTCAGGCAAGGCACTGACAATTTGTTTCCTTGAGTGTATTTGGTACAACACGATGCTGTTACTTTCCCATTGGCTACAAGAGGCAGAAGCAGCCTGATCATAATAGGACAAGCTGACACTTTTACTTTACTATAGTTTCTGGTGCAGAGAAGGAAAGAGCACTGATTTTTCTCTCTTTCTCCACATGTTTTTTTCTCAATCCTAGTACATAAAGATCATTATGAGAACTTGTACTGTGTGATATCTGGAGAGAAATATTTTCTACTGCATCCACCAAGTGACCGTCCCTTCATCCCATATGGTACATCATTTTACTATGCAATATGTCTGGAAGTTGGAAGGAAGAGAGACTAAAGCATAGAAAGATATGAAAAAAAGGAAGCAGAGATAACATTTTGACCTTTCAGCGGTATTTCGCTTTTCACTGTGAACAGTAATCTCTCCTATTTCGTGCTGCAGGTAGTTTGTAATACAAATGTTACTCTGAGGTTAGGTTTTCTGGTCTAGTGAAGTAATAGGGTCACTGGTGCACACCGTGAGTACTGTGTCCAGTTCTGGGCCCCTCAGTTCAGGAAGGACATTAAAATGCTGGAGTGAGTGCAGAGAAGGGTAGCAAAGCTGCTGAAGGGTCTAGAGGGTAAATCCTATGAGAAGCAGCTGAGGGAGCTGGAGTTGCTTAGCCTGGAGTAAAGGAGGCTCAGTGGAGACCTTATCATTCTCTACAACTACCTGAAAGGAGGTTGTAGCCTGCTGAGGGTTGGCCTCTTCTTCCAGGCAAATAGTCTCAAGCTGTGCCAGAGGATGTTTAGGTTGGATATTAGAAGGAATTTCTTCACAGAAAGGGTGATTAAACATTGAAACGGGCTGCCCAGGGAGGTGGTAGAATCACATCTCTGGAGGTGTGTAAGGAAAGACTGGATGTGGTGCTTGTGGCCATGTTCTAGTTGACATGGTTGTGTTGGGTCATAGGTTGGACTTGATTATCTTAGAGGTCTTTTCCAACCTTATTGATTCTGTGATACTCATGAGTGTACAACTTTAGAATATTTCAATTATTCAAGTATCTTGTCAAGTATCAAGTATTGTAGCATGTCATCTTTGGTATTTTACAGGTTTGGATTCTGTCTGATCATTCATTTCTTTAGGAAAAAAAAGCCAGGAAGGTGAAAACTAAGTAGTAATGTAATGAAATATTCAAGTTACTGACTGAATCTCTGAAAACTGGAGAAATGAAAAAAGAGATTCTTACTGCAGCATTGCTTCACATTGCCTGTTTTCTGTTTCTTTGTTGCTTTCCTGTGTGCAGAGCAGTAATTTGTTTTGCCTCAGTTCAAAACCATTGGCCTTTTTCCTGGCACTACATGCCTTGGTAAAAAGTCTGTCTTTTTTATAAGCCCGCTTTAGGTACTAGAAGGCCACAGTAAGGTTTCTCCAGGCTGATCAACCAAAACTCTCTCAGCCTTTCTCTGTAGAATAAATGGTGTTGAATGTATGTGAATGTATGAAATACATGTGTGATATGAGTCATACTTTGTAAAACAAGATACTGTTAAAGCAAACAGAGATAATGCTTACATTTCATGGTGTGCAGTAAAAAGACAATTCCATCTTTCTGAGCATGAGATTAATTAATGGAGAGAAACTCTCTCAAGGGAGGGCTTAGAAAGCCATATGCTGAAGCGATGAAAGAAAAGCAACCAGCAATTTTTGAAGCAGTTGATGAGCCCTATCAATTAAAATTAGAAGTGAAATGCTGGCCACAAGTCACTAATAGCTCTTGTGAGTGCTTCCTTGGTTAGACTGACCTAAGAAGAAACATCTGAATATAGAAAGATGTGCAAGTCAGGGATGCATTTATGACTTCTGAAAGGGAAAGAAGACAGTTACTGGAACAAAATAGAACTGGGATACAAATGAGCTTTGAGAATTCCTGCGAAGAAAGAAGATTGGAATTCTGAACAGGAAGGCATCTTAATATTCAGACTGACTTTAAAAAAGAATTATTAACAAACTGGATAAAATTTGAAACAGACAAAGGGAAGGATAGTAAGTGCAGTAAGTTGAAAATGGTTTTGTCTTAAGTTTTCTTAGACTTGGTGAAAGTGTGACATGACATTAGTTTCTCTGAGTCGTGTCATTTCATTCTTTCTCTGATTCCAGAACTCTATCAGCCAGCAACCTACCAGGTATCAGAAGATGGCTCGTTTGAAATTGTGGATGAGAAGAGTGCAGATAAGGTAAAAAGCTTATAAAGAACACAGTCAATATAGTAGAGAAAATTTTGGGCACTGTTGAGTCCTCACACTGAGTATATTGATTGATATTTAGAAATCCTTCATTATTGGAAAGAGAATGCCGAGGTGTTTCACTTGTATTTTACTGTTTGCAAAGGATACCCAGCTTCCAGAAAAGATTTTTGCTGCACACCTGAAACCATTGATGTCATAAACTGTCTTACTTGCACCAAACTTAAACAGATCCAGTTTTAAATGCATCAACAATAAAGGAATTGATTGCATTCAAGCTGAAATAGACCCCTCTACGTTCACTTTCTTTTGGCCCTCTACTCATGTCTCCATTTTGCCCTACAGTGGTATCACCCAGTGCAATAAAACATATCTGTCTCAGTGAATAAGTGGTGTTTGCTTAGTAGTAGCAATATTTATTTGATTAAAACCTCAGTAGAATCTAATCTCTTGCCTTTTACTTCTGCAATGTGTGAGTAATGTTACAACAGAACTTGAGCTGGGGCATGTTCTCTGTTTCCAGAGCAGTGCTCATGAAATATCATTCCTGTAACACAGTAAGGTGGAGAGCTGAGGTTTATAATTCTGTAGGGCATGGAAGAAATTAATGCAGGCAAGAGGGCTTTTCCAGCAAGAAGGGTTTTTAGCTGCTAGGAATAAAAATTAGACCAGAGACCTTAGGAAGAAGAAGAAAGGAATTTCTATGAAGTGGTGCAGATGAAGTATTTAAGTACTGCATGTAGGAGGAACAAGTGACTTAAGGGGCTGGAAGTGTCTTGAAATTACACCATGAGGCTGCAGTCTCATGGATGACATTTATCACCTTTTCCCTAATTAGAAATCTGTCACTGAAGGAGACAAATTTTTGTATCCTGGACCTATTCCCAGTTGAATGTGGAAAGCTGTGTAGCTGTACATGTTCTGCGAGACAAAGTACATGTTTTGTAACCTAGGATGTTTGACTATCAGTTGTTTTTCTAGAAGCTTGCTGGAACTTTTTGCCAGGGTCAGTACCATATACACAATCTTTTGCCTTTAGGTGCCCTGGATCCCTCTGGACCCCTTGAACCCCAATCTGGAAATGTATCCAGAGTATGCTCAGGCAAAACCTTTGCAGTGTACAGTGAAAGCTGGTGAGATGTTATATCTGCCTTCTCTCTGGTTTCATCATGTTCAGCAATCACATGGCTGTATAGCAGGTAAAACACACAGTATTTCCAGGTACATTTTTGAACTGTGGTGGGTGTGCAGCTAGTTATCCCTCAGCAAAGCATCAGTGGGACCTAAGATCCTTTTCAGGTTATCTGCCTCTCCGCAGAACAATGATGCATGTCATGCAAGTTTTACAAGGTTTGAGGAAGAGATTTTTGCTGTCCTTTTCCTGGAATAATGCTATCTGTCAGAAAAAAATATTTTGAACAGCATAACATTAGTATTTGTGTAATGCTGTAAATACTGCAAGCCATTTTTTTCAGTACTCGTGATTTTGTGATAAAAAGACAAGTTAGCAGTAAAGCAGTTTTTCTGATTCTCTTTGCCCAGTGCTGCTGCACAAGTCCTCTAAAAAAATCAGAAGATTTTTTAGAAAAAGTAGTGTTGTTTCCAGCTGCAAGCCCCTGGCCACTTTTTTTTTTTTTCTCCATTTAGAAGAAATGCGAAAGAGTTTGAGTTTATTTGGCCTTTAGTCTGTTAACTGCAGTACAGTCTGTACACACTTCAAAAATCAATATTCTCTGAGTCTGGTCCAGTGAATGTCTGAAGCTAGAGTATACCCTCCTCCAAGAAGCGTTGGTACAATATTACAGTGCCTGGCTAAATTTTTTAGGAGACATACACCAAAATTAACCCAAGAAGCAGAACTAAAGCACTGTCTAATTGATGGCCATTGTGAAGTAGTGGTCAATTTGCTATCCTTTACACTGGAAGAGGGGTTCCTATTCAGATATTAAACTTTGCAATTTGGTAGTTTTTTGTCTAAATAGAAGCATATGTTTCTTGTTCCTAAACATTTTGTTAGTTTCTGCTCCAAGGAATCTCGAGTATAGAGTATGAAGAGGAGTTGGTTTGGGTTAAGAGTGAGCTGCATTTGCAGCACTATTAAAGAATTCCACTGTTTGCTTATGATATTTTTGGCTGTAGTCAAAGATTTGCTAATTTCAAAGTTCAGTCAGTAATAAGGAAAAGTCTGTACTAACTGAACTGTGTAAGTCTATGAACTTATTTGTAAATCATTACATTCTGTCCTTAGAAACCTTTTTCCTTTTTCTTGTCTCCTCAGTGAATTATTGGTATGACATGGAATATGACCTTAAGTACAGCTATTATCAACTACTAGATTCTCTCACAAAAGCCATGAAAATGCTATAGCACAGACTGGAGACTTGAGCTTGTGATGTCTCTTTCTGCTACGGTACAATCGTCAGCATCTTGTGACTGGAGTACAAACGTGATTCACGCAAAAAGAACTGAACATTAAATTATCATCAACAATACCTGCCAAACAGATCATGGCTACTTTGCTTGATTTCAGAGTCTAGATCAACTGGCCAGATTTTTTGGTTTGTAAGCAGAAGGTTTGGTAATAGTGTTGCCTCAGTGACGGTGAGCAAAATAAAATTTGAAGGGAGGCAATCCAGGTTTTGAAAATCCTAAAACAGAAGCCCTGACTGTGTTTTCATAGCAACCCAAGTGGACAAGGAGGGATCTGCTCTGCCACCCACCTGTGCATCAGGCTGCATCAGTCCAACACATGCATTCTGCATAAGGCAAAAGTCCTATCCAGTTGTAATTCACTAAGTTCAGTGGCTCTGGTGTTTTGATGGTGAGAAACTACAACTTCTGCAATAAATAGGTCAGCTTAAAAGCTTATTTCTGTACTAATTTCTCTTGTTTTCCCAAATGATATGATGGCTGAAGAACATCTAGGATGTCATGCAAAACTCAATGTCAGCTATTTTCCATGTTAACCTACACATTTTTATTTCTTTCCACTGTTGTATTTAAATGTAGCCTCATTGTCTTTCATCCTCGGTGATGACTTTAGAATTACTGTGCCAGATCTACAGTCGATCTGCACATCATCTATGGTCTTGTGGCATGATATGTGATTGTGCAGCTTGTAGGCTCATTCACTCTTTCATTCCTGTGCCATTAACTGCTGCCTTAATTCCCATTTGTGTTTCCACAGAATGGGATAAGACTACTCACGTTTGAGACCCAAAGGGTAGGACTAGGAGGCTGTTAAATACACAAACATTGCAAAAATATAATATTGCTGTTTAAGAAAACCAAAAGGTAGTGTTTATCATCAAATCTTCAAACAGTTCCTTAGAAACATTAGCAATGTGGGGAAAATTATTTTCCATGTATTAATTAGGAAAATACAGATACCGTTATGCAAGACTGATTATTGTGAAGAATATAGTTTTTTTTTTAGTTTGTCTGTTTCTTTTGTTTTTTAAAGAAACATGGTTCTAGCATAAAGTTTCATTTTATTTTGTGGTGCTTGTCCAAAAATTGCTGAAAGCTCAAGAGGGTTTAAGAGCAGGCTTTGTTTCACAGCTAAATTAAGATATCACATTACTTCAGACTTTCCAACTTCTGTGTTTCCCGTGCCTTGGCAAAGGCACCCAAGCCAGTTCTGCAGTCAAATCTCGAATTTCCCGCAGTCGGGGCGGAAAGGCAACTTGAATATCTTCTTGCTACTTTGCGCTTTTGAATTCAGTCCCTTCCTCTAATCCGAAGTAAACCCACACAGCCTGCGGTGCCTGTGCGGGTGTTCCTGTGCCACCTCGGTGCCTGGAGGGAGGCGCGCTCCGGACTACGCCTCCCGGCAGCCCGCGCCGGCTCCCCGAAGGAAGTGCGCACCGGGGCTCCTCCCGGACTTTGGGCAGAGGTTTTAGTCCCGAGCGCCGGCCGTGTCCTGGCGGTCTCACCTCGCGCAGTTTCACGCGGCCGGTGTCTCGCCCCAAGCAAGGTGCGCTGTGATGGCGGTGCAGGTGATGGTCCTGCCTTCCGCCAGGTGTCTGTTCGACGAGCCCGTGCGGATCCGTGTCGGGGGTCTCCGGCCGCAGCAGGCGGTCACCCTCCGAGCCAGCCTGGTGGACGAGAGCGGGGAGCTTTTCCAAGCCCACGCTCACTACAGAGCCGGGGGCAGCGGAGAGCTCGACCTCAGCTGCTCCCCAGCCCTCGGGGGCAGCTATTTGGGAGTGGAGCCGATGGGACTGCTGTGGTCTCTGCGGTCTAAAACGCCCTATAAGCGGCTGGCAAAGAGGAATGTCCTGACCCCTTTCTGTGTGGACTTGGAGGTGTATGAGGGCCATGGGGGCATGAGCCGCTTGCTGGGAAAATGCACCAACGAACGGTGGTTTTTAGGAAAGGGGGTGAAGAGGATTTCAGTCAGAGAAGGTCGTCTGAAAGCAACCCTCTTCCTCCCTCCTGGTGAGTTTTAATTCCATTCTGGTTTAACAGGCGTGACTTAAACCACATATTGTGCCCCGTGTCCCCTGGATGCTCTCAGCAACTCAGTGCAAAGCCTCAGGTAATGCTTCCCTCAGCCTGTGCTTGGTCCAGATCCTTGGATCCTCACAGCAGAGCAGGGAGGACCAGGTGTTGCCCACTCAGGTCAAGGGCCAAGGCGAGCATGTGGTGGTGCAGGCAGGGCCACAGTGGTAACACAAGATGTCTCCTGGCTCTTCTAGCTGAGGAGGGTCCGGACCTCTCCTGCCCTGAGAGCTCTAGCAAAAAGTGTGTTTATTTCTTAGCTTTTCTCTTCAGCTGACAGGGCAAAGAGGCTCCTGGGCCTTTGGCAGAGCTGTGATGCGTGACAGGTCTGGCCGTGGAGTGAAGAAGGTCGAGGCATGGTGGGAGCACTGTACTCAGGCTGCAGCCAACCTAGGCTGCTCCAGCCGCTGCCACGGATCTTCCTGCAGGCTCTGAATTTGTCTGTCTCTCTCTTTAGCTAAGGAAAAGCCAAAGAAAGAAGTCTACCTGGTTGAGCAGCTGGTCTGCATGGGATATTTAGGAAGATGGGAGACAAATGGGAAAATCAAGGTCTTAAAGTGGTGCCATATTCCACAGCTTCATACAGAGGCAGTGAGAAGACTGGGTCCTGTGCAAAGCTGCTTTCAGTTCCTCGAGCAGAACTTAAAGCTGTCTTGCTCTGTAATTAATAAACAGTCCCTTACAGCTGCTGCAACATCAAAGCTTGTAAGGGAAGTCTGGCTATAAGAATGAGCAGAGCAACATCAGGAAAGGAAGGTCCCGTTGCTGCAGGAGGAGAGCTGAGGAACCCAGGGGTAGTTACCTGTATCATACTGAAGCCTGAATTGGCATAGGTCAGTGCTGGTATCTGTGAGCATATTTCATAACCCAAGTACTCCCTCACTGCCAAACCTAGCACAGTTCCTAAAGAAGTGCTGCTTATGCAGTAATACTGTTTGTCCATTGATCCCCAATGGCCTGAGAACATCTAGGCCAACGTCAGCAAAATTCATGGTGGGATAAGGATGCCCAACCTATAACTTCCTATAATGAGTTTCTAAGAGAGAGGAGAAATACCCAAATTCATGTGCTTACGTGATTTTGTGTGTGCCTGAAAATGACAGCCACCATGGAAAGCTTCAGAGGATGATTTTCTTCTGATACCTACTGATGTGTGCTAAGGGGGCACGACTGAAAGGACAACTGTAGGAACTTTTCTTTTGCTGCATGCTTTGCTATACTCACTCCTTTCATTGCAGGACCTGGTCCGTTCCCTGGGCTTATTGATTTGTATGGTTCTGGAGGAGGTCTTGTTGAATACAGAGCAAGTCTCCTGGCTAGCAGAGGCTTTGTGACCCTGGCTCTTGCTTACATGGCCTTTGAAGATATCCCTACTATGCCAGAGTTTCTTGAACTGGGCTATTTTGAGGAAGCTGTTAACTTTTTGCGGAAGCAGCAGCAGGTAAGACACAAAATATGGTGCTCTTCCAATTAGAAACTATTTTGCAGTTTTCTAAGTGGAATGTTGTATGCCACTGAATGGAACTAAGTTTCTGAAATGTTAGAAGTAAACAACATTGTCTGAAAGACAATGTGATCTTGAGAGATGGAAAAGCATGTGCTTCAACTTGAATTTTGCAAGTCACCGAGTAGCTGGTTTTGTGCAGGATCTTGTACAGTCCATAATATGCTGGGAAAGCAGATTTGTGAAAGATTAAATCAAAGCAGTTCCTGGACTAGAAGTACAAAACTGCTTAAGCAGTAAATCTTGATTTTTTTTCTCAACATTTGCATATTTCAAGATTTCTGAAGGGAAAACAATCCATTGACTATATTACAGGCTTTTGATGCTATTTCACAAGAAGCGTTCTTCTAAAGTTTCAAAAGACAATAATAGAAAACTTCAACAAAAGAATCCCTTACAGTTGTAGCACTGAAGGATGTAACACATCTTAAAGCTGTATTTGAACAAGTGTGTGGGATGAGAAAGACACTTTATAGCAATGTATCATCATACTTAACCAAAAAGTGATCAAGAGATACCAAGTAGCGTATAAAATTTTAATGGAGTCCTACTTAAAGAGGTACTCATTTCACAAAGTTATTTACTTTCTAGCACATGGACACCAGGATTATAAGCAGTGTGAGAGCAGAATTCAGTCTTGCTTGTTTGTCTTGTTCCTCATAGCTCAGAAATGTCTAGATTTTGATATGAAGAGCCTTCACTATAAAAAGTTGATTTAAACAGTTAGTGGGGTCATTGAGCCTCAGGTGTAATGAACCTTGCATCTTCTAAGGCAAAACGGAAAATAACAGTTCAGCTGTAGGAGAGTATTAAAAAGATGGCAATAAAGAAATTTAATGCAAGTAAACCCTTGAAAAAGTGGTTTGGAGATAGGAGCAGTAAAAGATTCCATACCAAGGGTGGGTGTCTAGCCAGGATGTGGAGGGAGCAAAGAGCGTTTGTTTATAGAGGTCACCAGGAAGGAAAAGTGTTACAGGAGGGGAGATGTTGTGGGGCTGTAGAATTCATGGTCACTCTTGTGAACCCTCAGCAAAGGGATAGATTGTTATAACCTGAACAGAGAGAGGGAAGGGGCAAAATATAGATGGTAGTTGGAGAGGAGTGAGAAAGCAGAACTGTAGACATTATGTCAGCCCAGGAAATAGAGAATAGTTGATAATGCTGTTTTCATAACTCTGTTTCAGGTGAAAGACACTGGGATTGGTGTTTTGGGCTTGTCTAAAGGAGCTGATCTAGCCCTTTCCATGGCCACATTTCTACCTGGCATCAAGGCAGCTGTCAGCATATCAGGAAGTGTTTTTAATTCCTTCATTCCTCTAAAGGGAGATGGTTTCACTATTCCTGCCCACCCATATAACCTGGGCAGGATGAAGGTCAATGATGAGTCTGGCCTGGTAGATTTTTCAGACGTCTTAGATGATCACAGGGACCCAGCAACATGGGATTGTCGCATTCCTGTGGAGAGGTCCTTAGCCAAGTTCCTGTTCCTGTGTGGATTGGATGACATGAACTGGAAAAGTAACCTCTATTGCCAGGATGCTGTTCAGTGCCTTCAGCAGAATGGACGGGAAGTGGAGTTTTACTCCTATTCTGGAGCAGGACACCTCTTGGAACCACCATACTTGCCTCTGTGCCAGGCTTCAATCCATAGAGTGCTTGGGATGTTTGTGTGTTGGGGAGGGCAGTGGAGGGAGCATGCTAAAGCCCAAGAAGATGCATGGTGCAGGATACAGGCCTTTTTCTGGCAACATTTGATGGACTCAGACATCCCTAAGAGCAAGCTGTAGTGGAAGCTGTCAAAGATGCTGACCAGGGTTGGTATTTCAGCACTCACTGAATCTTGGAAACTCATCAGATGTTTCCTGGACTGCCTTCCTCTAAAACCTCACTGTTGCATCATTGTTTATTTTCATTCCCCAAATAATTTTCCGTTTTTTAAGTTGAATTTCGATTTACGTCTGGCTGCAGCTTCACTGTATATTGGCGCCATCTGGTCTGTCTGTGTGCTGTAGTCTGAGTAAAACCCAGCATCCTATCACGTAGATTGCATTTGTAGTGAGCTATCTTTGCTCTCAATCTGCAACCATCTCCTTTCATAAGAGGGAATACTCTCACAGGAGGAGTTTTCCATTGAAATATTTAGTCTTGCGCCTTTAACCTAGATAAAAACAACATTTTTTTGGGAACAATACATTAGTACACTCACCTTTCCTCCTGCTATATTGTTTTCTCCTTTTTTCTTAGTAAAAAGGTTGCAGCAGTTCTTAGTTCAGTGAAGAGACACTCTTCTGATTTATCTGAAATGCAATGATAACTTTTTTTTTGTACTTCAAAAGCCAGAAGTGAATCTTACCCCAGTTAAAGTGATTGTATCTCCTGCTGACTACGTATAAGTTACGTATCAGGGTAAAGTTTTCACTGCACTACTCAATAAATGCAATATGTATGCACACTTTGCTTGAAATTACCTGAATAAAGCTTTCAGCTGTCTTTATGCTACTTGGATGGCAGCTGGCAAGAGAGACTGAAAAAGCTGATTTAGGTGAGCAGTTCTGTGCACATACAGGAAAATATTTCAGCTAATTCACTTTCACAGGGATTACTTTTAAAATTAAACTGAAATTTGAAACATATTTAGGAAATAGAAACTGGAGGCAGTCTAATGTAAAATAACTGGAAATGGCTTAATTTCAATAAAACATCTTCCTGTTCTTAAGCATATTCTTAATCATTTTGTTGAAGACTGATACTTAATGTTTCTTCTGCTGAAGAGATGATTTACACAAATAGGGCTAATGAATTTTTTTTTCCAAGTTAATAGCAAAAATTCTACTAATTGCAGCCTGTTGAGTCAGGGCAATTTAAATAGTTTCTGCAGGTCTACTGAATACAGACAACACTATTCAAGAACAGTGTGAAGTATTTAATTAAGGATAATAGACCTTTAGCTGCAAGAGCCCCTCTGCCAAGTACAACTGATAAAACTAATAAATATTGGATGAGGAAAGCTGTTCTTGTAATCTGCTCATAATTGAAAAGTGCTTCAGATAAAACAGAGCATTAAAGAACTAGCTTGAACCAAAAGATGTAATTTTGATTCTTACATAGTCATCCCTTGTTTAGCACTTTGCATTGCATTTCTGTTGTGAGAATGAGAAAAGCTTGTGACAAGTCTCTTAAGAAACTGAGAATCTCTCCACATCTAAGTTGCTATGAACAAGTTTATTTTAAGGGAACAGTGCATCTTGCAGTGCTCTTTTTGGGCAGGATGATTTCCCTAGCTACCTAGGAATCAGGCAACAATGAAGAGTGCTGATTTGCCAATGCGTTCTTTGAATTTTCCATCTTTGCTTTTGTACAATTTATGAAAGGAGACTATCCCCAAAAGAAGAGTGCGAAAAGCATGTCCTTGAGTAGAACATCTCTAAACTCATCTTTAGCTTTATTGCTCAGATCCCATGAAGCTAAAATAATCTGGGTGAATGCAATCTAAGTTATACAAAACATATATAGTTTAGTATTTTTAATTAAGTTTCCTTGAAGCAGCCCACAGACTGTGCACTGTGAGACCTTTGGACACAGCTTATCCTTTTCATTGTGGGCTTTTTGTATCTCAGTTCAGATGATCGACTTTACACAGCTCCATCCTTCTGTCCAATCTACTCAGTAACCCTTCATGAAAAACTCCAGGGACTCCTAACAGTTTGGAAACATATGGGCACTGCATGGAGCAATGTTCTCTATACTTCTTAAGACTTCTTGAACAAGTTGTAGGGTTCTCTTCTCATTATTCAGAAATGGAATCTGAGCCAAATGTAGTACTAAGCACTGAGAAAGTGATACTTTAAGTTTGGTGAGAAGGAAGATTAATATTCCAAATGAAGTAATGCTCCTTGCCGGATTTACTGCAAAATATCCCTGCTATTTTTCATTGTCCAGGTCAAAAACTAGAAATGCTGAAAGTGTCTTAAAAAATTGTCCAAGCAAAATTAGCATTAAACCTAAAAATGTCTGGACCCTGACTCTAGTTAGCACTTAAAGAAAAAATAATTGAGTAACATTCTATTTATTTAGGATTGTATCTTTTCAGTGTCTTAAGCTGCTGAACTTTTAACATCTGGTATTTAGACTGTAAATATATGTTTGCATTAAAGTCACTTCAGAGAAAGGTATGGTTTTATGCTTTTCTTAAGGGTTTTAGGAATACCTTGCTGTGCAGAGGGACACTCATGCCTTTTTTTCTGATTAGTGATCTAACTGAGAAGCAATCCTGTGGGGAAAAAACAAAACACAGAAGATTGAAATGTTCAGCTGGATCAAAGAAGAAAACAGCAGGAACCTGCATGTGCTAGTGCCTCGTAGTTCCTAAGCAGCAGGGGTTCAGTCATACTCAGCCCAGACCTGTCTTCTCTCCCTGCTTCATTTGCTGCTTCTTCCATTTGCTTTGTGGGTATTTTTATGATTTGTATCTGCCTTATTAGTCAAGACATCACATGGGATGTTAATGGGCTGAGGCAGGTAATACCACTCTACCTTTCAATTAACAAATTTAAGAAAAGTAGCTCGAATTTTTAAAAACATTTTAATTTTTAAATAATTTGCTCCCTGTCCTTTGCATGTGCAGATTCTGCCCTCCACTGGGTTGAAAGGAGAGTAGAATTTTTTAAGACAGCAAATTCTTCTTCATTCCTTTTAGTTCTCTCATAAGGCTATTTGGCTTTCCAGTGCTTCTGCTTTGCTTTTCTTCTTCCTGCAGAAGAACATAATTTTGCACTATCAATGAACATCAGGCCAGACTTCATGGGAATGCAATTTCCTGGGCTTAGGAAGGAATGCAAAGGTTGGTCTCATAAATCCTATGTGTACGCTGCAGCTCTTCCAGCTCTTAACCATGTTTGGCAACAGGATCATTTCATCTAGCACTCATGTAGTAAAACACATTTCTTTAATGATCTTTGAGCAAGCTGTTAAGGGTAAATCACTGTACATACAGTCATGACTTGACCAATGCCTCTGTGCATGTTCTCAGCTGCTTTCTTGTTATTTTGTCTGTAGAACAGTGCAGAATTCTCCTTATAAGGTGGTGTTCCTGGATGGCAGAGCCTTCTGCTACACATAAAAAGTAGGGACTGATTTTTCTGAGAGTCAGCATGTGTACAGATTCCAGAGTCAAGGAGATTCTAGACGGAATGTTACTTAATGTAAGAAATACAGTTCTTCTGTGAGTAAATGAGTGTTTGCAGATAGTAAGGATGGTTCCTCCTTGCTGTGGTCCCCAATTCTCCAGTGCAAGGTTCCATGTGGAGATAATTAGGAATGCTTTTATCTCTGTGAAACTTTTCTTCATGTGTTTTAGGTTTTCATTGAAGAGGTGTAAAAGCTGAAAACATATTTAAGCATGTTTTCAATATTTTCATGCCACAGAAAGTGACAGTATGTAGTCATGTGCCTCCAAACAGACTTCAGCTGAAATACAAGGGGGAAAAAAAAAGCTCTGCTTTCTTGAAAGCCATTAATCACATAAAAAATGTTTCACTCAAACAAAAGCTGCTTTGATGAGCTTAAATGTCATGATACTGTTTGCTTTGCTGTCAAATCTGCAGCACCCTCAGCTCTGACTTCCCACAGGTACCATAGAAACAGCAAGAACAGCATATACCTACCTCCTCTTTCAGGGAAGCACCACAGACCAAACCACCCTGCTCTTCTGTGGTTGCCCCCAGGCAACAAGAGGCCTGAGCTTCTGCAGTTTATCCCTCCTTGGTCCTTTGCTTTATTCTCCTCCTATTTTAGTTTGTTTCACTCTGTTAGGTTTTCTGGATTATGCTTTTCTTTCCTCCCTCATGTCTCTCATTAGAAGAATGCCAGCTTTATTTTGAGCTCTCACTGCTGACAAAGTTTGCAAAACGAGTTCTTTATCTCTTATAATACAGATGATCAGATTATTGTGATGAAGTAGGTTGAAAGGAAAGGTATTAATTATCAAGTCTCAGGCTTTAGTCCAATTGGTAGGCTCTCAAACTACAAGATACTTCACTTACCAGTGGTATGGACTTAATGCCTCTGTGAGTCCACTGGCTATTTGGCCTGCAGTTGCAACCTGATCCATTCTGGGAGCAGTGTATCAGAGAAGGAAGAGCCTGGTGTATTACTGCAATAGAGAGGAAGATCATATATTAGAAAGATTTCAAGATTATATTTGCCTCAGGGAGAAGGACTCACTTAATACTTCTTGTAGGTCTGAAGCCCTCCTTGTGAAATGAAGAAGTGACAAACCCAGCACAAACTCTTGTTGCAGAAGTGGGTCTTATTTAAAAATAAAATATCTGTGTGTCTGGAGCTGGGCTCTAAGAATATGGAGATGTAAATGCTGCCATGGCGAGGATTCCTGCAAGGAAATACTACCTTTGTCATCAACATGTGACTGTACATCTCCATATGTGGATTAAGTCTGTGTGAGAGAGAGGGTATGCCTTGCCAGCTATGGATTTCCAATGTATTCTCAGCTTACTACCATACCACAAAAAACATCAGCAATCCCTGAACACTGGATTCCAGAAGTCTGGATTCATGAAGTTTTCTGTCAACAAAATACTTTTTGCTGTCATAAGGGGGTCTTCTACCCCTTTCAGAGGAAGGGAAGGGTCTCTTTAGTAGTATCTGTCTCCTCTAAAGACTTCTTGTTCCAGCTCACCAGGTGGAGTCCTGAGCACTGTCTCCATGTTTTTTGACCATAACTGTGAGACAAAACGGCACCCATCGTGAAGGGCTTCCAATTGCCATCAATGGGATTTTCCACATCCACAAATATTAGCAAAGTAATCCACATCTAACAGAAATGAATGCTGAGTGAGTATAGAGATTGATTTTTCTTCTCTCCATATTCTAGAATTATGATTTACTGGATAGGTATGAAGTCAGTAATGGATCAGTGGGCGTTTATGGGCTGGGGCTAGAGCATTTCTCTGTGCGGATTGGGTGTAACAATTGTTTGCCGCTGAAATTCCATTCTGGTTGCAGTCTGAAGGCTGTTCTGAAGTTTCACTGGTATGTTGCCTTCAGCTGACCTTTTGTGCAAGTACACACTTTATCCAAACGCAGCAGAAAGATTGAATACTTTCTTGGCTGGGATAGAAGGTGGCTGTAAAAGAGACAGTGATGAAAGATAAGGGGACAGGCAAAGATCAGTAGAATCATATTTTTCTATACATTTATATGACTATGTAAGCTCCAGGTATGTGCTGTGAAGGGGAATATTTGTTCCTCAGACAGTCATCAAGACATACTTTTAGCTCCAGCAGACTTGAAATGATGTCTGGTTGATGCTTCATATTTCATTATATCAGTTGATGCTTGCTGGAATGAAAGGGAAAAGAATGAACTCCATTCTCTTACTTGTCTATAGCATATTAAAGATAAGCTTTGATGTGAGATGATATTGAGGAATACCTTTGGTGTCAGTAGCTCAGTGTGCAGTGGCAGTGGAGCTGCAGACTGAGCTCTGGGGTGTGGGAGTCCAAGGCAAGAGGCTGTGACCTGGCACCAACCACCTTTTGCACAACAGAGAGCACAGGGACCTGTGGCCCAGCCAAGTGGCCAGACACTCAGAGATAGCAAGAACTGAGGGCTCAGCAGGAAATGCGTGCTTAAACTGTGGGGGTGTAAAAGCCCAGGGTTTCCTCTGTTGGATCCCTCCTTGGAGGCACCAGTTGAGCAGTTTCTGTGTTGCTGTGCTGTGGATAAATCATTCTAAGGAACAATCTGAGACTCTACTGAGGCAAACCTGGGGTCAAGACAGTAAGAAAACCTGGTCTGATTCTCAGAGTGGGTTGTCAAGCAAGGCTTGATATGAACATATCAGCTCACTGGAGCTGTCCACTGTGAAGGAGCTTCAGTTCCAGCTGTTAAAATCTCTGGTGATGAGAGTGTGACTGCCAGAGTTACTCCTGTATGGTCAGACAGGAAAGTTTCCTTAACAGATGATGTAATTCTTCTACTCTTTGCTTAAATAGTGTATTGTGTTTTTGTAAAGGAGGTGTAGCAGTTAGGAAAACTGGGATTCTCTTCCAGTTCTGTAGAGGGCAGTGGAAAGTGGCTGTCCAGAATAAAAAAGCATTTACAGTTCCAGAAACAGTAGTATGTGTCCTTTCTCAGCCCTTTCAGAAGCCTCAGCTACCCCAGATGGATCTCACACTGTAGGTCTAGAGTTTTGCAACTGGTCCTTACACTTACATTCTCCTGGATCTCAGGCACATCAACTGTGCAGGCTGCAGTGTCTTTCCTGTACCATGCTGTGCTGTGTTAGATGGGTCACTGCTAACTTGCAGCACTGTGTCAAGGACTCTCCTCCTCACGTGACTACGTCAAATATCTCCCCTGACAAACTGCTTTGTTGTCAGGAATATTGGAAAGAAAGGAACTTGAGACACCTGCCTTGCCCTCTGAAGGGAAGGTCTAGCCTGTCATCACAGACATGCTGAGGGACTGTAGCCACATGACTTCATACTCTACATTTCTTTTTTCTTGATCTAGCTTTCCAAATGGATTAGATATAAATCTGCCCAGATCTTCATACTGCCACAGCAGTGATAGTTATTATTATGGTTCTTGAAATATACTGCTAAGTCTCAGAGAGATGATTCAGCTGGCTGTGTATTTCCCTGAATACTTCATAATTATAAGAAAGTATAAAGTCACAAGATTTGAGGTTCCAGTTATACAATCAATGTAATGCAATTGGCCTACTCAAAAGCAGGGAAAAGGCAAACATAACCTTCCATGGGTAGCTGGGAATTCTTATTCTGTGCCATATCCTGAAGAAAATACAATATGTCCTAGAAACTAATCAGGGTCTAAAAGCAGGACCCTTTGGTTTAATTTGGCAAACAAGGATTAGAGAGAAAATATGATTTTGTGGTTGAGGCTTTGGTAGTGAAGAAAAACTGATGATTTGTCTCAAGGCAGCCATGTTGAGGGAACCTTTTAGCCTTCCCTGGGCTCTCCCAAACAATGTGGCTAAGTTCAGAGCAGCTGCCTTGTTAGCTCAGTGCATTCAAGCCCGCTTGCTTCTGGCATGCCTCTGCTCCTGGCTTGTACATGCATTTCAGATTGTCAGCATTTCTAGGTTTGATTCTATGTCTTCACTTCTAAAGTGTCTTGGGAGTGAACACTGATGGGAGACCATATAGTTGAGGTATAAGGAAAGAATGGGGGATTACTAGCAGGGGTGTTCCCAGCTTGCTTTTCAATGTGATTGCACCCATCCTAAGCTTTTTCCAGGTATTCCAAAGTGCTGTGTAAGCAGTCACTGCGCAGCTGAAGTCTGTATTGTTTCAAGTGAACAGCATAACCACTTTGACATACAGCTATTTTATTTAATTTGACCACATGGAACAACCCTATTTAGATTCAGAATACAGCCAATGGTAACACAGGTTTTTTTTAAGCAAGAAAAATTCTACCATAAATATACAAGCTTGACACTTGAGAAGATGGAGAGGAAAATTTTATCAACAATGTGAAAACCTATGTAATAATTTATAATCATTATCCTTCCCAGCTGTAAAGAATATGTCTTTTTCTTTCAATGCATCCTGTAATTTTCAAATGCTGGCTAAGTGTGAGTTTTGCTTTCCAGAATGGATGATTCTCTTGGCAGCAGTGGGACATTCTGTAGTCTGTGTTACAAAATCCTGGTCCTTTTATCCCCTCTGCAGGTCTGCCTCCAATATCTACTCAGACCTGTCCACAGACAGCACTTCCATTAGCAGTGACTGTGACATTGAAGGGTGCAGCCCATGAGCCACAGATAAGAAAGGTAAGGAGTGACAGCATGGGTCTGAATATAAAAGAGGGCTCAGCTGCTCAAAGCATTGTTATTGCACCTGTGTAATAGGGGGACACATATACTGTCCTCCCAGTCTAGGGGAAAAATGTGTCACTGTAGTTTAGTAGAATTTACAGGTCACAAGATGGCAGCATAATCTCACTAGTCAGGGTGAGAAGATTTGAGAGATCAGATCATTAATCTTCCTCAACTCAAACTCCCGTTTTGAACAGTCAGAATGTCCTGTTTCTAACTAGCTGGTGATTCCTGGACTCTCTAAACTACATGTATATAGATGAAAGTATTATATATGTAGGTAAAAAGCCTGTTACATCACCTTTCAAACTGATGCACTGTGATACTATTGACATAAATTGCTCACCAGGAGTTTAATATTGAACAAAAGAATTACATCGGCATGTTATCTAACTAATCAGTAAAAAAGACAACACTGATGGAACAGTGACTTTACAAAGCCTGTGCAACTGAGTCATATTTGTTGTATTTTCCCTTTCTTTCTGCTCTTGAGAGCAAGATGTTCTGAACCCTCCCTCAAAATACACATTTATTACTGAACATTAACTTTTTTGTAGTACTACTGAGTTGATATATTCTCTGTGAAGAGCTGATTAATGCATTATTCTCTTTCTGTTTGATGGCTATTTAAGTAATCTGTATTTGGTTTTCAACTGCCTATTTGTCTGCCTCTCTCTGTTTCTCTTTCAAAGAGATCTGCCCATTCTTACCGTTTGTCGTGAGCTGTGCTGTTTGAATGTGCAGTACTTCATTTTGAAAAAAGAACTGTACTGGGGAGAGATGATTCATCACATCAGTTACCATATTATATAACACAGAGTGATAACAACTACTGCAAATATTTCTAGCAGCAACATTCCCACTTGTGACTTTAAATACCTCAGAAATGTCTGTAAAAATAAATGGAGAGATCTGCATATAGTTGGAAGAAAAACAAGTTAAGAGAGCAGGGCAAAAATCTCTCAATTTTCCAAATTAATTGCAATTTTATGTGATATTACTGCAGAATTAAACCATAGATTTTTAAGTTCATCTTTCAGGTACAGATTTTTTGAGAAGAAGGTAGAATGATAGCTCTACCAGTTGTTTGCATCTGCAAAGTGGTTAGGATGTTTTGGCACAGATGCTAAAACTGTGCTTATGGGTATTTACTTGCTGAACTTACAGGTGGGTTTTCAGTGGACACTTTAGCAAACATTAGACTTCTAAACATATGCTGAAATCGCAAATGGTCACTGGCTTTTGTTTTGTATACCTGCTCAGATGACCATTGTTCTAATGGAATTTACTCTCACTTGTCAATGTAGTTGCATCTGAGCATGCCTAAGAGAAATTTAATAAAGCAAAATAAAAATGAGAGAATTGCACACTGCTCTTTCCACTAGCACATAATTTCTGGCCTAAGCAATTGGCCACATGGCGTCACTGTGTTTTAAGGCAGCAAAACCTCTAGCAATAGAGCCTTTGGCAATTCCAGGTTTTCAAAGTATCTCAACCATGTGACATTGTCTAAGGAGACACTTCAGCAAGAATAGCAAGGTCATGAAAGCTTCACAGTAGGAGTGTTTTAGGACAACATTTTATACAAAACATCTGTTTCTCAGCTTCTTGTACCTTTCTGGAATACATCATAAATGTTTTTAGCCCAGAAGCTCCTGTTCTTCAGATGTCTGCATAAAGAAACATACTTACATGGAAAACTTTGTCTTAAAGTGTTACAAGTTAGAAATTTAAAAATTCAGTGGGGCTTGACTTACCTACACTTTAGTCACAGTCTTTCTTTTCTTCTGTCTTTGTATATCTGAATGTGCAGAAGTCTTTGGCTTTGCTGAACAGAGATTACTTGGCCTTATGGTGCTCAGAGTAATATATACTGCCTCTCCTGAGACCCAGAAAATGCTGTTTAATGCCTATGGGCTCTGAAGAATGCTTTGCACAACACACCTGCTCAAGAGAGCTGTACCAAAAGCTGATGTATTGTGTGTTTAAGGAGTTTCATGATGTGCAGCTACAGCAACAGTGAGAGGAACCATTGTGTACAGATACAGTATGAGCTTTAGCCAAGAAGAGGATATCTGGCTCAGGGCAGGTCAAAAGACTGCAAAATCTCATGCAATGGTAAGTGTTGGTGTGCACTGTTTCTTCTGTGAAAGTAAGTGAGCCTAAAGTAGCAGGCCTTACCCTAATATTCTGATAGTGTGTGTAGGTTGGGTTAAGATTTTATAGAAAGGATAAAAGTCTGGCAATGACTTACCACCCATGTAGAGAGCAAGGTGCTTTGTTTTGTTTGCAAGGACATTAGGTAGTTGCAATGCTTTTCCTAAGTCAGCTGCTCTGCTTTCTATGAAGCTTACTCTCTGCATAGCTGCTGACAGTGACAATGCTGCTTTAAGATGCATATTTCTTATGCAATTAGTAGTTTTGCTACCAATTTTGTTTGGACCAGAAGTTCACTTGTAATGTATCTGTTTTGATGGCCATATCTTCAATTTAAGTGCACAGTCAAGTCATATTTAGAGGTATTAGATGTACAAAGCATAGTGCTCTCAACTTTTGGCTGCCTTGGTATGAATTTCAGTTCAATGGTATGAATTGAGGAAATAGCTGTGTTAGTCTGGCCTTGAATGTGACCTGAGATTAAATGCTAAATAAAATTTGGACTATCAGATATCACTGACTAGAGTAGAGCTGAGATGCCCTGGAGTGTGTGACTTCCTTGCAGAGACAGAAACTGCACACAGAGTGGGTTCAGAAGACCAGAACGCATTTCTGAGTAGCAGCGTTTCCTCTTGTTACTTGCAATGTAAAAACAGCTTAGAAGTATGTTCCATAATGATTATTTAGGAACACTTACTTGAATATGATTTTGGCCTATGATTCCTCCCCTTTCTCCCTCACCATTGCTTCTGTTATTATCTTACCTGGAAGAATTCTCCATTGGCCTCTCTGCTGATGACAGCCCTTACTGTGGGAGCTTCTGCAGAGGGTAAAACATCCTGGGGGAAGAAAAGCCTGAAGCTGAAAGTAGCATTGAGCAATAGTGCAGAAAAGCAGATGAGGTCTCTTGTAGGAGAAGGTGGTATGGGCAAACTTGGGAGTAAGTTGGGTGTATTGACAAAACAATTTGTCCATGTTCCACAAATCTTGGAAATTGCTGACCTCATTATCTAGACAAAAAGTGTCTCCTGGTTGTGTGCAAGAGAGTTCTAACATAACTATAATTATCCTAATGGCACTGCTGCCATGAGAGTATATAAACTATAAACAGGAAAGGCTGAAACCCACTGACACAGATGAGATACAAATGAAAGGTTGGTGCCTCTACTATAGAAATACAAATAAGAAACGGAAATTGGCAGAGGAAATCATTCAAGCTTTGTCTCCAGGAACTGCCTTCAAAATGTTTGCTCAGGGAAGAAAGCTTTCAGGAGAAAGATGAGTGTTTCCTCCCCTTGTGGTTTTATGAACCTCAGGCCCTGTAAGAAATGCTCCTTCTGTGGAAACTTTTATATGTTGTCTTGTGCAATGTATTATCAGGGAAGCTCTATTACTCCATATTTTTTGGAAGCGGTACACTATATATCAGTGCCAAGGGCATTTTAATGTTAGTCTCTAATACTATTAGGCTGAAGAGCAACTCTTGTTGAAATAATGGGAACACCTTGTCTCTTCATCTGAATTAGTTTTATAAAGCACATAGGCTATCACTGCCTGTGGATACAAGTCAACTATAGGTTCCTAATACATGTTTGATATGTAAAGAAAAGCTTGATGTATGGAAGAAAAAGAGATTCTTAAAGTGAAGGCCATCTATGATTATTTAGTTGAACCTACACAATGCATGCATATTTTTCAGTAATTCCCGAATCAAGTTCCTAAGGTTTGATTGAGCTGCACATAAAAAAGAATCATCCAGTTTTGATTTAAATTTAGCTGTCGTGTGGGAGGGAAATGTGGTGTGGAGGCTGAGAAGAGTCAGGGGTCACAGTGTGAAAGGAAGGTGTAGGAGGGAAAACACAGTTTAGCTGTAACACAGGTTTCAAGATCAGAAATAGAATTTATTGACATTTACGGTATACTGTGACACTGCAAAAAGTTAGGAGAGAAGCAATTTGCTAAAAGTCATAAAAGTTCCCAGATAAACTGTAGACCTTGCTCAGAAAAAAATCTGCAGTCTAAATAGATTACAGGAACACCAAAATAAGAAAACAGAAGTAAAAGAACAGGAGTTAAAAAATAATTAAGCCTATGGAAAAAATGTGATATGTTTGGTTTTCATGGGGAGCAGAGAGGGGAGACTGGGCTGATGTTTTGTGTAAATTCCTTTGACTGTTGTTTGGTTGTGCTCCAATTCATCAGACATTGTGCATCTGAAGTGGCACTTTACCTGTGAATTACCCTATTAATAACAGTTGGGAGTATTCCTGAGAGGAATGTGTGCAAGTTTCTGAGAGGATCAAAGCTTTTGGCTTTTTAAATGCATACAATAACTACTAAATGGATAGCAGAAAAACAGGTATTGTCTAACCACAAAATCTACTAATGAATTAGCAGTAGCTGCAGATCAGAAAGATGTCTCTGAATCTTTTCAGCACATCTTTTTCCAACAGCAAAGGCATGACTTTGAACTTTCAGCATTTTCCTGTAGGATTTTTTTGGCTGGCTGAACTTTGACTAGCTCCCCTCAGTAATCTGGAGTGGTGAGGCAGAGGAGGCAGATTGTAAGGGATGAGGATTTTACTTGAGCTCAGCGCTACACAGGTAGCAGTGAAAACACCAGGATGTTCTGGTTTTAGTATGTTTTTCATTAAGCACTGTCCTGATGCAGACAGACCACGTAATGGTGACAACTACATATGTCAGAAGGGAGGAAATGGAGCTCGAATGATCACAACCAGAACTAGAATTAATATATCAAATAGGTGTTCCTGTCTCTAGAGGCTGAAATGATTGGCAGGGGTTCATCTGTACAGTTCTTCTTTCAAATGTTGTGGATGAAAGAAGTTGTTAATAGACAGCTATTAAGATCTGTTCCCATTTAGGAAAGCATCAAATTGCTTTACAGTATCTTTGTTTCTTGGTTTTGCAATGGAGACCATAATATGTTCTGTTGAAGTTTATTAATATATACTCTTAGTACATGAGTATACTGAATGAAAATTAAGCACTACTTCTTACAGACTGTCCTGATGCTGAGTGAAACCATTAATTAACTTTCTGACTTCCAGGTTATTCCCCCCAGAGCTGAAGGATGTTTTGCTTGGGACAAAGGAACAGCATTTAGCTGCATCTGTAATAATGTGAAACAACCATTCATTTAATTTGATTCAGAGCCACATAAGACTAGACAATGTCCTATGTGGAACAAGAAGCATCTTAGAGTATGAATTCGGAGGGTGGGACACATTTCTGACCTATGCTATAGCTGCTGGACCTTTCAGTGCTCTCTGGACCTTGGGTAAAATGATGCCTCTCACAATACAGACACTTAGTAGGAAAACACTACATTTCTCTTGAACATTGACAGTGTCAGGATGCCATGTTTGTGTTTGTGAATTGAAGGTGTATTCTTCTGTGATCTCAGGTGAACTGGTTATTGGTGCTTTCATTTCACACTACAAATTGCTTGCTAACTTACCTAAGGTTTGCAGAGGATTTAAGACAGAGCCAAGAAGTATTCAGATGAAGCAGGGGGTACATTACCATTTTAATTCTCATTTCCTCCCTCCTCCTTTTATTTTTTTACTGTAAGCAAGTTATTGCACAAGGCATTCCATGCTCTGCATATCTGTCCATGTTGTCAGCTGTTTGTGTATCAAGTTTGAGGAGGAGGAAGAAATATGAGGTGTGTTAACAGTCAGGTACTTCCCATTCAGTTTTAGCATATATGAGGAAGCAATGTTTGATTAACAGAGCCAACCATAAGTTTTCTGATGCAACACTTTTCCAATCGAAAATGTTGATTGGATTCTGTATTGCTGGGTTGGCTGGTTCTCCAGCTTCATGAAAACCTGCTTGGAAAGTTGTCATGCCTTCATAAACCTTGTGGACCCACCTGGCCTGTTCCTCTGGCACCACCATTCTGTGATGACATGACACTGCTGGCTTCTTCCAGTTAACAGGGGCTACCCCTTGGGCTAGTCAGCAGTTGCATGAGCTGCCCATTAGATGTCCTTCAGCTGTTGGTCAATTCCTTTGATTCCAGCTTCCTAGATCTCTTAGCTTTGAAGCTTCCAATGTACCTAGGGGACTGCCAAGCCACCCATGCAATAGCAAAACAGCTCTGTAGGCAAGGTCCTGGCATGTAAGCTGAGGCATCAGCCCAGAAATGTTTCAAAATCTTTCCTATATATGTGAGTGAAATCTTTTTAGGGAGATGTGCCAACATGATTTCCTCTGTGGGATGAACATTCCAGTTCCCAGCAGTAGTGCAGGCAAGTCATGGGACATTTTACCTTTTTGTGGTTTACAGTTTGCTTGCTAGTACTTGGCTGACAAATGCATTCAGTATGTGTGTAAGTACACAGTAGGGAAGACCAGCAATTAGTGGATTTGAATCATACAAGGTGAGGGTCTCTGCCACTTTGCAATGTTTCTATTGCATGGGGAGAGATTGCAGAGTACAAATTGCTTGTGTTGCAGAGAAGGCACCATTACTGGTTGGTGCACCACTGCACTGGCCGGCTGTGGATGAGGTTTGCTTCCTGGATGAGGTGTGCTTCCTGGAGCTGTTTATGGGAGAGGTCATCTGAGAACTAGTCTTCCATCAGATCTCTACCCCTGGAAGCTAGAGTCTCTGAGTGCATATCCCCCAGCCTGGACTCTCCCTGACTAGGTCCAGGAAATCTAATTTTGGACCTTTGGCACGTGGGTTTGGATTCCTGGCAAAGGAGGCAGTGTAGGTATCTTATTTTAATGTTCCGCTCTGAACAGACTCAATGCCTTTCATGACCTACACAAAAGTTTTCTCTCCTATTGGCCATATCATGTGTTACCTGCCACACAAACCATGACCTTGGAAAGCCTACGGTTAAAGCCACCCTCGTTCATTGAGGTGCTGAAGGCTATACATTTCTATTGGCTTTGGTATTTCAAGAAGCACTTTTAAAAAATCTTAGGAGCTTCAGAACTCTTAAGGTGTTATATGAATTAAGAGGTTAAAAAAGATCTGTACCTGTGAAAAATAATTTTTCTACTAGAATGAAAGCATTTAAAATTGCAGTGTTATGCAAGTGTCATGTCTTATGTGCTGCTGAAACACAGGAATTAAAACTGACCTAATATGCATGCATAGAGACATTCAGAGATAATACCAGGCTCCGTGGATGACTCTGCCTTGGCACAGGTTAGAGCAGCTTTCCTGAGACCAACTAAGATGCTCAGTGTGTTTCAAGTGCCAGGCTCTCTGTTCGCACTTGTCTGCCTTCTCCGTTGGCTTAAGGGGAGCAGGTGATAGAAAGCTGCTTCCATGCTGCTGGAAGTAAGCAGAAGGTGCTTCCAGCAAGGCAAATTCCCAGTTGCACTATTAGGAACACTTCATGACTTCTTTATGTTGCAGGAATGGTACTAAGTGACTAGAAGAAGAGACAGACACCTAAACAAAAAATTTTTTTCCTAAAAGATATTTTCAATAGGGATGAGTATCAATGCAGAAGGAGCATTTGTATTTAAATCTTCATGACTCTGTAGAGCCCATGAAATTGTCTTCTGGTGTCAGACGTTATAATTCACCAGGAGTGAGTCACAAGGTTTTTAATTGCTGTAAATAAGCTTGCAAGGCTCATAACTCATAATAACTCTAATGACTAAGTCAAACTCTGGTTATTCTGTTTTAAATTGTTCACGTAGCTTAGTTGATGCCTAGAATTTTTGTATTAATAAAAGATCAACATAAGTGGTGGAAGGGAAAAATTCAGTTTCCAAATTTGACAATCTTTCAGTAACCTTAGAAGAACTATACAAAGAGAGCAAAAAACCCCATGACTTTCTGGTACTTTCTGGTCAGTGGTCAGTAATGATCCACTTGCAGGAATGTGCACTGAATTGTCTAATATCTTTTCCACCTCTGATGCTCATTTCCCTGTAAGTGCTGATGCTTTAAACAGCTTTTATGGACAATGCTGTCTGTTCATGGTCAGGTTCCCACTACTGAACTCAAGCTGAGGTAATGGCCACATGCCACTACAGAAGGGCAGTCCTGGACATTCCTCAGGAAAAGAGTAGTTTTCTTTTGCTTCAGCTGTTCAAATGACCGCAGCATTTGGCCAGAGGAGTTCCAGAGTCAATACTGTGAAGCAGGAGCAGGACTTTCTAAGCTTTAGTGACAACTAGGTCTTAGATTTTTTGCTGCAACATGACACTTCACCCTCAAGTATTTTTAAAACTTGAGCATTTTCAGGTATTTATCAAGGATTCTGTGTCAGCATTTGCTTTTTCTTTGTGATCACTATGCCTGCTACAAAGACATACTTTGCAAGTATTTCCAAAGCCACTGGTGATAGACTTGTATATACTCAGCCCATCCTGAATTGGCTGTTTCTGTATTTCTTTGCCTTGTCTCTGCACTCAGATGACTGATTTTCTTGCATTTAGACTTAGCTAAAATCTGCCAGGTTACTTAAGCTAGGACATAGGTTGGCTGCTGCTAGCTTTAGTAAAAAAGTTTACCCATTACCAATATTAACCTACAAAATAACATAGTGAGGATATTTGCTACTGTTTTAGTCTTGTTAATTTTGGAGGGGTACCTAGGCAATAAGTTATTGGCAGGAATTAATGAATTCAACCCTTTATGAGTTGCGTATTATTTGAAATAAATAATTGTGTATCTTTTATCCCTTTCTGAGCCAACATGTAAGGGCTATGCTCAGGTGAAGGTAGAACCTTGAATAAAATCGCATACAGGCCTGAAAGAGGATTTGACACACAGAAATAGAAAGGACATAATGCTACAAGTGTCATACAATCACTGTAACCTTTGTTTTTTAATTACTCTTGCCTGGTATAATTCAGTAGCAAACATTTCCTTAGAATGTCTTGCCTCAAAGAATTTGCAGTCACAGAGAGTAAAAAACAATAACAGAAAACAAGGGTTAATGTCTTGATTCTAAAAGAGTGACTATTTAAAAATACAAGAGGTTGGTTGTTGGCAACTAAGAAAGAAACCCTTCTCTTGATAATTTGAAAATGAATACCATAACCATAAGTCAAGTCTTCCTGCCAGCCAAGTGGGGAAGTGTGATACTTACCCAACTCTTCTGAGGTCTTTGCACAAGCAATTTATACTGACATCAGTGTCAGACTATTTGAATAAGATCTGAAGATACAGGTTTGAGAAACTGGCTTGAGTGGAACAACATTGAAATATCTTACTCAATTATTTCAATTAGCTCTGCAATCACTTGGTTTAAAATAAAAGAGCAATTTCTAAACATAAACACAGTAGGTTTCAATGTGTGGCTTTACACTGACGTGTCTTGGAAAGGTAACACTCCAGTCCTCAGATACCCCAGGTAAGTAATAAGCAGCTTCCTCCCATCTTGAAGCTGCAAAGATCACTATCTTGCCCTATTTACAACCACACCTGCAAAGTATCTAAGGAAATTAGTACTCTCTTACTCTGGCCAGGAAAAAGAGCCAGTGATACTGGATTTACTGTATGATATCTTTGTTTAAGATTACGGTGGTTCAGGAGATAGGTAAGAGGAAGTAACACCTTTTACTTTTCTGAAACAGGTATAGATCTTGATAGCCAGAAGGACAGTTCATTTACAGATATTATCACCTGATTGCTCCTCAGATAGACAACTTGGTATTTTGTTCTAATTAACGTCAGATACTGAATTTAGTAGTTTGGAAAGTATTCAAAGACCTAAAATAATTTCAAATTCTCTGTGTTATTTGCTCAAAAAGAATGAAGCGGGGTAAACAATGAAAAATTAGAAAGCTTTCATTTCAAAGTTACATGTTCCATGTCCCTAATCTGGCATTTCTGAAACTTTGCTTTATAGCTCCTAGTTTCACATGGTAGTTTTGAATTGAGAAATTGAGATAGATTTTAATAAAGGTAGGGGTTTCTGATGTTTTGTTATTTTACAGTGGTTAAATAACCCAGGTGTGGAAAAAAATATTTTGGGGGTGATCTAGGGAAAAAATTACTTTTTTCCCCCAATTTTTGAGAACATTTTGAAAATTTTTGGTTTCAATTTGACTGTAGACATTTATTTTCTCAGATGACTATAATTTTTCATGCCTAGCCACTGAGATGAACAAGCTGTAAACTGTTTTATAAGGCAAAAAAGAAAGTGATTGTTACATCTCATTGTCACTGCCTGGCACTATAACGTGTCACCTCAAAGCTGCACTGTCTTCCACTTCCATCTCCTTTATGGTGTGGCTGCATCTAGCCCTAGAAAGATCTATTGCTTTATCTCTACTAAACAGCTTTTATGGGATGAATAGACAACTGTTCTCGAACAAAATCATGGGAGATTTATATTTGTAGGAGAGTGTGTCAGTAATTGCTATCCTTCCCTGTGAAGCTGTTAGGATCAAGAAAAGCATTATGAAGAGAGTGCCTCAGTGAGGGCAGTTTTTGCACATCAGAGCCAAGTTTGAAATTTTGCTGTGCTGTTGCCATTGCTGGGGTAAATAGTGATCTCCACTAAATAAGACTTCAATACCTTTTGTAGGATCCGCCCCAGTTAACTTTTAAGTTTATGCCAGCAGTGGGATGGTCCAGTTTACAGCCATTTACAGTTGCTGCCATTCTTGGTTTTGTGCTTGGTTTTTGGCAGCTTGGTAGCTTCTTGCAAGGGGCTGTTGGTGAGCAGCCCACTGGGTAAGTTGCACGTAGCCAAACACTGTATTAATTGGCTTTTATTTCTTGCATGCTGGGCTTGCAGCATGGGATTGCATTCGTTCCATTCTGCTTCACATAGACTCTAGTGTGAATTACCCAAGTGCCAACAGGTACCATATACAGCAATTTAACCTCAGTGTAATTTGATACGTCTTTTTATCTCTTTTTTTTTTTCACCTCATAGGTTATTTCCAAATACTTTCTTAATATAAATTCAGAGAAGAAATAAGATTCCGTCGTAGAAGTGGAATAAGACCAGCCTCATTAACATGTAAAATCTTTCTAGAATCCCTCTTTGCTTTGTCTCCTGAACAGTCTTTTACAATCTGATGCTGCAGGCACAGTGTCATATTTTCTGAATCTAACTCCACTAGCACAAGCCTGGTATGACTATGTCCTCCCTCTAAAAAGGGGAGGACTTTCTGTACCCCCTTGTAAATATTGCCTACTATTTAGCTAGTTCACTAATGTGTTGTGCTGTGCCTTCTCTACCTCAAGTTTAACCTTTTGTTTTTCCTTCTTTATGCAGCTGACTTTCTTTGTCTTACTTTCCCCATGCTGTACTTTTTTTGTGTCTGCAGTAAGTCCTGACATCACGTAGCCCATCTCCCTGGTGTCCAGGAGGAAATGGACCTGGTACTCGACAGTGTGCTTGTTGACAAGAAACACAATGTTTTATGTATTTTGGCCATACTGATTTGCTGGAAACATTAACTTCTTGGAGGGGCTATTGGAAAAATTGGTTCTGCAGCTCTCAAAATAACTTTTGCACCTTGATTTGAAGGCATACTGGATCCCTTTTTTCTTCTTTCCTGTTCTACTAAGACATGGGTCTCCCTGCTGCAGCTGTTCTGTTTTTAATGTGTTGCTCTGTTTCCAGGCAGACATACCACACTTAGAGTGTAGTTCATTTTTCTCTGGCTGTTTTTCCATTTGCCTTGTCTTTAAGAGATAAATTTGTCAACCTACTATTTTGGTCTCTCAGTTCATTACAGCAGCAGAACCTATGATCAAAGCTGCAGCAGCAATAGAAAAGTGGAAAACCAAAACTTCACTCTGAATAAAAGACTTTTCCGTTATTCTGCTTTTTCTCTTATCCCTGGAAATGGAATGTTACAGACTTCTGTCCAAGGGACCATGAGGATGAACGCGTGCAATGCAGTCTTAACTGGTCCTGTAAAAATGCCCAAGTGAGGCTGTTAAAAGTGTTGCTGCAGGAGTGCAAGACTTGGATAGTTAATTGCTCTGAACCCCAGATTGCTTTCAGATCAGCGTGTCTGATTTGTAATTGCCCTTTGATTTGTTGCACATAAACAGCAGACCTTCGTTTGAGATACCTTTCTTTTTAGTATCTCAAAGATGGCAACCTAACTAAACACTTGGGTTCTCACCGTGCTGCTCGGGTGCTTGACTGCATCCAGTCCTCACTGGTGGTGAGCATGGAGGCTGCATTGAAGCCACAGGGAAGTCTTTGTGAAATGTCAACTGGAATTGTTGGTTGTCACTTGCAGAAGCCCAGGATCATCTACCTAAAACTGATTTTCAACTGCTGACAATTTTTTTTTTTTGTGGAAACTTTTAAAATGTGGTTTAAAGGTGATTCACAGTGTGCATTGAGTGTCAGGAAAAATCTAAAGCCAAAGATTTCGGGTAAAGCTATTTTCCTAAACAACTATTGTAGTTACAACTAATTTTTTCTTCTCTTGTCAAAAGCCAAATTCATAACTACTATTTGATGAAAATTAACTCCTGACACTCTCCATCAGTTTAAATTGTCCACTGGCTTTTTTTTTTTTTGGGGGGGGGCTTGATGCTATCTGATATTTACCTTACTGCAAACTTAGGGTGGCTTCTAGGCCTTTTCCAAATCTGGGTCTGCATGCCATCCAACATGTGATTGCAAGTGTGGATTAAGGAATGCACAGACAGAATGGATCACATGGAGCAATGTCCTGACAGGCGCCCCGCGGGTTGTCTGTCAGCAGGTCACAGCAGGCATGGGAGAGGTGGAGGAAGGTATCCCTCTGCCATCTCCAGGGGATGCCTTAGGGCCCACCACTACTGACATCAAGCTGATGGGGAAATAGGATGGGAAGCTGGGAGATGTCAAGTTGTCATGTTAATGTAAGGAGTGTGTAGAGGTGGAAAGCCCAAAAGGTATGCAGCTTCCCCTTTCTCTTTCAATATTTATCTCAATTTCACCAGCATCTCTGCACTGGCCACGTAATCAGCCAGTAATACTTCAAACTGAGGATACTTGATTTACTGGTTGTCAGAAAGATTCCTAATAATATATTAAAATAAGTCCTTATTGTAGGAAGGGTTGAAAAGAGCATTTGGAAGTGGGTTGGTCTCCCACCATAGATTTTAGTAGGTGAGATTTGGCCGAAAATACTGAAAATTCATCTTCTGAGTAGATAGGTGGAAGAGATGAGGAGCGAAGGAAGACTTTCTGAACATCTATCCCAAAACCTGGCAAGACAACAGCAAATTGCAAGAGGTAATGAAGTGACAGACAAAGGTGTGGTAACTGCAGCCTTCCGCTCACCTCCGACATTGCAGATCTTTCCCTCTCAGATGGAGGCAGGCTGCTCTTCTCCGCACAGAGGAGGCAGAGGGTGGAGCTCAGCGCCTGTATAAATTATAAGTGTCCTTCAGGTTGTTTCAGCAGCAGCAGCAACAACAAGCTGCTAGCGTGTTTGTCAGCTGACAGGTCTGTTAACCAAACTGGGGTTTCGGCTGCTGCCGCCATCTTTTGTGCCATGGGGAGCCCACCAGCCAAGGTAAGAGAATGGCACCTCTGTACTTTGCTGTGGTCCAGCACCTTGCTGTTGGACCTCCCTGCTCCAGCTCTTGCGAGCCAATTCCCTCCTCGTTGCATCCGCCCAGGTGCAGAGACAAGCGACTCTGCCGCAGGGGCTTCTCAAACTTTCAAATTTACTCTTTTCCCCTTTTACCTCACAGTAACGACCACGTAAGTGAAAAGAGCAGAAGTGTGGCTCTTTTCTTTCACTGAGTGGTGTGAACTCCGTGCAGGAAGAGGAGGCTGGCCTTAAAGAGTTTGCCTCCCTGTAAAATGAAAGTGCTTGAGCCCTCCTGTGTGTTTTTCTCAGGATAGCACATGCTCATGGCTTGCCCCAGCTGAAACAAACCAACAGCTTTATCGAGCAACAAAGCATAGTTTATAATATTTTAGCTGCAGGGGAGAGATCTAATTAACTCCTTGGCTGATTTAGCTATCTTTAAGGTAATGTTTACAGCGACTGAAATTCTAGTGGAAGTATTTCTTGTCTGGACTTGAGTTTTCTAATAGTAAGTTCCATTCAGAGGTTTTAACTGATAGTTTTTAGTATAAATCAACAGAATTATTAGCTGAGAATTCTTTTCTTATATATATCTTTAAAAAATAATGGATGTGGTGTGTGAAATACAAGATGTGAATTATTTACAACTAATCATTCTTTATGTATCAAACCCTATGCTAAATTTTGCAGCAAATAAAAGAAATATGGGCATTCATGGGTTTAAAATATAGTGAGAAACAATGTTACATGCTATGGCCTCTACAAATCATTAATTGTGTCATGGTAATTTTTCCAGATAAAGATTCAGAAAAATATCAGTGGCTTGAACGGATAGTTAAGTGATAGATTAAAAATATTCAAACATTGAACGCTCAGGGCAAAGAATATAGATTGTAAATTTCATGTCCTTTCTGGATAAAATTTGTTTCTAATCCATTTACAAGTTAGATCTGGACCTATCTATCTATTGTAGGTATGTATATTATCTATCAATTTTAAATAGTAATGTTGTACCTAATAAGATAATTCTGGATCTGATATATAGATAGATAGCTTAGGTATCATTTTATCTGGAAAGTTCTTGCATTTCATCCCAATGCTGCAAGTGCTATTCCATGAGTGTAGACATATTCCTGGTTAATAGTCACCACTGCCGAAAGGTTTGAGTACAAGCATAGGGTCAGGTCAGAAAGCTTCTACTCCCAAGGAAGGAGATTCAGTCAGTACTGTAGGTAGCTCGGCTGTTTTGTCAGGGAAATGTGTTTTTCAGTAGGTAAATAGATACGGAAGTAAGAGCAAGTGGGGTTTTGTTTTGTTTTTCTTTTATATGAAAAACTCCCTTGTTTAGAAATGTGCGGGTACTTTGAACTATCTAGGAAGATCGCCTTAAATTCTTCCAGTTTAGTAATAGTTTAAGAAAGCTACCAAATTGACAGAAAAGAGATGGTCAGTATTAATTTACAACCTTTGATATTCATAACAAGGTCTTTTCTTCTGCTCAGACAGGAATAATCATTCTTTAGCAGCTTTATTTTGTGCACTATGGAATTATTTTTATCTGGTAAAGTACTCAGAAATTTTGTCAATATAAAGCCCCAAGCAACCCTCTCATACATGTAAAGAGGTGACTGATAGACTATGAACAGGAGATACACCCCAAAGCCATGACTCTTGAAGCAGTCCATCAGTGATAACATGAAATTATGTTTGTAAGGTGAATTAGGTTTCCTTACTGACTGTTCAACTTCCAATGATAAGATTTTGGATGACTAATTCCCAAGAGAAATTAGACTTCTATGGCCATACTCTGTCCTTCTATCCCCTCTCATAGTTTTGTGTATTTCTTCAGTCAGTTGATTTTCCCATCAGAACTTTTCATCCCTTTAATTTCAATGAAAATAGGCAGCTGGTTGGAAGGACAAATGGCTAGCAGTGTTCTTGCTGATGGAGGGGCTAACAAACTGAGCCCATACTAGATATTAGAGATCTATGTGGACAAGAATGCTTTGGAGCCAGGCTGATCGTGAAGCTTTTTTATAGTTTATAAGCTTATGGATTTAACCTTAGTATGATAAATTTCCAAGCTGTAGTTGAATCAAATTCTCAGTATCTAAGATAAAATAAATGGTAAGAATATGCCAAATGATTACACTTGAGTGAGATATTACAGACAAGATATTGTCCAGCTTCCAGTGCACCACTGGAGAAAGAAGTAATCCATGAAAGTTATTGATAAAGCTGAGAGAGGAATCCTGCAGCTATTTACAGAATGTCAGAAAACAGCACACTCCTTAATACAGCTTGGTGTTATCCCATGGTGATAACTCTGCTCAAAAAACTACTTAGGTTTGGTGCAGGAAGGGTGAAACACTGACATTCCAATCAACCTTCCAACATGTACAAACCAAGGACTTTTCTTTAAAAAAGGAAGAAAGAAAGGAAGGAAGAAAGAAAGGAAGAAACAAAGAAAGAGAGAGAGAGAGAAAGAGAGAGAGAGAGAAAGAGAAAGAGAGAAAGAAAGAAGGAAGGAAAGAAGGAAAGAAAGAGAGAGAGAGAAAGAAGGAAGGAAAGAAGGCAAGAGAAAGAAGGAAGGAAGGAAAGAAAGAAAAGGTACTTATGGGAGGAGGTTCCCAGATTGCAAAAACTTCCCTAGAGGACTAACTTTCTAGTGAAGGTAGCCATGAGATATTCTAGGAGCAACAAGGACTGCAATCAAACATTCATACTCTCAAAATTGTCTGTTTGGAACGAAACCTTAAATGATTGACCACCTGTAAACAGGAGAAGCTGGCCAACATTCATATGACTTTGGAAGCCAGCAAATGTGTATTATTGCAATCAGTGAGATGCTGGCAACAGATGTGAATTTTCAGTTTGTTAAAGTGTCACACAGCTGTGGCAATTCTGACCTGCTAGATTTATCTTCTGATTGTTGACTTGTCTGTATTTTAAACAGAAATGACTCTCTGAAAAATTGGCTTGAATAGTACCTAAATATAGTTTAATGCTAAATACTATAAAATTAATAAAAGTCTGTTGGTTTCGTTCTGTAGTTTCTTCTTTGGGGCTCCCTCAAAGTTTTTAGCCTACTCTTTGTTACTCTGGAGATGCTACTCTTTATTGTTCCGGAGTGTTATTGTTTCGGATGCAAACATACACAGGTAGCTGAATCCTGCACTCTGTTGTTGGCCTCATTGTGGCACTACTGATTTCCCAGCAAAAATAGAGTGATGCACTTGTGGGAAAGCTACCTTTGAAACTGGATGTTTACAGAGGGGTTTGTTACTGTCTACACGCCTATGCCAGAAGCTGTGTCTCTCCCAAGGAGGTGAACTTACAATAGCAAGACCAGTACAGCTGCAAGACTGTCAAGAGCTGTCTGGATATGTGGTCTGTGTTCATCAAGTTGCATTAATTGTGAAGTTACACATTGCTTTTCATGTTATGAAAATAGTAAATCTTATCCCTAACTGTAATTATGTTTTTCTAGGAGGGTATTCTGGAGTACCAGCACTTTTGGGCAAAGATGTTATTTTAGACCATGATAGTCTGTTCTGGTCTATTGTTGAAAGAAATTAGCTCTGCCTTTATCTGATGGAAAAAGGAATTAGCCCATTTCTGAATGGTTATCACAGGCTGGAGTCACTGCAGTCTTGGGAGAGGGATGGTTTCTGGCTTCCCCATGGGATTTACACAGCCCATAGGGTTTGTTTCCCCATCAGAACCTGTTTGCCTTTTACTCTGCAACAACATCAGGACTAAGATGCCCTGAATCAGAAGTAGTGAACAGTCATCTTCGATAATATTTCCATGGGGTGGGCAGATGTTGACCTGTTTAAGGAAAGTGATTGCTGTTGAAAGGATGGAAACACAACATCTAACACAACTGAAAGTACTCTGATGATGAAATGCAGGTGTACCATTTTTATGAGCAATTAGGATATTTTCATCACAAATGGTTCCAAGCAAATTTTATACCAACATCCATTTCTTCAGTCAAGGCCCACTCTGAGGATGGTTTGAGCTTCTGTTGAGCAAGGGGGAAGTTGATTACAAAATAACAGAGAATTAACATATTAATTAAAACCAGTCACCTCTATACTTGTCTACATAATTCAATAATTCATGTAAATGAAAACCACAGGGAATGCTGAGTGAGTTTTCCAGCTGGTAGTTCTATGTTAAATAACTACTCACACAGGAAAATTACAGTCAAATTCTTTCAGTGGGCAACTGGAATAATATGGAAGTGTCCCAACTGGACCTTGCAATGTCCACAATGCAGTAAACTCAGAAAGTCTTAAACATGTCAGTTTTAAATTTGAAGTAACTCATAATAGAGCTGGTTCTTGTCACACAAGAACAAATTTGTCTTGCATTTTTGTACAAGTAGTATTTCAATCAACCATTAAGAGGCCAAGAGACAGAGTAATGTGATTTTGTAGGTTTAACAACAGGGCTTCTCTGCTCAGGGCAACTCTTGAATATTAATCTGAATTGTAAAAGTATGTCACTCTAAAACTGATATAATAAAATTTAATATTAAGCCTTTTTTGGACATGCTAATTCACAGTTCAGTTGCTAGCCGTTTGAGGTAACGTAATTTACCTCTAAACAAGCCTGAATTAAACTGAATGCAGGTTGTTGTCGTCTCTAATAAACAAGTCCAGTAGTCTCCACCCCATTTTAAAAGAATTTCAGATTAACTGTAGAGAGTGACTCCTTCTGTCGAGAAGCTCCTTCTTCCTCAACAGTTTGTCTCTACAAAGTTAATAATTTCAGTGTCAGGAAAATTAATCATGGAGCTAACTTTCAAAATAAAATTGTGGAATTATTTAGTTACAGTGTAGTGGGATTCTCTCAGGCAAGTAGAGATGATGCTTCAGTCAGTGTGTAGTTTAAGCTTTAAATTTTAATGTATTAGTGGTAGTGGGAGTGTAATAACTACATGTTGTTATTGCTTATTATTGCTGAAGAGTCATGCTAATAGGCACAAAAAAAAGGATAAAACAAGAGAAAATTAAAAAAAAAACTTTTAAATGAACCAATTTGAAAAAAGAATTATTTACTCCACTTTTATTATTAAGATTATCACATTCACATGTGTGTTCATTCATGCTTATTAGAATGTCTTTTGAAAATAGCAAGTATTTTCTGACCAGCTTAGACTGAAAAGCTTATTTTTTTGTTAAGGAACAAGTAATTTGAAATAAGTGTTCCAATGATAACTTGCCTGTGATAGAAATAAATCTCATGTCTGGAAGGGAAGTGGTTCTATTCCTATGAGGTATTTTCAGGATACATAACGATACAGGAGTCTGTGACACCATTCCTGCAAAGCAGGACACCTTTTTCTTCACCTGAAGGTTCTCTGCTTGTCCTGTGCCCTGTTCACTCACGGTCAGCAGGACCTTTTGGTGAGCTCAGCCTACTTACAAGCAGCATGGTAATTTAGTCCTAGCTGGGATACAAAGTCTGAAGTTTATAGAGCATTTTGGTCAGTACGGTGTCCTGGCCTTGTGTCAGAGCTGTGCCGTGACCTGGGCAGGCTGCTGCAAGTTCCCAGTATCCCCTTCCAAAGACCCTGTTCTGACCTCCCTGTGGCACAGGACTCTCGGTGGATTGGCAGTGCAGCCATCACTACGACTGTGCATGCATCAAGCTGCATGAAAACAGGCACTTCTAGAGTGACTGTGAAAGCTCTCCATGCCATCCTCTGAGTCTATGTTTTCTCTCTGTCTGCACTTACTCAAGCTACTTAGCAAATAGCCCAGTGTGCGTGCAGTTGTGTTACCATCTTAGTGCGGCGTACTCAGCTAAAGGGTGGTTTCCTCACTTCAACAGCAGACTGGCCCCGGTACTGCTCAAAGTACATCTTGGTTTTGTATTCTGATCTGATAAAACTAATTGCATTTGTTTTCTCTGCAGATGAAGTTTTGCCCCCTCCACATGCTTTCTGTAAGAATCATACAAGCTAAGAACATCAAGTCAAGAGACCTGTGTGAGTTGTGGTTTGATTGTATTTTTAGTCATCTCCAGAGTTACACAGTGAGCAATATTCTTAAGATCTGAAGGTATGCAAGCAACGTACATAAAGCACAACAATAGAAATACTAATACCAGGGCTATAATTAGATCAAATGTCTGAGGTATCATTAGATTTGAGTACATATCTAGGGGCATTTCAGGGAACGGGTGAAAACAAAGACACGCAGATGAATTTTCTGGACCAACAAGGGAAGATAGACTTTGTGAGGATGCCGCAATCTATAAATCTGTTTGGAATTACTTGGTTTTGATTTTCCTATTTGGTAAAAATCATATAATGGACAGGAATCTTTTGCACACAGGCTGTGTGTTTAGGGACCTTTTAATGAAATACATCTATCGAAAGTAAATTAGAGAATTTCAAGCCTTCTAAAATACGTTATCTTTTGGGGTATTTGCTGTTCTCAGATGACCAGTCATGTTAAATGATATTGATGGGTTTGGTTAAGGAGGATCTCTGCAGATACAGCCCTAGGCACATGCTGAACATGGCGAGACAGACTTTTCTGTGTACTTTTGCGTTCAACTGACTTTAACTCATTATCTCACCCTCACAGCCTCCTTTGACTCTTTCTCAAGGTGTGCTGTGGACCAGCCATTCAGCTGCCATTTTTGTGGTGGTCTCATAGGTTCCTCAGTTGGGACAGAGACCTTGAGCTGCCCTTTGTCACACTTCTGAAACGTCTGGCCTCTGTATTCCTCTAGTGAAAAACTGCTCGTTTAACTGAGAAAAAGCATCATTTGGCAACAACGTACATGAGTTGCAGCAGAGACCATTTGTGTCTTGCCATTCAGAGCCGAGCCTGGATGTAAGGGAGACCAGAGGGAGTGAATCCTCTCTTGGCTGAGTAACTGCCTGCCCAAGGGCTTCCTGTGCTCCGGTGGCACATGCCATGTAGCACTCTCCAGAGGGGGACACTAGGAAGGTGTTACAGTGACAAGGCCTGTATTTCTGAGTTTCAATGATCTCTTCTATCTACTGTATTGAAGGGACAGGTCCACTTTCCTGCCAAAACCTTGCGGGGCAATGTTATTCACTGCTTGATACCAGTTTGAAGTATTTAGGCATCTCGGGCTGCAGTGGACATCTTCAGTCAAGTCCAGGCTCCAGCTCTGAAAGACATCACCTTGGAGATTTCCTTTCACACCGTTGTCCAGCTTCACAAAGTAAATGTGCTTTCCCACCCCGGCTCTCCCCAAAGGATGGCTGCTCAAGGCACTGACCGCACTAACCATAAGGGCTACATACAGGCTGGAAGTGAGATGATCTCCAACTTGCTCATGTCCTCCCATTCTTGGGCCCACACCAGCCTTTAGCTGCAACAGATCATCTTCCCTAGTTCCTAACCTTCTAGACACCCATTGTGTCCCCTCCGCATGTTTGCGTTACTAGATGGAGCAAGCCAGTCTCTTTTGATCTTTTCTGTAATATGCATTCTCCTTTCCTGTAATCATCCTAACAGCCCTTTTTGGGACTAGCTGTAGTTTCAGTTAAAATTTTTTAACATCATTGACTGGAATTGTAAGGACTATACCCAATGAATGGTCAGTGGGGTCTTTTATACCTCTTTCTCTTCACATGGGAAACATGGCTCTTAGTGTACTGTGTGTGTGCATGTGTACATTTGCAATTTGTAGTTACTTGGGAATTAGATGGTTTCCCTTGGTTATTTCCAACTGATGATCTCTTTACTAATAAAAAAAAAAAAGGCAGTAATATTTATTAATTCCCAGGATTATGGCCTAGCCCTGCTATGACATTGGCATTAGGTTTTCAATTTTTCTCTGCTCCAGTGACTGAATCAGACTGCTATGTGCGCTTGTGGCTGCCATCTGCTTCAAATGGAAAGCTTCAGACCAAAACCATCAAGAATTCTGACAACCCTGTCTGGAATGAGACTTTCTACTTTAGGATCCAGAGGGAAGTTGAGGTAGGAAAAAAGTAGAAATGTCACCATTTTGAATATCTAGAAATCCTCAGCTGACACCCTGTTGATCACCTGTGCTAAATAACTTAAGAAAATGCTTGTGTATCAGACTGATTAGCACAGAACAGTAGACACAAACAGTTGTGTTCCCCTCAGCTAGTTACAGACATTGGTGATGTAAATGCCTATATCTAAGCTAGTCCAGGTTCCCTTTTTTGTCACCTGAGTGATATAAGCACTGTTGTAGCATGCTTCTTCTGTGCTATTTTGGATGACTCATTTAGAAAGAGCCTTCCCTCCACTGGTTCTAAGGGAATAGTAGAAAATTTGCTGTGGTGTAGACAACAAATTCAATCCTACCCTAAACTGTGTAGTTAAGAGAACTTGGAGGATGAAAAAACTAAGTGTGTTCTTTGGGTGGGTTATCAGTGCGGTGCAGAGCATTGACATCTTTTCCGTCTTGGGAGAGGGGAAGCTCTCTCTTATAGGTAGTTGTTTTCTGTTTCATAGGTTTCCCAAGGTTGCGTTTAATAACGTTTCACATTGGCAAACTGCTCAAGGAAAGAACATTTCTTTATTCTTGTCACTGTGCTAGTGAAGCAACTGCAAAAACCTATAACTGGTTTTTTTTGTTTCTGCATAACAGAAGCTCAATAACTGTTCTCATTTATGTTTTTTCTACTACCAGAATATTTTAGAATTGGCAGTGTGTGATGAAGATCCACTCACCAAAGATGACATGCAGTTCACAGTTCTTTTTAATGTTGCTAGAGTCAGACCTGGCGAGACAATCCGCGAGACATTTGCTTTGAAATCAGAGGTAAGAGCTGAAAATACAGGGAGAGATTGACAAGACCTTATTGTCCACATTGGCTTCCATGTTAGGTAGGGTTTGGATCTTCATAAACAGTCAGCCTTATATATCATTATCAATACCTTATCAAAACAGATATAACTTTGCTGGATTTTTGTTACTTCAGTAAACTCTTTTTACAAATTCAGAAAACCAAGCAACTTCTCTCTCATGCTGTATGAGGGCAAAATATTTTAATAGGGATCATCTGTAAATAATAATTTTTATCTTTTATAATCCAGATAAATACTTCCTTACCTTTCAGCTTTTTTCCCACTTTTGCCATGCTTACAAGATGTTTCCTCTTAAATGGCAACTTATTTAATAAAAACATGAACGCAATTCACTCATCACTTAAATTAAATGATTCTGTCAAGCTTCTTTTGTTGGTGTTCATGCTGTGTTTCCTTCTATGTGATTCAGATTTCTTTAGCCCATAGTAAAGGAATGTCTGTTCTGCTAACATCTTTGGTATTTTATTAAGGAGCTTATGAAAGAGAGTTGTCCAGGAAACAAAGGTGGAATGGTCTGTGACAACTCCTGGGCTTGTCTGAGCTGTGGCTGAGGTATTGTTACATGCTTATTGCAGGAAGGAGACAGTCCATAAGACTGTCTCCTATTTCCCAAATGCTAAAAGCTGTTAGCATGGATTTTCCTTGTCACTCTGCAGGCTGGTGCCATGCACTTCTCAGCCAGTGAGTCACTAGGAAATGCAATGATTCAATAACCTCCCCAGTCACTTGCCTAATTCGTCTCTTCTGGATTCAGTGTAAATGTGATTTAAATGGTTTGTATGTGGAAATGTCTCTGGTCTTAGTCACACTTGTTGCTGGGCTTCAACGCCTTTCCTCCATGCACACTATGTTGCAGAAAGCTATTGCATTTCCTTTTCAGTCAAGCTTTGCCTCTCCAATTGGATCTTTGGAAATGTGTATAGTTCTAAATATCACACAGTGGGAGAGTATTAATCTTACATGCCATTCACAAGTCTGTGGTTTCCATTGCAATCTCAGCTTTGGAAAGACATAACACACTGGATTTTTGTCTCATAAACACAAGACATATCTGCCATAGAAGTGCTTTTTAGGTGTGTCTGTGCTGCCAAATCCTTGCAGCCTCCAATAATCTATACTTATTTTACCCTTTTCTTTTTAGACAGAAATGTGCTCTAAGAAATGGGAAAGTTTGGAAGTAGAATTCTGGATGGAAAGAATGTGAGTAAAATTCCAAAGCTAGAAGGTAATGGTCTGCCAGGGAGTAATAATATCTCAAAGAAAGAGAAACTTCTTCCAGCTCTTCATCCCAGCAGTGAACCTATATTACAGTTTCAAACCTTTTTTTTTTTTTAAGAACCTTAACTTTAGCTAATTCTACATTTCAGTGTATTTAATATAAATCTTAAGCTTCTGTTCAACATGTATATCCAGGTGCTGGAAATGTAACAAAATTGGTGCAATGTGGTAACTTTTACACAAGATGCATGTAAAACTTAGCATGGGTGCTCTTCAAGTTGTTAATATTAAATGAATAATGCCTAGAAGACTGGGGAGTTTCTCAAAGACCATAAAATTTGTCTTGTATGATTATCACAATATATACAGAGTTATGTAGATGGTATTAGAAAAGTCACCCATTAGGAGATAGCTTAGTTAAACTAAAAAACGCAATTCACAAGGCAGTCTGCTGTCTCCCAGGGGCTCAAGTAAGGGACAGTACTGGAAAACTCTCCATAAGGTCCTCTGATTAGTATCCACTATTTCTTGTTCAATGAAATAACAAAGAGAAGTCTAAGAGCAGCCAAAAGAGCCTTCAGGGAGGGCCCTGGGACGATAAGGATCAGGAGCACAGGTAGTAATTTCCTCAATCCTTCTGGTAACAAGGAATAATAGTAGTAAGAATGGACAGATCCATCAAGTCAATGAGTGGGTCCGAGGTGGGCATAATCAGAAAACATTGGGGGTTTTGACCATGGGATGATCTATTCAACACCTGGTCTACTTACACCTGATGTGATGCACCTATCACAGAGGGAAAAAAGAGTTTTAGCACAGGAGCTAATTGGGCTTGTTGACAGCTTAGAAGGGAAAAGGGGCAAAACCAGGCTCTCTAGTGATGAGTGAGGGGATGGTATGCCAAAACCTGAAGAAACAGGCACTAATAGGATCCCTCAATCTGCCTCAAGAGGTGTTGACTGCAGTGAACCACACCTGAAATGTTTCTAACCCACGCACACAGCATGAGAAACAAATAAGAGGAGCTCGAAGCTCTGGCCCAGTCCCAGAGATTTGACATCACTGGCATGAGTGAAACCTGGTGGGATAAGACCCCTTAACTGTTGGATGGTTACAAGCTCTTCAGGTGGGATAGGCAGGGCAGAAGAGGTGGAGGGGTGGCACTGTATGTAATAGAAGGGTTAGAATGTATGGAGCTCATAGTTGGCAATGGTGCAGTTGAGAGCCTCTGGATAAGAATCAAGGGGCAAACAAATATTGCAGATGTCATTATGTAGACATCTGCTGTAGACCTCCCAGCCAGGTCAATGACATCAACAAATTCTTCTTTGAGGAACTAAGGAACACTTCCAAGTCAACTGCCCTTGTCATTAAGTAGAACTTCAACTTGCCAGAAATTAACTGGGAGCATCACACAGCTAGTACAACCCAGGCCAGAAGATTCCCAAGACACCTGGATGACAACTTTATAGAACAGGTCCTAAGGGAGTTGAGTCGAAAAGATGCCCCGCCTTGATCTGCTGCTTATCAACAGAGCAGATCTCGTGAGCAAAGTGGAGATTGGTGGCTGTCTTCACAACAGGGACCATGAAGTGATTGAGTTTAAAATCTCAGTTGACAGAAGGGAAAGTGCCAGCAAAACCTCAGCTCTGGACGTGAGAAGAGGAGACCTTAGGCTGCTCAGGGAATTAGTAAGGTCCCCTAGGAAAATGTTTTTGCAGGTGCTGGGGTCCATCACTGCTGGACCCCACAGCTTTCAAACCTCACTTCTTAAGGGCACAGGAGCTGGCAATTCCCAAGTGTCAGAAGTCAAGCACATGAGGCAGAAGGCTGGCTTGGCAGAACAGGAATCTTCTCTTGGAGCTAAGGCAAAAAAGGGAGGTGTATGCCCAGTGAAAGCAAGGTCAAGTGTCATGAGAAGAATTCAGAGATGCTGCTTGCCACTGTAGNGGATAAGAATCAAGGGGCAAACAAATATTGCAGATGTCATTATGTAGACATCTGCTGTAGACCTCCCAGCCAGGTCAATGACATCAACAAATTCTTCTTTGAGGAACTAAGGAACACTTCCAAGTCAACTGCCCTTGTCATTAAGTAGAACTTCAACTTGCCAGAAATTAACTGGGAGCATCACACAGCTAGTACAACCCAGGCCAGAAGATTCCCAAGACACCTGGATGACAACTTTATAGAACAGGTCCTAAGGGAGTTGAGTCGAAAAGATGCCCCGCCTTGATCTGCTGCTTATCAACAGAGCAGATCTCGTGAGCAAAGTGGAGATTGGTGGCTGTCTTCACAACAGGGACCATGAAGTGATTGAGTTTAAAATCTCAGTTGACAGAAGGGAAAGTGCCAGCAAAACCTCAGCTCTGGACGTGAGAAGAGGAGACCTTAGGCTGCTCAGGGAATTAGTAAGGTCCCCTAGGAAAATGTTTTTGCAGGTGCTGGGGTCCATCACTGCTGGACCCCACAGCTTTCAAACCTCACTTCTTAAGGGCACAGGAGCTGGCAATTCCCAAGTGTCAGAAGTCAAGCACATGAGGCAGAAGGCTGGCTTGGCAGAACAGGAATCTTCTCTTGGAGCTAAGGCAAAAAAGGGAGGTGTATGCCCAGTGAAAGCAAGGTCAAGTGTCATGAGAAGAATTCAGAGATGCTGCTTGCCACTGTAGGGAGAAAACCTGTGCAGCCAAAGCTCAGCTGGAGTTGAAGCTGCCAGAAATGCAGGGGACAATAAAAAGAATTTTTTTCAAACATATTAATGGCAATAGGCAGCATAGAAATATCATTGACCTGTTACAGTATGAGGATGATCACCTCACAACAACAGAGACAAGGCAGATGTGTTTATCACTTTCTTTGCCTCTGTCTTCAACACGGATGATGGACCAAGGAGGTCTCAGTGTCCTGAGCTGGAGGACCATGACTGCAAGAACGATCAAGTCCCGGTCAGTGAAGTTGTGTGGGATCTGCAGCTCCAGCTGGATCCTTACAAATCTGTGGGGCCTGATGGGATTCATCCCAGAATCCTCAAAGACCTGGCTGATGTCATGGCAAAACCTCTCTCAATGATTTTTGAGCAGTCTTGGGAATCCAGAGAGGTCCCAGCTGATTGGAAGCTGGTCCTGATTTTCAAGAAGGGCAAGAAGGAGGATCCCAGAAACTACAGGCCTGTCAGTCTCACTTTAGTGCCTGGTAAAGTCATGGTGAAGATTTTTCTAGGAATTATTGAAAAACACCTGAAAGACAAAGCTGTCATCGGTCACAGTGAGCACAGCTTCCTGAGAGGAAAGTCCTGCTTATCAAACTGGATTTGCTTCTATGACAAGGTAACACACCTAGCTGATCAGGGGAAGTCAGTTCCTGTAATCTTTTTGGATTTCAGTAGAGCTTTCGATACTGTCTCTCCCAGGATTCTTCTGGACAAAATGTCCAGCATAGCTGGATGAACACATCGTGGTGGGTGAGCAATTGGCTCACAGATTGAGCACAGAGGGTAATGGTGAATGGGGTAACATCAGACTGGAGACCTGTCACGAGCAGGGTTCTGCTGGGCTCCATCTTAAGGCCCTGTGCTCTTCAGCATCTTCATAAACGACTTGGACGCAGGACTGGAAGGGATACTGAGCAACTTTGCAGATGACACAAAACTAGAAGAAGCTTTTGACTCCCCTGAAGGCAGGGAGGTCCTGCAGAGAGACCTCGACAAATTAGAGGACTGAGCAATCACCAACCATAAGAAGTTCAGCAAGGGAGAGTGCCGGATTCTGCACCTGGGATGAGACAACCCTGGATGTACATACAGGCTGGGGAATGAGATGCCAGAAAGCAGTGCCATGGAAAGGGACCTGGGAGTCCTGGTCAAGGGCAAGTTGAATCTGAGTCAGCAGTGCCCTGGCAGCCAGGAGGGCCAGAAGTGTTCTGGGGGGGCATCAGGCACAGCATCGCCAGCCGGTCGAGGGAGGGGATTGTCCCACTCTGCTCTGCACTGGGGCGGCCCCACCTGGAATATTGTGGGCAGTTTTGGGTGCCACAATATTAGAAAGATACTAAGCTCTTACAGAGTGTCCATAAGAGGTCAACAAAGATGGTGAAGGGCCTTGAGGGGAAGCCATATGAGGAGCGGCCGAGGGCACTTGGTCTGTTCAGCCTGGAGAAAGGGAGACTGAGGAGCGACCTCATTGCAGTTACAACTTCCTTGTGAGGGGAAGAGGAGGGGCAGGCACTGATCTTTTCTCTGTGGTGACCCGTGACAGGACCCAAGGGAATGGCCTGAAGTTGTGTCAAGGGAGGTTTAGGTTGGATATTAGAAAGAGCTTCTTCACCCAGTGGGTGGCTGGGCACTGGAAGAGGCTCCCCAGGAATATGGTCACAGCACCAAACCTGACAGAAACATTTGGATGATACTCTCAGGCACATGGTGTGACTGTTGGGGATGGTCCTGTGCAGAGCTAAGGGTTGGACTCAATGGTCCTTGTGGGTCCCTTTCAATTCAGCATATTCTGTGATTCTGTGAAAATCACTGGTGTTCTTGGTTAATTTCACTCACAGTGAAATTCAGAAAAATGTATTTAGTTTATCTATGAGAGATACCTTAAGAGATGGTGTAATCGTCTCCTTCAAATGTGGAAACAGTCACAGCTAGATATGTAAAACTTCAGAGTGAGATGCAGCACTTGGAAACTGGATTCAGACTAGAAATAAGAGGAACATCTTTCACCATTTAGGTTATAGGGCATGTGGGGTATTCTGCATCCTTGGAAGTCAAACCTAGTTATTTACATTTAAATACTTTTTACAGCTGAAATAGAGTTTTAAGGCTGGAAGGGGTGTTTGGACTTTGCAGGAAGTCAAAGACTATATACTACATAACTTTAATGGTCCTTTCAGATATATGAAAGCACTTATGAATGTGTGTAACATAGGGGTGTTGGAATATTGGCCTTAACGAACAATGCTGTTAGTGGACTCTATAGATTACTCATATTATTAAATAGCCACATCCATTCAGTGACAGACCTAGGTCTTACAAGGTAAAATATCTGGGACAAAGACTTTTTATTGCTTACCGCTGTATTTTGCAGTCATACATATAGCACAGTGGGAGCTAATTCTTGTTTGCCATTCATTTATGATCAGCTGTAAATTATAATCTGGAATAGTCAGAAAAGCGTTTCCTAATAAGTATTTTCAGAACATGTTAATAGTAGTCTTTGCTTTTGCCAAGTCATATGGTCATTTGCTAATAGCAGGACATGATCCCACATAGACCAAAATGTCTTTGTTCTGCTGTATCTTAGCATATAGTCTTAAGCATTGTTATTTTTTTGTGCTTTCCTGTCTTCTTGTTTGGCTACTATATTTTGGTTCACATGCTTAGCAGGTGATTCTGTATTTTGCCTTTTAGAAAACAAATTGTGATAACCATATTCAATTTTAAGTAGGAAAGGTCATAAAAATGCTATTTAAAAAGAAAAACCAACAACCCAGATACACAGCTTTCATTCATTTGCTATTGTTACTTGATTCTGTCTTTTCAGTCCTGGCCCTCCAGAGCGCCTCATTACCAATGATGTCCTAGTGGTAAGGTTCACATATGCATTTATCTTGGAGTGACTTCTCCTTCATTTTGATTCTCTCCTCTTCCTCATCTGAATCCATCTGTCATTTTATAGAGAGAACAGAAACTACCATGATAGATAAAAGCGTGGTGTGCATTATAAAGTGAAAGATGTGGGATGATCCCCATTTGTTATGGCTTAACTGTTGCCCTCTCCATGCAAAAACAGAAGCTGTGTTTCCCGAAGTTCTCAGATATTACAGGTGTCAATATGTTGCCATGCTGTTGTTTGTTACTGTCGCAGAACCCCATATTTTTTGGTGTTTAAAGTTAAAACTGCTTGTGTTTCACGTAATACAGTGTGGCATTTGGCAGGAAAAACAAAGGTTATAAAAGAGGTGAGTCTGGAGAAGACAGTAGTAAGTATTCAGTGTGCTTATTACTAGAAGGATATATAATGTAACAGCTTTTTGGGAAATGAGTTTTTTAATGAAGAGTTATTTTAGTTGTTGAAACATAGAGCCCCATTTTGGCATTAGTCAGCATGTGGTACATTACCTATCTCCTTGGGCTGGCCCAGCAGCTAAGGAGTACAAAGTACTTCATGCCAACCACTCCAAGCCTGCTCATGGTTTCCAGATGCTAGCCCTTAGTACCCCTGAGGCAAAGTAACACATATTCTGTTCTTTCCCCCTCATTTTCTGTGTGAGGCATAAGAGCTGTAATGATTGGCATGCATTGTTTCTGGAATGACTTGGAAAACTGTCCTGGCATGAGTTATTAAAGGTGAACTGGAGTGACTCAGGTGAAGGGTAGGGTGAAATAAATCCAGGATTTCCCTACATCAGGGCCAGTAAGAAGCTGCCTTGTAGACTAATCATTGCCACAATACACAGAAACTCATCATCAGGTGTTTCCCCCCACCCTTCCTAAATAATTATTAGATATATGTGTAGCTGTTTGGGCACCGGTGTGTTGTACAGAGTTTCTTGATTTTGGGATAACGCAAATGGGTTAACAATCTCTGACAATGCACCACTTTATATGAGCGATCTGAAACAGTGCAACTGGGATACTGTCCTGGGATAAGCTCTGAATTTACTCTTCTGCAGCTGGATTGCTCCCAGCACTGAGACCAGTTCGGTCAGCTCTATATTATAGGTAGTGTTGTCTGCATTGTGCTTCATTATTTGCTGCAGATGTGGCAGCTGCTATCTTCACCCTTTTCTATTCCTGTCTTTTGTAGTCCCGTGAGGTTTGCTGCTTGGAAGTGCAAGTGGACATTAATGAAAGCAGAAAGTATTTGAGAGGTATGGTGATTTATCTGTGAACTGTGGACATGATCAAATCTATCCTGTCACAGTTGTTCAGAGCCAGATGGAGGCACTTTAGGATACAGAGAAACTAAGAATGTTCTGAATCATATATATAAATATATATAATGATATATGTTCTAAATAATAAAATGTAATGCAGTGAAAGTCCCTGAACTGCCTCCAGTTGTAATGTTGATCTCTGTGTCTTTTTCTTGAAGCTATCAAGTTTGGGCACAGTCAGCTTTGCTGGTGGAAGTGTGAGAGGGTACTAAATCTGGGAGCACTTTAAGCTATGGGGTAAAGGCAAGAGTACCAGTTTCTGTGCTGTAGGAGACTCGCCAGTGTGGCAGCTTACAGAGGAGCTACCACAGAAAAAAATTACTCCAGCAGAAAGTTTGTCTACTTTGTTAGCTATTTTGCCTGACGAGCAGTATTGTTCTCTAAACAAACCTGTTTTCACTAGAGGGCAAAAACCTTGTGCTTACGGTGCCTGCCTCTCATGAGAAAATACAGAAGACTACAGAGGACACAGATACTTTCTACTTCCATTGCTTGAAGGCTTGGGAGCCAATTCTAAAAGTCAGGCTGCAGGTAATGGGCACTATGTGATACTACTGTTAATAATACTTGATTGTTTCCATGTCACCAAAACAGCAGAGAACTGGATTGTTTCTGTTCTGTGAATACAACCCATGTTTTTTGTCTTATATAGAAAGTGTCTGATAAGGAAGATAATAGCAATTTAAGTGACACCTTAACAGTACCACTGAAATTTCTCCCTGTTGGACATAAAGTGAAAGTAACTCTCCCTGTAAGACACGTAAGTCTTTCACAATTTATACGATCTTTTGGAAAGAAGAGTAGAATAACCCTCAATATTTAACATTGTAATATTAAAAAAAAATAAAATCATGTAGTAAATTTGAGTGAGAATTTTGGGCAAATACATGTTTCCTATGAAAAAGGTTAGTTTTCTCAGAGAAATATACATTTTCTGTCAATAAAACCGATTATTTGGAATCCATCTTGGCCAATTTGTGATGCATTTCAGACCAACCTCTGCTGTACTTTTACAGTTAAAAGAAAATGTTCCATACCCCTAGCAAGGTTTTGGGACGCCCTACTGCTCTTTATCAATCCTGGGTGGCTATCTCAGTCTATATACCTAAAGTTTAGATGGCTAAAGTTAGATGCATTGAATCATGCCCTCAGGAAACAATGCTGTCATATTCTTCTAAGAGTAAAGTCATGATGGTAACTGACGGAGAGACACAACTCTAAGTTGCTTTAAAAGCAGTAGGAATGCTGCTGTGTGGACAGATGAATCTCTTAATGGTAGCGAGACATCCTTTTCCAGACCTTGCAGCTAATGAGAAGCAAAATGAGGAGAAGAATTTCTCAGCAGCCTTTCCCATAACTAGAAGGAAGAATGAATGTTTGTTTTGTCACTGGGGATTCCCTATCTCTCTTTTTGGATTCTCTTTTACCTCCAGCTTTTTGAAAGGATGAGGTGACTTCTATCTTCTATCACTGTCTTTATCTGGCTGCTTTTCTTCATCCTCAGGAAAGTTTCAGTGGGAGTTTTACTGTGAGGCAGTAAATGCAACCAGTGCATTTGGGTGCAGAGTAGCAATGTGATACTGCTGCTGGGTTAGGGTGGTTCACGCAGGTATGTTCATAGTGAGGAAGAAATCCTGTTTCACAGCCTGTTCATCTAGCCATTTTGACCCCTCCTGCATCTTTTACTTCTCTGTACAATATGCTTGGCATTTAGTCGCTTTCCATCTCTTTCCTGCTATAGTTTAGAAAAAAAGTATATATGCAGGGTAGTGGGATATTCCAGGTGACACTGAAAATTTGGATTTCAAAGCTTCTTTTTTCCCTACTGATTCATGTTCCTGCTCTTATTTCTTTGTTTGCAGAATGTGCCACTGCAGCTGTACCTCAAACTTAATGATTGGTAAGAGGATTGTTTTGTTTTTTTCTCTAAAGGTTTTATTGCTCTTTGAACTGTGGAATCTAGAACAGAGTATCTTTTATTTAGATACAAGGAATGCACAAGACTAAACGCATAATACAACAAAAGTCATCATTAAAGAGGCACCACAACAGATCAAAGTTAAATGTCCTTGGGGCAAAGGAGTCACACCAAGATGCAAAAACAACAAATGAATTTCAAACATTGAGAAACTTAGTCACTGAGTGTCCTTTGCATCAAAGAACCAAAGACTGAGATTGAAGGCTTCTTCAAAAAGGGCATAGGAAGAAGGCAGAGGGAAAAGGGAATTTGAAATAAGCAAAACATCCAGAGTCTATACATTACTCAAACCACACATGTACTCTGAAGAAAATAGACTTCTGACTCTGGTGATAGCAGTGGAAAGAGGTATAAGCTAGGAAAGGCAAAATGTTACCCTGTAAAATAATGAGTCAGACAGCGATCAAACAAAAATTATTTGAGTATCTTTATCATTGTATTGTTTGTGTATAAATCTGTGGTACAAATGCCCATGAAAGACCTTATTAGGTTCAAGATACCCTTTACTGAGAAATTATATGAAGCAGGAATAGAAGGGACTCAGCTTACAAAGCTACTGAAAGACACAAAGCTTTTCTTGTTTCATATTTGCTATCCTTAGCTGACAGTAAACCTTACATTAAAACATCAGGCAATAACGACACTGGGTAGAAGCAAAGCAGTTGATTTCCTTGAAACTGGAAGATGCATTTCTGTTTAAATCTGAACAAGGAATCATGATTTTTTTTCTGATATTTAGTAGACTGCAGTTGCTGAAAATAGATCCATATACATTTCAAGCACTAATCCTGTGGGTTTATTTATATTTCAGCACAGGAAAACTAGATGTGCGCTTAGGGTACGATCTGTGCCAAGAAGAGCAACAATTCTTGCAAAAAAGGAAGAGAGTGGTTGCCAATGCCCTGAAAAGGGTTCTTCATCTGAAAAGAGATCTACATGGACATGAGGTCTGTGAATTGGAATCTAAGCATGGAGTGTGGGTCTATTGAATAAGAATTGGCACAAGTCCCCACAAAACTTTTAGTAGTTGATAACAAACACATTGATTTGAATGGCAGCAGAACAGAAGTTCTCAGTGGAATATACCCCCTATTCATGTAAAATTTCAGCTCAGCTATTCGCACCTCCATTCTTTTCAATGGGACATATTCCCAAGGACATAATATACCACTCTTCAAAGCCAGAGTTTCCAACAGTGGGATGCTGTGGGTCAGCAAGATGTGAGCATTTTGTTATGTGCAGCCTAGCTAGACAACCCAAACCAACAGGAAAACAAGAGTATTGGAAATTTGCCTCACATAGATATTTATTAAATCATTGTAATGTCCCTTCTTTAGGCTTACCTTTTTTTTTTTTTGCATTTTCAAAACACATCTCACAAATAGTCAAAATTATTTGGGGTGAAGAAAGAACATGTTATAGCAAGCCGAAGTATTTTTTGTTGCCAAGATCCAGCGTGAATTTTTAAGGGAAAATTTATTTTCTTCTTGGAGTTACATTTGTTGAATGAATGCTGCCCAAAGAATCATTTTGGGTTTTTTGAACTCTGTTGAGTTCAAAAAACTTCATTAATCCATTCCTAATTGTCTTTACTGTGATTTTGTGTTATTTATAATAAAATCGTATAATTATCTATTATTAATAATTGCAATTCTAATGATAAGGAGCATGGGTAGGAAGGAAAGTTAAAATCACTGCATATTCAAACTCACTGAAGCTGTGGGATTAAAAGAACCCACTGAGTATCTGGGGATTAATTTAAAGAAGGTACTGGTAAAGACTGACTAAATGTTGATTTAATTTCATTGTCCTCCAATGAAGTCTGCTGAGGAAATCCCGCGAGCTATAATTAGACTTTTCCAAATAGGCAAGGGAGCAGCTTTGTGAGGATAATACTTTTGTTTTGAACAGGTCCCAGTAATAGCTGTTATGGCAACAGGCGGAGGTCTCAGAGCAATGTCAGCTATGTTCGGCCACCTCTTAGCTCTTCAGAAGCTAAATCTGTTGGACTGTGTTACCTATCTCACTGGGGCTTCTGGCTCGACATGGTGCGTATAGAAAATGAGATTTGATTGGGAATGACTGTGACTACATTTCCACACAGTGAGAAAGATGCATCTCTTCTAAAGGCTGACATTGTTAACAAGTGAGCATAATTGCCTGGTGAAGCTCGTACTGTTGGCTCTCGATTATAACTTCAGTTTAGGCTTGCTGATTCTCTTTGTTGATTAAAGTGATTGTGCAAATGTAACAATTTTCCAAAATCATGGTTGATTTTCTCACATTTCTGCTGCTTAGGACCCTAGCAGACCTTTATGAGCATGCCGACTGGTCACAGAAGTCTCTGGAGGCGCCACTTAAGGCAGTAAAAGAAAAAGTGACAAAATGCAAACTCAATCTTATGTCTATAGACCATTTGAAGTATTACCACAAGGAACTCACTGAGAGGGCAAAAGCAGGACATGTGTCATCTTTTACAACTCTGTGGTCACTTGTTCAGGAAATGTTCTTACATGAACGGGTATGTACATGGTCCTGCCACACAACTCAGAAACATCCACTCATTTTCTTTAGAGCTTTACTCTTTGAGGGCGTGATGTAACGTGTGTAACAAATCCAAAGAAACTGAGGCATCCCAGTATGATTTGTAAACTATGACAGAGGATCTTGTAGCCAGGATTTTCCAGGGTAGGTAAGGGTTTGAAGGTGCCTCTGTACTAGGGTGCCCAAAAGATAGCAACTTCAGTAGGCAAACTTCAGAAAGAGCTGAGCAATTCCTGCCCCCCCTGCCCCTCTGAAAAGTCACATCTTTTAAAGTCAGTTTCTAATTTGACACTTACGAACTAGAGTCATCTGTCCTCATGTGAACATTAATCTCGGGCTTAGTAAAGATCTGTGGGATGCAGGAAATCAAGGCACTTGAAGTACTGGGTATCAAAAAGGCAACCAGGAAGGAAAGAGCAGGAATGAGAAGGAAAAGGTCTCATATAAAACTGTGACTCACAGATTCCTCTGTGCTGTAAAATATCTGTTACGAATCCATACTCAGGTAGATTGTGTCAGTGATATGCTCCTCCAGACATTTACTGTGATTTTTTTTTTAATCTCATTGATTAGCCAAGAAAGTACAAACTCACAGACCAGCGCAGGGCATTGGAGTATGGACAAAACCCATTGCCTTTTTATGCAGTCCTCAATGTGAAAGACGAGAAGTTTGGTACTTTCAAATTTAGAGGTAAGTGTTCCTAGAGTTTCTTCTGATTCTGCGTATGGACTAAAGATAGTTTCGAGGGATTGTGTGTGAAGAAAAAGGGCTAATGCATCTGTTACTTGGCCTGACTCAGTATTCATCTTTTAATAAAATGTTTGTCTTTTTTGCAAAAAAAGACACTCTGCTGGGTGTTGGTTAGAAAGAGCAGATATGCAGGGTAACATCCTCAGCCTTAAACAGGACTGAAAATCTGAAGCCCTACTTCACCTAGGGGTGAAATCCTACTGTTGCCACAGACATTTTAAGTGAGTGGGGACAAATCATCTGATCTTTTTCTGCCTCACTTCCACACCTATAAAAATGGCTTTGGTTCTTCCTCAGTTTCTAGAGGTGCTGTGAAATTTAATTGTCACTTCCCTAAATACTGCACTGATGAGGGTATGAAAATGGAGTGGAGTATGATTGTTGTGATTATGACAACCTTTAAATAGACACAGGCCACATTCAAGAAAGGGTATTAAAATGAGGAGATTCGGGAAGGAAAAAGCAATTGGGGCTTATATTTGTTAAAGTTTATAGCTGCTGTTCTACTGCAATGCTTGTACAGGAGAGCTCGAGTCAGAAAACTGCCCAGCCATGCCCACGTTGTGATCCTTTCTAGCTTTATGCTGATGTATTTTCAGGCTGCTTTGTTATATCACGGGGACTGGCACGTTTGGGTTAGCTTTCGTGCCAGTCATTCCTTGCAGTTTAGATCACACTTGCGTGTTGTACAGTTGATGCTCTTGATTTAGGGAGGCCAGTGGGATGCCAGAATCTTTATAGAGAAATAGATATTTTAACTTTTCAACCTAATGTTAGACTTCTTCTGAGGTGAAAAGGCTAGATCCTTTTGTATGCAAATCATCTCTCTGTTTGGAGGTAGATGGTGCAGCTTGGAGTACAAAGCTGTGGATACTACTATGCTGCTGAGTCAAGCAAGATTCATGAAGCTTCTGATAGTTTATCCACAGAGGAAGGTTTTGTTTCTTATTTTTATTACAGTAAACATACTATGTATTGATTCTTTTGTAGAGTGGGCAGATTTCTCTCCTTATGAAGTGACCATACCAAAATATGGAATCTCCATTCCTTCAGAATATTTTGACAGCAAGTTCTTCATGGGAAGGCGAGTGAAGAAGATGCCAGAATCTCGGATCTGCTATCTGGAAGGTGACTTAATAGTGCTATATAGTCAATCACGATGCTAGATAGCCACTGACCTGTGTACAACACTCCTCGCCAGCAGGTCTGCTCTAGTCTTGATTCAATGGGCTTTTTACCCCTTCTGTACACTTCTGCTCTTTGTAAAGCTGCTTTCCTTCTGTTCTTCCTTTTAACCTGGGAAGATTTGGGAGAGTTGCAGCATGGTTCCCCTTCCATTTTCTAAATCAAACAAGGTGGTGGAAAAGGCAAGTTGTAGAAGTAATAAGCCTTCCTTCCGTGAGCAGTCATCAACCCTTCAACTTCATAAACTGTATTTCTAGACAATGCACTACTGGGGTAGAACTGGAAGGAGCTGAAAATAAAATATATAGTCTAAACAACCCACAAATGTGAGAGCCACCTGAGCTTTGTGGGTTGAGAATGGTGACACTAATCTTCTTTGCCCATAAGGATTAAGGAAGCCCTTTTAAACTCGAACTGCTACTTTGGCCGTTCTGCCACTAAAGGTAAAGAAAAGGGGAAAAGCAGCTAGTCAGAGGAACCCGTCTGTCCCAGGCAGATTTTAAATCCTTGCAAGAGTTTTACTTTTGATACCAAAGACAAGGGTCCAGTAGAGACAAAAATCATACTTCTCTCACTGTGAAGTCTGCTAGAGATTGAATTTGTTCCTCATGTAAGAACCTGGCATGGGCTTAATGGCAAAGAATAGTTCTTTCTTTTCCAAAAGCAGACTCACATATGGAGACAATTCTATTTGTTCCTGGACCAGTTGTACTCCACAGAAACAAAACATGCCTGAAAGGAAAAAATGGGTCTTAGACCAATTTAAAGAATAAATTAGTTTAAAGAAAGCCCTGCTGCATATACAGCTTCACCAAGCTTTCAAAGCCTACTTTCTCTCACAGGTACAAGTATTGTTTGGATGATTGATACCTCTTGTTACTCTCGGCTATGCAGTGAATGGTCTGTGTGTAGTTGCCTCTCGAAAAAGAGCACTGAAGTGCTGACACCGTTATTTGTGAACTCTGTGAGACCTACTGCTTAAGCTGTGTTATGATAGAGTCCATTCACATGGGCCAATAATATGAGGTATGAATACTTGTAATATCGGTGGTTAACATGTGGTAATACAGTATTTTCACCCTGTGGTTTGACTTGCAGGTCTTTGGACAAACATCTTTACTAGGAATTTGCTGGATGGCTTGTACTGGTCCTCAAATTCAAATGAGTTCTGGGAACGATGGGCCCAAGACATGGTAGATATAGGTAAGAGTTTTAAAATGAGTATTTATTTTTGTCCAGACAATATTTCCTATTCAGGAGAGGCTTAGGAGAGGTTCACTGTTGGTACTGTTTGTGAATAATCTCTCACATGTTCTCCCTAAATTGCTGCATGTTGTGTTGCCTCAGTGTGGATCTCCCAGAATAATTTTGATCTGCAACAGAATAATCACTGTGCGATGTTTTCTCTTTATTTCCCTTTCCCTTTCCCTCCTCTCTCATCCTCCTCCCCCTCCCTTTCTCCCTTCCCCTCCCCTCTTTTCCTTTCCCCAGAGGCACACTTCATGCTAGTTACAAATGTTTTTCATTTAAAAATTCTTCCTGGTGTGTTATATTACTCCGCCCATGACTGCAAAGGAGAAGGATGGCTTTTACTTGTGGGCAAAAGTACAAAACCAGTATGTCATTTGAAAGAGTAAAAGACAAAAGCTGTGGTTGCTTTAAAGAAAACCAGATATCTCTTTGTTTAAATGAGATGGATCATGTACAGATGTTTTCTTGCAGCCTGCAAGAAAACGGGGAGGGGAGACACCCACAGAAAGACAACAAGGGCAGCAAGCCAGCAAACATGTCTGTCAGAACAGATTGCTAGTTTGTTTGTTTTGTTTTGTTTTTTTTTACTCTATTTCATAATTTCTTCTCTATTTCAGAAAAACATTCCCCTGAGGATGATATCACTGTCATCGAGCCTCCATCCTGTTTGTCAGGGAAGTTGTATGAAATGTTTCAGGACATTATGACCAAGCGCCCGCTACTGGGAAAGTCTCATAACTTCCTGAGAGGCTTAGAATTTCATAGGGATTATATCCATCAGAAAAAATTTATTGAATGGAAAGGTAACTGCAACAAAGAGTTAGCTGCATTGTGCAGGTAACATCTCAGATTTTTTTTTGTTTTGAGACTTTGGAAAACTCACATTTAGAGATATTTTTTTCAGGGTTTGGAGATCTGAGGTGGAACTATGTTCACAGTGTCCGTTGCTTCAGAATAACAGGTTAAAATGTCCATGGGCTGCTCTTTCACTTCTGGAAGATATCTGTAATTTGTGTCAAAACATGCTCTTCTACAGGAAGTTTACCACTCTGCATAGCTGCAGTAGTCGAAAAGTTCAGGAAGGGCAGAATCTTTTGAGGTCAAGAAGCAAAGGTAACACCAGAAGCATAAAATAGCAGGTTATTATGTGGATCAGATGAAGGAAAGGACTGGTTGCAAGCATGTGGTTGCCCACGTTTGATATTTCTGCCTGATGATTTATCCATCCAGAGACCTCTCTTTAACTCCTCAGAAACAGAAATACCAAGATCCCTCTACAGAAAGTTAAAGTGACATAGGGTTAGACTGTATATATTAAACAAACAATACACAGACTTGATGTGTAAACTGAACAGCAATTTTCTCTGGCCTGTGCTCTGCAGGCAGGCATAGTAAACAGTCATAATAGTTTTACCTCAAAATCTATGAAACAATCCGTGAAATGATAGCAAAGTGATGGAGCTAAGGTTTCGTGCATCAAAAACTTTCCTATAATCCCAGTACCCTCATTTATTCCATGAACAGGTAGATGTGTGGGAGGACCCCACATTATTAAGCTTAATCTGACTTCAGCAAGAAAGCACATGTTCTCTGCCACCTCTGAGTCTTTCTCTTTGGCAACTTGTGTTTTCTCTCCCCTGTTTTATGCAAGTTACAACATGTTTTGTCCCTCTCTGCCATTGCTACATGGTTTGCTGACAATGGCAAGAGATAGTGGTGCTTTTTGTACATGAAGACAGAGCCCACAGTGTGCTATCTGCTTTCAAAATGTTCAGTAAGAGAAAGTCAGTGTCTTAAAAGAGTCTGCTCTAAGAAAAAAAAAAGAGAAAAGGAAAAAACAAGTAGCATAAGAAGGGTGGGTGAGTGAGTGGCTTAAGAGGGTAGATGAAGGATGAAATTGTCAATCAGTAAATGTTAAAAAAATAACCTTCCTTAATTTGTTTTAAACAATTTTGAATACAAATGGGTAGAAGTGGATTTCAAGAGGATTTTGAGGAAGTGAGCATAGGTACACTAAAGACTATCTCAGGGTAGACATTCTACAACTAAAGTAAAATAAATAGACATCATGAAGTCTGGAGTGGGAAAAGAGAAACTGAAAGTCTGGAGTGGGAAAACTAGCAGATTTTCTATCTCCTTTTGACTGCCAACATAAGACCAATATAAACCCTAGGAGCAAGAGGAACTGCCAGGTCTGTGAGCAGAAAGTATAATCTTGTGGTAGGTGAAGTCTACAGAATATAGGTTTGTTTTAAAGGCTTCCCTACATCTGAGGTTATCTGACATATTAAAACAAGACTTTAAATGCTTAATTTTTCTGGTGAGATATTTGAGAACTAATACTCTGGAATTAGTCTAATGCATTTAGAATAGGGTTCATGCTTTCAAGGGAATTCCTGAGACAGGACTTCTTTAAAGTCTCAGTTTGAATGTGAGATGGAAAAAGAGATTCTCACAAGGAAATGCCTACTTCTAGTTCACATATCCAGCCATGAATAAATTCTGCATAGTTCAATCTCTGTGATAAGAAAAGGAGGCTGATGGAATTTCAACTAAAAATTTTCACCGTGCCAAATAAAACTGAAAAGTGTGCTCTGTTTTTACAGTGAGGGACTGGAAGGAAATGTCTCTCATTACAGCAGAATCTGTGAATTCTCAGCAGCCTTGAAGGGTAAAATAAACACATTTTGTAAAGACCTGACAGTGAGGGAATGGAAAAATTATGAGTTATTACTTCAAGCTGCTGTAAAGCATTCCAGGCTATGGAACAAGCTAGAGTTACTCTGCATGGTTTAAATCAGCGCTACAGAATGAGGCCAAGGAAGCACAGAGATTGAATGAATTGAAATGCTGCAGTATTCCTGTGACCAACAGTTTCTTAAAATGCCTAAACACATTAATTTCAGGCTCAAGTATTCTGCTCTGGGCTTTGGCTACCTCATCTTGTGAACTTGAGGAACACTCTTAAAACATTATTTTGATATTTAAACCCATGGCAAAATGTTTCCTGTTTCATGAGACTAGAAGGGTAGAGGACTTGATGTCTGCAAGGCAAGCTGGTGAGGTTGCTAGCAGAGAAATAGGAGTCTAGCTATCAGAAACTGATAGCTTTAGATCTCAACTTAGCAGTTGGTATAATCCCCTTTTGGCATTAGTGTGAGGTTTAATTAATTCAAACAATATTTTAAGCTGTTGGTAGGAGATGCTGCATGCATGATGTGGTATTTTTTTTGCAGCATGGCTAAGATAATTTATATGAGGGCACTGAAAGCAGGTTGAAGTCAGATTTTTCAGCCTGGGAGAGGAGTCTAACCCTGAGAACACAGAAGCAGAAAAAGAGCAGTGCAAAAGTGCAGTGATGTATTTAATTTGTTAGCTGTTAGTGTTGCTACACTGTGAAATTGTTTTTGTTGTTTACATTTTTCCCAGTTCTTAGGGGGAAAAAAAATCTGTTGAAGTCTGTATTCTGTGAAAAATGACTCCTCAGAGCAGCTGTGAGGTCAGTGGAGTCTGTGTATCACCTGTCCTCTGCCTGGCTGCCTCATGGTCCGCCTTTGTGAGTGTGTCTGGGAGAGTGTGGTAACAGGCCAGATGTGCTGTTTGAAGGGCATGCTCCTGAGGCCATGTTTGTGGGCTTGCATTATGGAGGGAGGTGACCCTGGTCTTGACGGCAACCAAGAGGCTGCCCTTAATATGTAGCACAGACAGAATTGCTCACTTCTCCTTTCTTAACAATACGCCACTAACTATATTAAAAAATGTTTTTCAGACACTGTACTGGATGGTTTCCCTAACAATCTGACACCGCTGCAGAAATATCTTTGTCTGATAGATGTTGGCTATTTCATCAACACCAGTGGTGCAGCACTTTTCAAGCCAGAGAGGAATGTAGATGTCATTATATCCCTTGATTATGGTTTGGGGAATGTGTTCAAGGTGAGAAGATTAACTTATTCTGCTCCTTGCAGCCCCTGTAAAACTATCCTTGTCTTATTTAAACTTTCAAGTAAGTGGCTGTCTAAATCTTGATCATATAGTCAAGAGCAAACCAGTCATTGTATCTTGGAGGAGAAAAGAAACTTCCTTCAAGAACAGAACTATAGAAACTGTTAGGCTCTTTTCTCTATAGTGGATTACAGCATACATTTCCTAGGGTCCTCAGGGAGTTGCAGTTAACAACCTGTTTGCTGGAGACATGCTCTTGATCTCTCCTGGTCTGTCATGACAAATTTTAAGTGTGTTTTGGGTCATTCTTTCAAATTTGTAGAGTGATAAGAGGCACTGTCTGACTTGTGGTGAATGGTGTTTGAAAGTAGTACTGCAGCAACTGTGGACTAATTCGTTTCAGAGTGATTCTAGGGAATTAGTTAAGATGCCATAGTATTTCTAGGATAGCTGAGTAAACCAGATTCTTGGCTTAGAGCTCCGTGTTATTCTGTGTCCACAGCAATTAGAGATGACATACAACTATTGCAAGATACAAAATATCCCATTCCCTAAAGTGGAGCTAAGTGAAGAAGAAAAGAAGAACCCAAAGGAATGTTATGTCTTTTCGGATGCTGAGGACCCCAGAGCACCCATAGTAATCCATTTCCCCCTGGTGAATGACACCTTTAAGGAATTCAAGGAGCCAGGTAAATTCAGTCAACAAAACTATGTACTGTGCTCTACCCCTAGTATGTTTCCAGTGATGACAGGCAGAAGAGCAACCTCCATACATCTGCAGGTCATTCTCCACTTGCAAAGTATGGAGGGCACAGTTGGAAAGCACTGCGTAGAGTTGGTGGGTCTTTGGTTTGGTGAAAAAAAGACCCCAGCTGCTGGAAAGCATTGGAATCTTTAATGAACATTCCCCTGAGAAGGACCACAGCAGAATGTGTGTCTCTGAGGGAGCATTTGGGAAAGGGCAGGAAAAGCAGCAAAACAGTTTAAGTAAATGTCCTTTTCTGCTCTGGTGTTCACCAATGCTCAGTGAATATGTATAGTAAGAGCTAAACCAAGAAAATCACGTTTAGAAACTCTGTGGATTAAAAGAGGAGGTATCCTGTAGAGGGAACTAGGCTTGTTCAGTGAAGGCTGGAGACGTTCCAAATGGCAGTGCATGGTGAGATCTAGTCATGGAGCAGTGGCTGGCAGGTAAAGCAGGTGTGGATTTTGGAATGAAAGGTAGATGAGATGATGCAGAGCAAAGCAGCTGCTGCAGCTTCTTAGAGCTTGGGGCCCAAACTGGTGAGCTATGCTCACCTGCATGTCTCTGAGCAGTTGGTGATTCATCCATCAAGCTGACAACCAGTAACTGATGTGGGTGGTTGGGGGAGGAGGGTCCTTGGCAACCTGGTTTTGTGGATTCAAGTTTAACAGTGGAGCTTTTGGTTTCTAGGTGGATGAGAGACACCTTGTGGAATGTGGGTATTTTTCTTCCTTGTTTTTAACTATTTAAATTCTAAAGAGACTCACTTTGTGAAGTGCCCATTTACAATGCAGATGTTATAGACTGTTTTTGTGTGCTTGAGGCAAATACAGCTTTATCTGGGTGTAACATAGGTAATACATCTCTCTGAATATTGGGCAGCTCAGTGAAGCAACACTGGATACTTTTAATCCAGCCACTTCTAGTGACAGTCTGTGCCCAACATCTTGAGATCACACTGCCAGAAACCACTAGGTTAGACTAAAACCTGCTATGTCTAAAGCAAAATTCATGTGTCATTTTCATGAACTTCTGGTTGACATCACAAGGAGTATCTCAGCAGTCTGTTTGTAACCCTGCTGACAGTCCTCTCACATTACATTTGTGCTTTGGGCATATTTGGTTCAGACTGCAAGGAGATAGAGAAAAAACAACAACCCAGCAAAGAAATGTAGCATAATTTTTGTAGAAACATAAAAATGAGACTGCTGAACTCCCTGGTGTATGTAATTAGGATGTCCTTTTAAGCAAAAGGATTGACCTAACAGGGTGCATGGCTGTTGTCAAATCCAAGAGGCTGAATCAATACAAGACCAAGCTGGAGTTTGCTGAGAGTCTTATGTGGGGTGCTCTGGTCCATTTGTACCCACACACTCTGTAACAGGCTCCCAAGGCCTCCTTGTATGTACTCACTCTAGCTGGCACATGTGCACTCGTCACCGCTAATTGAGGGATGATCATGGATTTTGAAAGGTGTTCCAGGTATGTGTCTTGTCTGAGAGTCAGACTTACACGGTTTGGGAGAGGATGTGGACCCATGGGCATGCTGCCCAGGAATGACAGTCTGCAGGGGCAGGATAAGGAGAAATGTAAGGATTTGTGCCAGCTCTGCTGACAGACTTCCAGGAGTGACCTTTAGCAGGAAGGGAAGGAGAAGTAGTTGAGAAAACTGACCAGGATGGCTCTTTCAAGCTGTAGGGTGGGTTTGCAGTGTTTCCTGGGGGCTGCTTTTAGCAGTGGCTTCTGCCAGGTAGGTCAGTCCCCTGCAACACTATGTATTAGTACTCCAGATTCAGCTCGCTGTGGTGGCTTTTGTCTTTCTCTGCAGGGGTGAAGCGTGTGCACTCAGAGATGGAAGAAGGCAAAGTAAATCTGGATAACAGCTGCTCACCCTACTACCTCATTAGGCTAATCTACTCCTCTGAAAATTTTGATAAACTTGTGAACCTGAGCAAATACAACATCCTCAATAACAAAGACCTGCTCCTCCAGGCAATCCGGAGTGCTGTGGAACGGAAAAGCAGCAGGACTGGGAATGTGTCCCGCTACTCTGGATACCCCTAGGCTGGGTTTTTGCACTGTTCCCTACTGAAGGCTATGGCAGCACATTGCAACATATCACAGTCACATTGCAACACATCACAGTGTTCGTTATTTGCATAAAACTGAGGAAACCTGTACATTTCTCATCTTGCCTTGTTCAAGCTCCAAGCTTTCAAAAGGGTTTATTTAATCTCATTCCCCCATGTTTTCAGCCCACAAGAGCCTCACACTGTGGTCTTACTTGTTAAGAAATTAAGGTCCTGGTTAGCAGAGACATCCCAGGGTCTCCCTGCTATTATAGCATATGGTGGTGGTGCTAGATAGTTCTTTGTTTGTGCCTGTCTCTTCAACCCTGAGCCCATTGTCGGTGTCTTTTCAATGCTTCATTACAAAACAAGTCCTGGCCATTTGCATTCAGTACTGTCCAGATTTTCAGATAGGCTGAGCAACTAGAATTTGCACTGAATTGGTGGGCTCAGCTTTGAAGTCAGGCCAAAGAGTCATGCATATATATGTGAACAGTGGCCAAACTGCAACACGGGCTATCATGCTCTGTCTGGCCGATTCCCTTTGTTGATTGAGAAGTTACTCCTTTTTTCCTATTCCTCTGTAAGAGTTTGGCACAGAAATGCTGCTCTAAACTGCCACAAAGGGGGCAGTTACATTTCAAGGGGAGATGATATTAGCTGCAGTGAGTACAGTTCTCTTGAGCATAGGCTGGAGGAAAAGTCCTGAATAAAGCATGAGTAATTGTATTGATTTTTACCAGCAGTGCCTTTATGCATTAAAACATCAAGAGCATGAAACAAATTTATGATAGCAGAAGCTTGAGAGGAATAATTACCATAGACTCAAGTATGTTTAATTAAATAATCGTGATGAAGATATAAGCTGGTGCTCCTTATGGATATAAACTGAATATAGGACAACATAACTCACTAACAGAATGCATAGCAATTGCATTTTCATATCCAGAAGATTTTTACCTTCTACAGCTTTCTCTCCCTAATATTACAGGCAAGGTATTTTTAATACGGACTACACAAAATAGAGCACAATTTAAAAAAACAAAAAAAAAGGAAATTCTCTATCACACTTACTTGCTGGAAGAAAATATTTGGGAAAAGTCATGCCTGGTTTTCATTTGCTTTGTAGTGCAGTGAGAGACTTTGCCTTGAACTAGGAGCTTGGAACATCTTTATAGCCTTCTACTGTATGAAAAAGATGATAGGGAAGGATGTTGAGCAATATGAAACAGCTCCACAAAAGTCAGAGAAGTTTGAAGACTTGCTAACATTGATGGATTTGGACCTGCTTCTGACTTATTTATTCTAAACAAAGCATATTCATCAGGACCTCCAAGGAAAATCTTATACATTTACCTGAAATCTAGAATTAGTTTTACTTGAAATCCAAAATTAGAGAAACAGGGATCTGCCTTTTTGGTATAGACAGGCGGTACTCAAGCTCAAAGGGAGAACATTTCCAAAGACTTAATTGCCTGAACCCTGCATCCACTAAATGCTGCTTCTGCTGCAATGGCAATGAGTGAGCCTTAGCAGTATTCCTCGGATAATGCTTATTTACTGAGCTAAGGAATATCATGCAAAACCTGAGGAGCTTTAAGAGCTGGAATGCAACTGTACAGCTGAATTCAGACCATGAGAAGATAAGAACTAATCAGGTGCCGGCTGCAAGAAAAACATAAAGAACCATTTTGAGTTGAAAGGTGAGGTGGCAGCAGGAGGCTGTGTCAAAAGAGAGAGCCCTACCAGCAGGATTTGTTACCTTCGTATAGAAGAGCAGCATGTTCTGGCACAGTATTTTGTGGCACATACAAGACCATGTGGCTGTGTGCACGCACACGCACAGGTTGTACACCATTTCCATACTCCTTTGGCTGGTCCTATAAAGAAACCCTGTCCCTGTAACCTGCCTGCACAGAACAAGAACTAATTCCATCATGACTGTGAAGTGGCTCTGTTGCTCCCATGTCCTGGTGCACCCTGATTCACCCAGGCTCCACAGACGTTTGGTGTTGAACCCTCTGCTTGCCCTGGCCGGAAAGGATGGACAAGAAGCACGTGACACCATCACGCTGTCAGTCTCCATGTCCTCACTCCTCTTGGAATGTCAGATTGTTGCTTACATCTGCCAGCATTATGCTGTTACACGGGAGGTGCAAAGGTCTGAGCTGGAGGAGAGGGCTGGGGGCAGAACAGTTAGGAGGGAGTCCCACTAATAGCACCTGATAGCAGCTAGGTAGTTGTGGGTGGGGAAGGTGGTATGACTCTCCCTTTGCCAGGAGAACTGTCACCAAAATTTGTGCCAACACGTAAAGTCGGGCTGGGGACTGCTGTTTAATCTTGCAGCCAGAAGCACACATAAGCATATGCCATTTCATCTCCTTGGGGCCCCATGTGGTACCACTGTAGCCTTAAATGGTAATAGTTTTATCAAATATATTTTTGCATTTCTGGGCCTGAAATTATGTGAGGGCTCTATCAATGGCTGTCAGAGTGCCTTTTTGTTCTATTTTGGCTACTTGTTTTTGTTTTCGTAACATGATGTATGCGGGTGTGGCACATGGGAGCACATTTGGTGGTGAACTTGGCTCTGCTGAGTTAAGGGTTGGACTCGATGGTCATAGAGGTCTTTTCCAACCTAAATGATTCTATGATTCTATGACATTGTGGGAGTATTTTGCTGGCTTGATGGTGTAGCGGGGCAGAGGCTGCTGGAGGGCTCTGGGGAGTGGAGGGCCCTACACTGGGCACAGTCTTGTCTGTGCAGCTTGTTGGGAAGTGGTAGCTGATACAGGCTGTCTCTCAAAGCACAGCTGAACTCTGGTTCACAGCACGCTGATTTGCACAGCCCAAAGCACATGCAACTGTAGAGCATAGTTTCAGTGACCTAAGGCTCATCAGTGGCCTGTGCTCAGTACTGGTCCTTGGTCCTTGTTCCCTTTGGGTATACACAGAGTCTAAGGGCCTCTGAAATGTTGTGTTTCTGTTCCCCAAACGTTGTGGGTTTTGTTGTTTGGTTTTTTTTTTTTATTTTTTAATCTTGGCCCCATTCTTGCCTGGCCTTGTGCCACATGCTGTCCTGTGACTGAGCAGAGTGCACGCAAACCAAAGCAAGCAATTCCAGGATAAAGCTGTTTATCTGTGTCTCACCTTAAAAAGGCACATGACATGCTTATAAACCAGGCATTGCTGGTCTGGTGCTATGTTTGCTTAACGACTGAAGATCAATGCTTGCCAAAAACTCATATGAAATGCACCCTAGATCCCTCCTCTCTGATGAACGTTTTGCTGGAAACCCCCCACAAATACAGAGCTTGCCAAACACAAAGGAAACAAAAGTTTGTTCTTATAACTGTTAGCTGTTCTTCATAAAAATTACTTGCTTGTGTCTTTCAACAGTTTAATAATATATTAAATAAAAATAAAATATTGTAAAGGAGCTCCAGACTTGTGGAAGTCTTTATGTGCTTAAACACAAGTTTTTTTTTCTAGTTGTATTAGCACTACTTACAGCTAAATGCCTGCTGAGAACCTTGTGGAGCATTTACTGGTTTCAAGATTGGATGCAGAAATCTGGGAGAAGATCTTCTGGTTTACAAAGGCATGGAGAGCTTGTGAAAAAGTGGAACAAAGTCTGCCTTCTGTGGTAAAACCCTATTCAGTGTAATGGCACAAGGCAGTGTAAGGAAGCAGCTGTACTGAGCCACAATCAAGGCACAGCTTTGTTTTGCCTTTTGGTGGCTTGATTTGTGTATAGAAGGCTGCCTTTCACCAAACTTCACTGTTATCAATTAATGGTAAGTTTAAAATATGAAAGCTTTCTTTTTTTTTTTCTTTTTTTTTTTTTTCTGTGACAGCAGCTCCAGCTGAGGTACAGCAGATGAGAGAGCTGGATTAACCAAAAAAATAAAATTATTAGATCACTTGTTGGATGCAAGTGATTGATCTGAATTGGCCTGAATTTAAATGTTGCATGTCCCCAGAAAGTATTTACATAAACTTGGTGTGAAGCATTCTCTTTCCCCCACTGGAGAATTAGTTAGGGCAGAGGAGAAGACTGCAAGCAAAGAGTGAGAGTCATGCTTTAGACTGGCTAGAAAAGCACCAAGGCTGAAGTCCTGGTCAGAGGATTTAAGGACTTGAAACTTTAGCTTCTACCTGTCAGGGAAGAGTCTCCAGCTATTCCACTGTCTTGGGTGTAAAAAATGCCCTTTGTCCCCAGCTACATGCTAAATTACTTCTCTTTGGCCCAGAAACAGAGATAAGTAGGGGTAAAAAATACATATTCCTCCCCCTGGTTACACCATACCTTAGCATGTGGAGCTTGCTGTCTGGGGACTAGACCTCCTCCTTGCTATTCTGCTTTTCTTCTCCTTTTACACTGAAAGACTGGTTGTTCGTGCCTTGTTTTAGTTTCAGAATCCATTAAAAATGAGTGACACTGCAGGACTTTTTTCCTGATAACTTCACCCAGGAAGAATTGGCAAATACGGAACTTTTGATTAATATGTTGTGAAAAGGAAAGATTGTGGAGAGTACAAAACACTGCAGGAAGTATGTAACAAACATTACCTTTGGGTGCACAGACCACCCAAGCCTCTTAAATCTAATCTGTTGGTATCTGCCAATCCACTTGCAGGTGGCTGTAGTTGAGTCACAGCTCGCACCTCATGCTCTGCTTGGTGCTCCCCATTCCTGTCCTGCAGAGTCACTTTACTTGAGCTGTCTGGCTTAAAGGTCCCTCTGCTCTTCCCTTAGGTAACTTGGAGTAGATATCACTTGTATGGTGAATGACAAAGTTGTTGTACGCAAAGAAGTATTCGGGATGCAGTCCTGTTTAATTATGCTTAAAGATTTTATGAGGTTTAATGCATAATTTAAAACTTTTCAAGGAAATTGATTGATTTAAAACATATCCATACATTTCCAGAGGGCTGAGTTAAGTTATAACAGTCTGGTATTCATTGAAGCAAATGTAATTTTTCTTATCCTGCCTCTAGTAGAGATGGAAGCAGTTTTGTTCTATTTCCACTTTGTTCTAGGCTTAGGGTGCTGATGAAGGCTTGTGTCACTGCAGTCCCATCTTCCTTAAAATCTGGAAAATTCTGCAGACTTTCTCTCCGATTTGATTTTGAAGGAAGGTGTTCTCCTATCAACAACATGCATCACCAGAAAATCAGGTACAATCTAGAGGAGTTTGTCGCTCTGTGTATGTAATAACTTGTTAGGCATCTAGCTCAGCAGCAAAAGTCTGCCTGGCAGCAGGACTAGGATTTCACGTCACAGTCTGTAAGATTTTTACAGACTCCAAATGCAACAGAAAGTGATTTACACAGGCCAAGTTTCTGAATTTGGCTGTGGTTTTATTTTCCATGTCTGTGTCTCCCCTGATGCTCCTTTTGTCCAGGCAAACAATCCCAGCTCCCTCAGCTGCTCCTTGTAAGACTTGTTCTCTAGACCTTTCATCAGCCTTGTTGCCCTTCTCTGGATATGCTCCAGCTTTCTTGAAGTGAGGAACCCAGAACTGAACACAGGATTCAAGGTGTGGCCTCACCACTGCCAAGAACAGGGGGCGATCACAGCCCTGGTCCTGCCGGCCACACTATTTCTATGACATTAGTGACAGAGGAGTAGGACTTTTGGACCTCAGGGCAGACTCCCTTTGTAGGTGACTCCTACGCGAGCACAAACAGCACTGACATCTGTTCAGCTTTGCGGCACAGAGCACATACCTCACGAGTGAGCTTTTGCTGGTTAGTCTTTCAGCAGAGTCCCTGTCTGGAAAGTTCCACAGTCTTTTCTGGGAGGTCTCTGTGTTTGAAGCAAAAGGCTGCACCATCACTGTGGAATGTGATCTGTTACTGTTTCCTGCAAGGTCAAAAAACCCCATAAATAAAAACCTTCTGAAGTAGCATTAGAGGCAGAGTTTTCAGAATTTTCTCTGAACATTGTAGTTACAACTGTGCTTTGACTTTCTTTCCAGTAAGCCACTACCTAGAGAGGTGTCTCTCTGGCAAGAGATTCAGATTCAGAAAAAAGGCTGTTGATCAGGATGCAAGGCAGCTGCTTAATAAAAGGAGAATTACAGTCCTTGGGCAAGACCCTTACCTGTGAATAACCTGGTGTTGGCCATTACAACTGGAAGGCTGCTTTGCAAGTCACCCTGGGCATTCTCCTGCCAGGTCACTGCATTGCAAGGTGACAGGTGACCTGTCTACTGCTGTCTAACACAGGCAAAAAGGACAGCTCAAAATGTGCTGAACTAAGGACACTTTCTCTTTTTTTCATCATCACTTGCTAAAAACACAGCTCATTCTTGAAGGAAGTGAGAATGTACCTATATTATTCTGCAGCGATTGTAGCCAGTCCTCCATCAGTGTCTGAGTAGGTGCTGCAAAGTAATACTCTGCCCCATCTCTCAGCCTGGAAATGAGGATAGGAGAATGTGAATTCTAGTTAGTTTTGCCTTATGCCTTCTATCCTCGTGAGTGTAAGACATTTCAGTTGTGCCTCCTTACGAAGTACAGTCTTAGGTGACTGTAGGCAAATACAACTGTACAGGTAGCTGTGTAGGGTTTCATTTGCACACTCCTCCATAAGGCTTACCGCAACATGAAGGCGTTCTCTTTCCTGATGTAATTTACCAGCTTCTCACATTTGGAGCCTGAAATGCTGAGGGACAGGAGTGTGGAGGTGTTCTGAAGGGGGATAAAATCAAAGCAAAATGTCTTCTGCATGCTTTCTGCTAGGATTCAATTCCATACCAACCAGCAGGCTGACTACACACCCATCTTTTTATGCCTCTAACTTTATAACTAGGATCACTGAAGAGAAAGAACCACAGAGGAACAATGAATGATTGCATTGTGTCTTGAAGGAAAGTCTTGAATAAGATACTTCTTTTAAGGAATACCTTTGAAAATTTTGGAAAGCGTATTATTCTGTGAAATAGTTGGTATCAGTTGAATAATTGCTGAATTTTCATTCAGACAACATTTCAAAGAGAACTGATTGCTCCAGCCCCAAACCAAAGCAAATGTTTTTAAATGCAATTTTTAAAATGCGTTTTTACATATGTAGATAAAGAGATTGATAGAAAGATTAAAAAAATAAATTACCTTAGATGCTTCTTCTTCATCATTATAGAAATCAAGTTTTAATCCATCAAGTTTTACATAGAAGGATTTCCAAGACCTTGAGCCTGGCTACATGAGTAGAAATCGTAATAAAATTCAGTTATTAAATTTCTATTTTATAGAAGTAGTGAAATTTTTCATATGCAACTTCCCCAAGAAGCCTGGTGGTGTCTGTATTATGATCATAGAAGTTCTCTTAGTCATTATTATCTCCCAGATAAACAGAACCTACTATAGTTTCTGGTGTGGGTGATTCAAGAAGGGTTCTCTGTGAGTCAGGACTGAACTAATGACATAATGTGGTTCAAGCAAGCTCTATACCATGTGGTCAGCAACATCTTTGAAGGTGGATAATAAAAGTTATGTCTCATTTTGGCCACTACAATTTCTTTCCTAGCTGTAACACTAGCCCCTGCCTGCTGGTCACAGGCTAGTTTTGTCAAGTGTGTGGTTTCAATCTAATGTGGCTACTGAATTCTTCTTAATTTCCTAAACTAACCTCAGTGGAACTCTGCCAAACAATGTGCTATTTCCAACCCCAACTATATATCACTGTAAGGTTAGCCTAGTGCCATGAGACACTTCTGGATGAAGGATCCTATTACTTGTGTATGTTCTTATTTTGTTATGGCAGTGAATCAAGCTGACAATTTGGTCATTCAGAGAAAAGGAAAGAAAAAGTTCTGAGGAATGTAAGTCAACAAGTGTTTCTTGTTTGGTAATATGAAAGTTCATTATCACTGCATGCTAAATTCTATATATCCAGAAGAGAAAAAAACCTAAATTTGTCTTTCAGAGGATGGAGTCCATACTAGATTCAGTTTTTAAAACAGGTCTTTAAAGTTAAAAATTTCAGGGGAAATATTCTATGGGACAAATAATCCAAGACAACTCTATGTGCAATACCTCAGCAAACACTGAGATGTCTCCAGATTGATGGGGAATGTTAGAAAATTTCCTGCCCTCTTATGATCTTGAGGCTATTGACTTGAAGTGGTATTATTTCCCAGGGTAAGAATCTAGATTTAGTTTCATTCAAACCAGGATTTAATAAACCAATTCTTCAAAGATAAATATAATCTTAATTCTCTTCTAGCGCAGTTAGAAATTTTAAATATTGGGAGCATGGGACTGAGGGCTTCCACTGGCAACAAAATATCACACCCTGTTACAAGATCATGAAGCTTTAGTTTTTTGGGGTTGTGGCTTGTTTTTATTTTTAGTGGATTTGAGGTTTTGGGTTGGGGTTTTTTTGCTTGTTTGGTTTTTGGGGGTTTTCTGGCTTGTTTGTTTTTGGTTTTGTTTTGGGTTTTTTTGGCTGTTTTATGTTTTTTAATATTGGTGGGTTTTTTCCCAATTCAATTGATATATTGAAAACTGTGTTTATAATTAGGAAATTGTAGTTAACATGTTCATACAGCCTAGGCTGTGGTTCATAAATCCATTAAATGTAGACCCTGTTCTGTATGACTCCCATGACAGGCAAAAATTCCATTGTCTCTTTCTCTTAAGGACTTGATCAGGTATTGCCAAAGTCACTGGACCCTTCCTCATACATCTGAGTGGTAACTGAAGCAAACACACAGTACTGATCTGCTCTTCAGGAAGGGATTATCCCGAAGAAGTTAGACCAGATCTGGACTATAGTCCAAGGTAAAATGAAATAACCCAGAGTGATGGCATTTGTTTCTACCTGTTGTCGTCTTGGAAGGAGCTGGTCTCTCTTCTCTAGGAAGCCCTCCATGTGCTGGAGACTTGGAGATACCTGAGACACACAAGAACATTGCTACTTAACTTTAAAATGACCCTTAAGCATATGTTAAAATTTATGGAGGTCTTTTTCAGATAAACTCCTTGCAAAAAAACTGATCTCTGCTTCTTCTAGCCTTTACATTGACAGCACAGCTAGGAATCCTCACTAGGTTGCAATCATATCTTTCATACACTACCTAAATGAAGAGAATTCACGTCCTTCTAGAGCAAGTTGCTTATGGAATTTGTTCTATCATATTGTGTTAATTAATGAATTAATATTATACATATTATATATGTATATTATATATATATATTTTGTATTATACATTTTACAACTTAAATTGTTCCAGTTATTCATACCACCTCTTCCCTTACTGAGTTACACCAATGTATGCTGTTGTACTGATACACTTGGGTATGTGACAAACACATTCCTCTCGGAGTACAGGACTGATGAGTTAACAGTGCATTTCCTGCCAGGGTGAGCAAACAGGAGCTGTTGATTCTAGCCTTGCACCAGGTCGGCTCTTTGGCAAGTGTGCCATTAAGTCCTGCCTCTCTCTGGCTTCTAAAGTCAGTGGACTTCAAGCACTTCTACCTCACATAAAGGGTGTAGGTAAATCTGCAGTCTTGCCTCTGTGAGACAGCATCTCTGTCTGTTGTTAAGTGCTCTGCTGACTATTTAACAGCAGGAATAGCCTCTAGTTTGGGAAAGAAGAACAGAGACCAATACAGTTGTTAAGACCCAGACTATAACGCTGAGCGAATTAAAAATGGTTTTAAGCTATACATAGCTGCGTAAGTCAACTGTTGTTGTGGAAAGTGATTCGATTGCAAAGGCCCATAAAACACCTCTTGTTTGGATCCAGGAGTGTATCCACTGAAATGCCCACTGAATAGTGCTCCTTGTGACTTTCACACAGAAATTTCTTCATTGCCTTATTTTAACTGGCACAGGATTGCAGTTCTCTGAGGAGAAAGCCAGGAATTCCTGGGACTTACCGAAGACATATTCTCTAATCTCTCCTGAGAGGAGTTGGACAGCAATAAGTTTGGTGATTTTTCTAGGGACTTTTGTCCAGGCTCAGGTGGTGTTGCCATTAGTTTGGTCTGGAGGTTGGAGAAAGTGGAGCCTGTAGCACCTTTTTCATTAGCAGATAGGTGGTCTGTGGCATCTGAGTCTGACAAACTGCTCCCGTGTTGCTGATTTATAGGAGTAGAAGATAAAGGAGAGCTTAAAGAAGAGTGACTTTCCAAAGATGTTACTCCTGGGCCCACCATCTTTGGTGTAGGTGGAGTGGTAATCCCACTGAGCCTCGTGTCAGCTTTCATTTCTGCTTTGTTGCTGCTCAGCACTTCAGGGACTTCCTCAGCACTGAACTGTTGGAACCTTGTTGGAGATTTTTCGACGGGGGAGAAAATAGTTTCAAGTGGGACCCTCCAGGACAGCCTGGGTAAGGGCACAGGTGGCAGTGGCATTGTGCCCTTTATCTCTGTCACTTTTGGCGGTGTATTCCTTCTGTCAGATGGTTTTCTTTTCAGAGAGGGAACCCGTACAACTTTGCCTTTATCCTTGTGCTCACTGTCTTCTGTATCCACTTGTTTCAGAAGATTCATCTCTCTCTGTAGGACAGTAGTATTACATTTGTTTAAAATTTGTTTAAAATTACTTTTCATTCATGGACACTTACCTAAGATTTTTATTATTTTAAGCAGGAATAAGTTTTCAAATACACTATCTCCTGGCATTGAATTTTAAGGCCTGTACTGGCATTCTTAGAGCTAGATCTGAACTTAGCTGCTATGTGCTGAGCATTATTTTGTTGCCTAAACCATAAATACTAATGCAGTTAACTCAAATACAGTGAATCCTGCCCTTGTTAAGTTCTCTAGAGGTTGATTTTTTAATAGGCTCCAGAGAACCTATGCTCCTTTTTTTTTGTGACACTGCTTCTTCAAGTTTTCTGTAAGAGCATTGACTATCTAGGGGTATTCTCGGGGAAAATTTTAGAGAAAAGGACTTTTGTCCCTTCATTTAGCCAATTTGCAAATCACTGAACAAAAGACAGATTTGGCTAAGCTTGTCAAACATAAAAGCTATGTGTTGCTGGTTATTTAATGAAAATAATTAAAAAACCATCACAATGAAACAGGGTCTGAGAGGCTCACTGAATATTTTTGCTACCTATCACAATCCACTGTAAAACTCTGATGTCAGAAGGGAAAAGCCCCATCTGTGCTTTGGTCTCCCTTTATTTTCAGCCCTTTCCTATCCTTTAGAACTCTCAAGTGGCTCCAGCTCCCTAATGAAATCCTGAATGAAGCAAAATCTCTCCATGTATGTGTCAAGCGATTCCTCTGTTTCTTATACCCTTTTTCACACTCCTTTTCACTGCAGAAGTAAACTTCCACTTCTTCCCTAGAGCTAGTTGATTTCTTTTAATCCACAAATAGGTCTTGCTCTCAGCTGCTCTGACTGTAATATCTCAGCTTTGGTTACTCATTTACTCCATCTCAGCCGAGGAGTTCGTTCGTACATAGAGCGACATCCAAATAATCAAAGACTCACATCATCCTATCACATACACAGTTTACCAGCCTTCTTGTACTCACCTTAGTTTTCCTACTGAGCTGAGCAAATTTCTCCTCCTGCGCTGCAAGCATCTTCTCAAAATCATGGTGTTTCTTCAGTAATTCCTCTACTTCAGACACAGAATCCTGAATGGAAAAATTACGAGATATGGAAGTTCAAAATCAAGTCCATCAAAAGAGACTATGCCTAAGATTTTCAGATTTACCCATTCTATTTAGACAAATGATGATACTGAAATGTTTGGAATTGAACATCTAAACTCCTGCTAGTGTATGAAAAATCTGAATTTACCCTCAAAAAAAGGTCTGTAACCTGCAGTCCGTCTGATGTGCAGGAAAAAAAGAGCACAAATAACAACCTTCCCTTTTCTGCAAAGCCATGTAGTATCGTGGCTTCCAGCTAGAACTGTTTGCATGCAGATTAAATACATGGATTCTAGCTAGTGCTAGACACAGAGTAATTCTTGCCCTACAACAAATGCATCTTAAACCTCTGTCAGGCCCTCTGCTTAGTTTTTCATACCTGAGTTTATGACTTTGTTTTCCCATCCTACAAACCATCAGAAAGACAGTCCAGAATGAGAAAAGGTCCCAAACCAAAACAAAAATGTAAGATGCTAGTTTTTAAAAGGGATATTATAAGCTAGCTGTCAAGCCATCTGTGTAAACCATTCTACTGCTCGATGGGAAGAACAAGTGGGGAAAACCCCTTTTCCTTTCGAAACACGCTCTCAGCATGGCAGGAAAGGTTGAACCCTCTACAGGTTTTCTTATTTGAAGAAATGCTCTGAAATTCTCCCCAGTCTTCTACCACCCCCTAGAAACCACCACTTCCAGGAGCCCATCACTAGGTCAAATGCGACTGCCTTGGGCTCACTTCCGTAAGAGGGCAGAGCTCCTACCCTTTCTAATCTCCACGATGCATTACTGTTTAGATTGATTTATTTCAGGCCTGAGCTGGTACATGTGCCAAAAACTCCGTACAGGGTGAGGCGCAGATGTTATATAGCGTTTCAATAGTGTTGCACTGTTGTTACTCACCCCGTAGTTAGGATCTGAAAGCAAGCTCTCCTTGGCAGTCAGCCATGCTTCTGCTTGTTCTAGCTCTCTGCGGAGCAATTGAATCTCCCAGTTTTCTTCATATAACACTTTCCTCATGTCCCAGCTCTCCTTTACCTTCTTCATCAGCTCTGACAGCTCTAACAATTTTTCTTCAATCTAGAAAAATAATATTTGCGATGCCAGGAGGTGACAAATCCAATCAGATTTCCATATGACAGCTAACTAGCATATAATGATTTAATCTTCGTGATTTGGAGGATGCCAACTAGATAACTTTGTGGTGTTAGCGTATTATAGAAAGGATGTCTGAGTTCTCATTTTTTCTTACTTGAATTCATTTAGCCTGTATATTGTATTGCTAGATATTACAATTTTATGTGTATTCCACATAGTGTATGGCCAATATTCTACCATATGATTTCCTAAGATTAAACTTCATATCCAGGCAACTTGTATTATAGAACTAGTGAGAACCAGAAGATTCAACAAGTACATCTATTTATGGCAATGTAACAATGGAGAGACTTAAACTGCAGAAAGTTCTCTTGTTCTTTCTACAACAGAAATACTGGAATCTTGTGTAAATGCTGAAGACGTTTTTGTTGGTGTTATCTCTGGATTTACAGAGCATGTCAGGACAAGCTTGGGCAAAGTCTAAAGGTACATAGATAACAGGATCACAGAAAAGTTAACATTCTTGTTCCTTTGCACATTTCTGAAGAATTACATTTCTTCTGGTGTACGCAGGTCCATCCTGCAGGTTATTGCATAAGGATGTATCATAAGAACTTTAAAAGGTGTTTTATTTTATTATGTGTCACATGAAGTATGCAGCTTTTAACAGCAAAAAAAACGGATTATCCTGTTCAGTTCTTCTGCTCTGAAACAAAGTTGCAACTTCTGTCCCTTTCATGTCTTTGTTCGCTCTTGTTTGTAAAATATTTAACTCATCAACACACCTCCACAGACATGAAATGTGCACTCTTCATCAGGTCACTTCCTGCCCGCTGCATTTCTTCGTATTTTAGCCACTGCTTCTCTATCTCCCGCTTGTATTCCCCATGACGCTTGATAAGCAGTTCGGCTCCCAGGACATCGTTTGCCAGTTCCTCAGATATCACTAGTGCATGCATCTCATTGGCCCAGGTCCTACAGAACAGAGCCAAAGGGTAAAAAGGGAAGCAACCTGAGTCTGTTGGATATTTGGGAATGCACACATCCTATGGCTGTGGATACATCTATACCTACATCTATTTGCTCACAAAAGATATTAATACTGTCCTGATTTTGACTGGGGTAGGTTTAGCTCTTTGTAACTGGTACAGTGCTGGTTTTTGTCACGATTTAGTATGAGGATAATGTTGATAACACACTGATATGTTGGTTATTGCTGAGTAGTGCTTACTCTAAGTCAAGGATTTCTCAGTTTCCCATGCTCTGCCAGTGAGGAGGTGCACAAGAAGCTGGGCAGGGGGGAAACACAGCCAGGACAGCTGACCCAAACTGGCCAAAGGGTTATTCCATACTGTAGAACACCACACCCAGTATACAAACTGGGGAGAGTTGGTCAGAAGGGGCCAATTGCTCATTGGGTATTGCTCAGTGGGAGGTGAGCAACTGTACTGTGCATCAATAGTTTTTGGGGGAGTTATTTTCCTCTTTTTTTGTAAAATTACAAGTATTATATTTATCACTAGTATTATCATCATTAATATTATATTTTACTTTATTTCAATTATTAAACTGTTCCCATCTCAACACAAGTTGTTTTTTGTTATTTGTTTGTTTGTGGGTGGTTATTTTTTGTTTGTTGTTTTTGTTTTGGTTTTTTGTGGTTTTTTGTTTGTTTGTTTTATTTTTGATTTATTATTTTTTTTTAATTTCTGATCCTTCTCCCCATCCCACTGGATGTTTGGGGGAGTGAGTGGCTGTGTGGTACTTAGCTGCTGACTTGGGTTAAACCGTAATAATATATAAATACATCGATGAAGGTTTACTCACACATCTATGGACTTTTATAAACTGAGATGATATTCCCAGTGCTGTTCCCATACATAGCCTGTTAGAAAGCCAGCTGTAGCACCCCTACATACTGAAGCATTGTGCATTCAAATGCCCAGAAAAAAACTGCAAAGGTCTAGGTTATACACATCCTCAGTACTTTTATACATTGTAAAGGAACACGAAGACTTTCAGATATCCATCAAAACCTTATTACCATTAATGAAAGTCATTTGAATGCATATAGAGCACTCATGCAAAAGAAGAATATTGATAGATACTTTTTAAGGAAAATTTTCTACTCCTTGAGTCTTGATTGGCATAAACCAATGCATCTTGATTTACCTGAGCTTGGGATCTGTCCCGTAGATAGTGAATATCCAATAGTCAGTGGTAACCACTTCGTTTCTACTCATGTCATAGATTAACTTTTTCATTATCTACACTGATTTTAAAGTGTCCATGCTACTTCTGCAGAAATCCTGCTTAAAACCCATTAAAAATTTATCAGTTTTTGATGAAGATGACATGAAAATGATGAAATATAATAGTTTAATGTTGGTCTGGGACTTTAGCATATTTCCATGAGCTGTTTCAATTTGTATGTTATACCTCTGCTTATAGGTATTTTGGCATGATTGATTTTAAAAAAAAAGAGACACTTAGCACAAAATGTTTTAAAACATTTGTAGATGCTTTAAACATTCAGCATTTTGTTCTAAGACTGATTAAAAAAGGAAAAAAAAAAAAAAAAGAAATTTCCCAGCAATTGAGTTCTTGCAAAAAAATGAGCCCTAATAAGAATGGACAGAAGAATGTTGGGCAATGCCATTAAATACATGTGTGCATGACAGTTTCAACACTTGAGCAGGTCTAACTTATTCAAGAAGATTATTTTTGATGCAGTTGCTTTGACTCAGAGAAGAAGGGACACTGGTGTCAGTGCAGGTGTACAAAGTACTTGATTATCTAGCCAGAGATGCCCCATCTTCCTATAGAATCAACAGTAATTTCAACTGGAATTGTGAAACTACCAAGTCTATCCAGAGTGACTGAATTCTCCAAGACTGCTTAGGAAATAACATAAAAAAGTGGCTTTGTCGTGCACACTGTGCTGAAGTGCTACAGTCACCTCTGATATCTGGTAAGTTCTGTGAAGTGCTGTTGAGAAGATGCCAGGTATTATTATTCAAAGAGATTTGAAAGCACGCTGCAGAGCACCTGGGACAGGGGTCAAAAACATAACAGGTGGAATTTAGAAAATTCCATAAAGGAAAGACAAGAAATAAAGCCCACTGCCAAGCTCAAGGGGCCAACACATACATCAGCTCCCTGCAGTCTTTGAAGTAGAGCTGGACTTGCTCTGCCTGGCTCAGTCTTGCCTTCCTGTCCAGAAATTTTTTGTCCAGTTTTTCCCAGGACTCATCCACGTCTGTGAGCCTCTCCATGATATTTTCCTTCACTTCAGGGTATGTGCGGCTGAGGTGCCAAGCCTCTCCTCGAATCCGTTCCAGCTCTTTCATGATGACTCCTAAATCTCTCTGGAACAGAGACAGAATGGATTGTAAGACCAAGTTACTAATCAGATCTATCAAAAGTAGATTTTAAAGATGGTGCATATCTTTTCTATCCACTGGCTGTACAGAGGCTGAAAATATTAATCTGTCAAGACTTTTCCTCTCAGTTTTCTCCCACTGCCTTTTAACATTCATCATCCAACATAAAAGAACCTTCTTTAGATGTGACACACTGATTATTCTGATAGGTTTGGAGCAGAAGTCTCCTGTAGTTCATATGACACTTTTGCAATTATAATAACAATTTGGAATAGATTTTAGAGGAAAGCTTTATCTTTAGAAGCAAAAATATTAATAACATAGTATCACAGTGTTAAAAAGAAGAGGAAAAGACCCTCTTCTCTGAAGCACAAGGAATATTTAAGGGTGCAAGAAATTTATCTTTAGTTGGTCTGCAAGCAAGGCCCTCAAAAGGATTTAAAATCAAGCATCAGTCTGCTTTTTTTTTGCCATCTATGCTTTTCTGCCACTGTTTCATGACAGATTCCCTTACCTCTACTCCCTCAAGGTGGCTGAGAAGTGTCTGTACACCTGGAAGATCATACCCATAATCTTCTATATCCACCACTGCCTCTTTCTCCTGCATCCAGCCCTTCACTTCATCCACATCATGATCATACTGGTGAACTTGACATGCTGCTCTTAGATTCTGCAATAAGGAAGCAATTTAATGGTAATAATGTATAGTGTGTCTACAATACAAAAAATGTAACCCTAGTATGTCGTAATGCAGAACAAACTGAACAAGAGAGGGAATGAAACACCTTCCCAATTAAGTAATCTGAAACTGAGGTGTTAAGCTATCCTAATTTCCCCAAGCTGTCTAGGGCAATGGAAAGAAGCAGATGTCTCCAAAGAGCAATTTATTCCTATCTAAGAAGAATGAGCAAAATGGAGAGTGTGAATTGTTCTGTAAAGGTAGGTATCTACACCATGGAAAACATCCTAAGAAGCTTGCTTGGAATAAAGGTCTACACTGCAAACAGTTAAAGTAAGAGGAGTTAAGTATAAATTATATTTTTCTGAAATGAGAAGATTAAAAAATATTCTAATACTATTTTATACTCAAACTATATATTAACAATTGTCATGCATTTATTTCTGCTAACAGACAATAGTGGGCTTGAGCTACTTCCTAAGCAAAATGTGTATGCAACAGTAGTGGAAAAAGAGTTGAAGACATTTGACATTTAATGTTCTCCTTAAAACAAAAAAAAATGTTGAGTTCCAGGAGTCGTCTCTGCTTTTCCAGACACATCTGTGACTGCAGTTTCCCGAGAGGGAGTGAGCTGATTTAACAGCTAACTGCTGCCAAAAGGTAGGGGCTTTGACCCTGTGTCCTCTCCCACATTCTCTCCCATACGCTTTCTCTGACTTCAGGTAGCTAACTCAGCAAAAAAATCTGGAGACTTTCCAGCTTGTTTAACAAGCTCTTTAATAAGTAGTTCGGTGAAGAGACCAGTGAGTGTCAGAGCTGAACTTGTGTTAGTGGTGGTAAACTGTTAGATTGACTTTGTTTTTCAAGAAGCCAAAGTTAGCAGTGATTTAAGAAAAATAATTACTCAAGGCTGATATATATCTTTCAAAGATAAGCCTTACCAGGAACGGTAGGGTGAGAAGTGACAATAAAGGCAAATGGATCAAGAAACAATTGAACAAATGCACTCATTTCTTGTGCTTCAACGTGAGCAGTGCACTGATTTGGGAAGGAAAGAAAGACATGGGAGACTGTAGAGAAATCATTGCCCCAGTTTTTCATGTATTTCCCACCTCTGTCCTTGTCTGAATGGCATGGCATAGTTTCTCCCACGATTCACTGATTTGCTTTGTTCTCTTCTGGATAACGTCCATCTTGCTGTGACCCTCCTTATCCAGTTTAGATGCTAACTCATTTAAGGAGACAACTTTAGAATGTCCCAGAGGTTTCACCTCATTTACAAAATCTTTAAACTTTTTCTCCAGCACCTGCAGAATAAAAGGGGACACAAACTTAGATATAAGAATTTCTCCCTACCTCTATGAGAGAGACAGAAGGAATCATTTTTTTCTGTTCTGTATAACACAAAAGCTATGTGCAAATCACTTGATAAACGCAAACGATCTGGAGTCAGAAAAAGGCATCTACCATTTAACATCCTATAAGTCACAGAGAAAAGTCACCAACAACCTGATAAGCAGAAGCTGCCCAGATCAAAAACTAGTAAACATACCTTGTCTACATATGCAGCAGCTGTTGAGCAGTGGACACTATGAATCTTACCTCTCTGCACTGTGTGCCCCAAGGAGAAATTTATCCTTGAAATCAGCAACTAGAGGTGTGAATACTGCAGTGTTTTCAATGGAAATTTTTTAAAGAACAAGGCTCATGGTCAGATTTTTTAGGTCCTGTCAAATTTATAATCAGGGCAAGCAGTGAAGTGTACTAACCTCACCTTATCCCAAGAAAAGGATATTTAACTTTCTGATACACCTACCTTTTCTGTTGGATGATGCTACCTCAGAGAGCCCTGTATAACCAGGCAGAAGCCAGTCAGCTCCTGCTGCAGAGATAACTGGTTTGCTTTGTTTTTGTGACTGTAACACGCTTCGCTGTCAGCAGCTACATAAGAGTTGCAGCAAATATATTCCTGTTTTGCCACAAAACACATGCAGTACGTTTTATTTTCTTTTACCTCAACATCATCTAAGTCCTGCCCGTAGTCATCAGACTCTGCTACGGACTGTTTACTGGAAAGCCATGCATCCACCAGCTGGAATTCTCTTTCAAACTGGTAGAGCTGGAACTGTTCTTGCAGGCGTTTTCTCTGGGTCTCAGACTTCTGTAGGAGAGACTGGTACTCTGCTAGTATCCTCTGGAGCTTTGAAAGTATGACTGAGCTGCAAAGAACAAGAATTAGAAGGTATGTTTTTATTTTATTGTTCTTTTTGAACAAAGTCTTTTCTGATATGTTGAACTTGGAACACCTTTAAAATACAGAATAAACCAGGTAACATCATGGAGTGAGTTATACTGTGCCATTAAAGCCAGCTAGTTCAGGATATTAAAGTATATCCTACAAATGGCTGCTCTTTTCACTTCTTCCTTCCCAGATATAAAAACAAACTTGCAATGAAAAACAATCAATTATCAAGAATGTTCATTTGCTTTCCCAAGTACAGTGGTTTTTGAACATTTGCATAAACTAGAACTAGATGACAGCTCCTGGGAGTAGACAAAACACAAAGAAGCTGATCTGCACTAATCAGCCTGTTGTTAGAAAAAAGCAGTCATGAAAAAGTTAAAACAATTTGCAAGCTTTCGGGGGCCTCAGTGTGTGTGATGATGACAAAGGAGGGATGGATGTTCCCTGAAGTCTTATTTCTGAATGAGCCATCAAACAGGGTTGAACTTTTCCATATTTGCCTTCTCTGGGCATTTCTGTTAGACCTGGAGAAGAAGCTTGTATTCACTTTCCTACCTCTCTGGACTGTCTTTGTTTATTAAGCTGGCACCTGTCTCCTGTACTTTCTCGATCCGGGACCTGAAACTATCCATGTCCAGTTTGGTAGCTTCAAGCTTACGAAGTAGAACTTGTGTGGATTCTTCATTCTTGCCATAATCAGAGGTCTCCAGAATGAAACTTCTCTCTGCCAGCCACGCCTCCACCTCCAGTAGCTGTATAAAATACAGGGATGAGCCTTAACACAGCTTGATTTACGTCAAGATAAAGAAAACTGGAAAACAGTGGTGCACTGACACATCAATGAAAACAGAGAGTAGCTTAGGTGGCCTCCTGTATGGCAGTCTAGCAGACACTTACCAAAAATGTGTACCTGGAACCCAATAATTGCAGTTACATGTTACTCACTGCAGTTAGTTCAAAGATAACTGTAATTTCTCCACTGTATCCTTAGTTATCAGATATGAAAAATCAGGACAGTATGAATTCTGTTCCTTTCTCAGTACTTAATGCATTCAACAATACAGGTTCTTTTAAGCAAAGGAAGGCCAAAATAAATCTCTCAGGAAACATCTTTACCTCATTTAGGAACAGATGGGCCTCATATGACTGCATGAGCCTCAATCTCCTCTCTTGAGCCTCTGCCTTCAAGTTTTCTACAGAAGTCTCAAGTTCCTTCAGATGCTCCATAATCTTGCGGGAGGCTGAGTGGCCTCCCCTTACCAGTTTCTGTCCTGTACTGAGCACTGCTTTGGTCAAAGCATCCCGACTGTTTATTTCATTCTCCAAATTCTGGAAAGAGTAAAGAGCACAATGACAGACCAAAAATCAAAGTTATGGAGATTTTTATTCTAGAAAACCGAGTCATGTAATTATAAGTTTGTTTTCTATTCATGAAGATGGGGCAGAGGTACAAAGTCTAAGTGAATGCTTTTAGTGGAGTGGAGGAACTTTTTGGCTTGAGAGTGTGATTATAGAAACCAAATTTAGCCATGAAATTTGAAATTTGTTGCCTACCTACCTCAGAATCTGGAGGGAAGAGGTTCTAAGCACAAACCTCTTATCTATAGATTCCACTGAAATATACCCCCTTCCACTCCATTACATGGTGTTTCTTGAATGGTATATCTAGCTAAGACCAACTAATTTGCCCGTTCAATAGTATTTATCGATTGCCAACATCTTTGTAGAAGATGCAGCCTTGCATAACAGCCATTGCAAATGCTGTGGGTACACATACTATCAGGCAGTCCACAGGACAAGGAGAGAAGAAAACTACCTGAACCAGTTCTCCAAGAGTTTACTTGAAATTAATTTTTGAAGACTGTTAGATTTTAAAAGTCTGTGCATACATCTATATACCCTCTCATATGATATTTACCTGGATAGGCAAGGACCATGCTGTGCTTTGTCTGCAAGCGTACATGCATTCCTTGGCTGACTATGCCTGAGCACCTTGAGCACAAACAAACCCCATAGTTTTACAAGTGTTCTGTTTAATTTCATAGCTATGAAATAGCAGCTTCAGAGTTAGAGTGCAGTGCTGTGTTAATGTAGAAGAGATGTCCTCTGTGAGGAGAGGAGCCACTTTTTCAACTTCAGTGTCAAACTTGGCTTGGCTGGAAAAGAGCTCCGATTCTAATCTTGCCTTTAACTTCCCCCTATTGATTTCAAGATGGTCGCTGTGTTGTTGAAAACTGACACTGTATCTGTTCCAAGTCAAGCAGCTGCTTGTACGCATATTATGTTTGCGTGCAAATGCTCTTTTGCAAGACAGTTTGGGTTTTTTTTTCCTTTGGTTAATGCATTTGACACACAATCTCTTTTGTGGTAACAAACCAAGGATGGAATTTTTCAAATCTGGCTCATTAGGATGAGCAACAGAGGGTGGAACTAATAATATATTCAATGCTTGACTGTTAAATTCTTGTTATGTTACCTCTGACATTTGTAAGCTTGTAAACCAACATTAAAACAAGGTGTAGAGGCTCTAGCTAATAATACATCAAGAATTAAAGCTTGTATTTTAGTCCAGTTTCCAGAAGAATAAGAAGCAAAATGGCAGGAAAACTGGCATTTCATTATGCACTGATATTCTGGTCTATATTTCCCATTCTCACAGTTCACTGAAAAATTTTGAGACCTAGCCAACTAACACAAATATAATTGCAGCCTAAAGAAGTACATCTTCTGTTCCTTCAGTTATTTGAAATACTTTCTCAGATTAATTCAGCTCAAACATTCTTTTCTTCTGTGAAGCTAATAACTTTCCTACCAAGTCAACCATAACTTTTAGGAGTAATTGCACACATAACAACATTTATACTTTTAATCATGACGAAACAAGCTTTTCTTTCTTGCTATTTGCTAATGTTTGTATCAAATGTGTGGGTTTTCTCTCTCACTCTATACAGATCACACACTTTCAAAATTTTGGTGATCTTCTCTCTTTCCCAATCCTAATGCAGGCTGCACAGATTTTCTCCAGAGGCAGTAATTATGGCTCTTAAACGGGCTGGGCTGTCATTTGCTAACATTAGATGCCGACAGCTGCTGGAAAGTTTTAGCAGGAATATTTTTTCTTTCACCTTGTGTTTGGAAAGAGACAGTGCTCCTTATTAAAAAAATTACCAGGAATGCAACTACTGTTTTATTGGTATTTGAGATTACAGTATTCCAGGCACTGCTTTCTCTGTTGGCCTGTCTGTACCTTGTGAAATAACTCAGCAGCTATCTTGAAAGCTACCACTGCAATGACGGTCAGCTAGAGCTTGTAATAATTCTCTGCTAGCTCCCTCCCTTCAGAGTAGAAAAAGTTTTTTGGGAAAAATATTTTCCTGGAAGATCATCCTGAGACATCTGAGCAGTGAACTTTCTTGGATGTACTTACTGAGTTTCAAAGCACTTTGTTAGGACATCTGTTGCCCAAAAAACTTATGAAAGCACACACAAGTTTATAAAATCTATTTTGTGTTGAAAAGGTCAAGTTGTGAACTCAGTTCACAGAAAGTGCCAATTTGTCCACAGAAAAGCATATGGTGTGGTACTTGCACCACTGCAAAGATAAGAAGGATGGAATCTCTCACATTGCCAAGTCATGGACATATGCATCAAAAATGAAAGGGATAAGAGTAATCCCTGGCATCATGACTCCTGGTAGCCAAAGCACACACAACAGATGAATTTTACTAGGGACACATTGAGTTCAGTGTTCTCTGTTTGAAGACTATGAATGGTTCTCACATGATATTACCTGGTGCTTTTCTTGTAGACTCTGAACAGTTGCCAGGGATTGGCCATAATCCCTGGAGGAAGCCATGGGGAGCTTCTCATGAACCCAAGCCAACTCCTCATCAACATCTCGGAAGAACTGGTACTCAAGTCTGCTTGCCTCCAGACTTGCACGTCTCTCAAGCAGAGGATCACGGAGTCTTTTGTATCTGTAGGTTTTAAAGATAATCTGATGAGGACCGCTGATTGGTACAGATTGGTGGAGAGAAGGAAAGAAAAAAGAATATTCAGGGAAGAAAAAGGTGGATAGAAGTAGGAAAAAGATGGTAGGAGGCAGACCAAGCACTCACACACCTCTGCACCAGCTGATCCACTCTCTCTTCTAGTTCATCAGCAAGAAAGTGTTTCTCCTTCTGGAACTGCTGAACTGTGACCACAAGCTCTTGCAGCCGATCCCTGTGACCATCAAAATCTTCCTCCAATTCCTCTTGTTTCTTCAGATGACTGTTCAAGACCACCAGATCGTTGTTACTGTATGGTGCTTTCAGCTCATTTTCCACACCTTCCAACCATTTCTCTGTGTCCTCTACACTTCGCTGAAAATGAAGACCCTGAGAATAAACAAGAAAGGATCATTTAAACTTTTAGGACAGACAATATGATGTAAAAATCTTGGTCACTTTCAGAAAGAATTACACACAAACATGGAATAACTTCCCAGTGCTCAGTGAACTCTGCCCAGATATGATCATCTTTAAAAAGAAGAAGAGAATTCAGTCATGGTGGAGACAAGAGCAGATGCAGAAAACATCAATAGCTTATCTTACTTGTACTTACTTACTTACAAATGCAGATCATGGACACAGTACTTTAAAAGAAAGCCATTTGTAAGGAGAGCTCTATCTGTCCTAGTTACAGCGGCCGGGACCAGTTTATCACTGTGTAGGTGTAACCAAAACTCTGTATCCCTACACCCTCTATGTCATTTCTCATGAATTGTTAATAATGGATCATTTGCAGCAGCTGCCCAGGGCACACCTGACCCCCTCAGGCTACAAGCTGGGTGTTAAAGAATCCTGTGAGATAGGAACGTTTTGCTGTCTTCACAACAATGACCTAGGTATGATAACTCCCCTCCAGGGAGTCATTAGCACCTTCAGACCCAGCCTGAGAGGTCATGCCTGCTAATGGGCCATCAAGGATTCAAAAAATATCCCATGACTCACAGAGTAAATCATCCATTGTGAAACTTCTTGCTCTGGGGGAGATACTGGGCATTTCCACTTGAACCTAAGCACATATAATCTTGGGGTTTGAAGACTTCTGGTACCATGTCAGATCCAGAGGACCAGAACTCCAATAGGACTGCAACTGCCGCTTTCAAGAAGACTGCAAAACTCATTGTCACCAACAGGTTTTCCTCTCCTTTTACTTTGCACTCGGGGGGATCACGTGGTGCTCAGCACAGGGGCCAACAAACACCATTCTGTTTATTCTCCAGGGTGCTGGGTTCTACCTCTGTTTTTGTGAGTTAAAACCAATTTTTCTTTGTATCATTGTATTTATTGTAATCTTTTTAGTAAATTGCAACTGTGACTTATAATCTATTTTGAGCTGGGTTCATTTCTCCCACTGGTTTGCCTTTAAACCAGCACAATGACCACAGACTGTCTGAGAGCCCATGCATAACTCACAGTCATGAGAATTCATGTGCCTGGAGCTAGAGGAATGAAAAGCAGCTGTGGGCTTCTTTCTCAACATACTGGAGAAAAGATGCCCTTATGACAGATGCAGAGAATTGACACATATTAGTAAACATAGTTTTCCCCAGTATCCCTCTCTGGAATCCAGATCTAAACCACCAACAGAAAGCAGAAAAGAACCCAGCCTACAAATCCTTTTCCCTCCATAGGGATTTCCAATTCCCCTGCCAATTCCATTCAATCAGTTCACACTTAGTAGTTTCTTTGCACTAATGGTCTAGAGGAGTCAAGTTTAACTGTATCAAATGACACACTTGCAGATGAGACACGTAGCAAGGCAGCTCTGCAAATGACACCAGGATCCAACCATAGTGTGTTGTATTACCTTATAAGCGTCCTGCAGTTTGGTCCATTTATCCTGGCAACTTGCTAGCAGTTCCTCCCATAGCTCTTCCATTTCTTGTAGTCTGGACTGAATGGCTTCTGAAGCATAGTGCTTTTCATGGAACATCTTCTCTCCTTCCTGTAGCAGAAAGAACAGACGAAGTTTTCTTCATTTGTTGAATGCACCAGAACATATCACTTTTGCCTCCACGAACAAGTCAGCTGTCACTGCTATGTAAAGGGCCAGCTGCAAGTGTCACTTGGTATAGAGGTTACAGAGACAGAAAACTAATAAAGGCAAAAGAATTACTGAAACCAGAGTAGAGACTGCAGAGCAAGGTAAGCAAGAGGTAAAGCAAGACAAAGTCATGTTCTAAAGAGCAACTACTGTGGGTATTTCCAATGAGAAAGTCGTGGCATCAAGAAATAATGTGAAAGAGGTTGTGCAAAGAAGTCTTTAAAAACAGAAGTTACCAAGAATCGTAACTCCACCCTTTAATCCCCTCAGATTTGTCTGCACAGAGAGGGGTTAAAATATTTAAAAAACAACAACAAACAAAACAAAGGGGATGTATTTCTAAGATACTGACTAGGTGAACATGTAGGAGGGAATCTACCTTCAATGCTTTGTAATCTATTGCAAAATACAGCTAGTAAGCACTGTGCTGAAAATAGTTAATAAACATGCAACAGTCTGTCCTTCCAAATTTATCATCTGATCACAGCTTCTGCCAAATATCTGGCAAAGCCTGTCAGGCCTCTTTCTTATCTCGCCTACTAGTTTGTCTGCAAAAGCTCTTGAAAACTCTTCTCTGTCCTTTTTGTTGGATACATCTTATATGACTTGTTAAAGTTATGCATCCAATCAGCTAGGTTCTCTGCTGGAGGAAAACAAATACACATCTAATGTGGCAGCCACCCCAGAGACATGTCCCTAAAGTCAGTGGATTGAATCTTTTATTGAAAGTACCCATCTGTTTCATTTATATGCACATTGAATATAGATAGCAAGCTAACATTGGATAATAAGAGAGAGTGGGAAGAAACTGAAGGACACAGAAAATTCTGGATGAACTAAAGGAATAAACTTCCCAGTCCCCTCAGAGAGAACATGAATGATGTCAGTGAGGGGACAGTGATTCTTCCTCACTTATTTGAGATCACTGTAACTCCAGAGTCTTTTGTCCCAGTTGCCCACCCTTGCCATCAACCCCATTTCTCTCACAGATTTGATGGAGTCCAGACGATTTCTGTTGGCCATGATCTCTGCTTGGAAAGTCTGATGCTTCTGCAGTTTGGTCTGCAGATTGCTTGGATCCTTCCAGCTATCATCCTGGGCAATGCTATTCTTCTCATTGATCCAGGCAGCCACCTTTGGGGAGGAGAGAACAGAAGTAACAAAAACCTTCAGTGTTTCTTCAGGTCCAGTCTGCCAGGCTCTCCTCTTATATGTATAAAACAGGGAACCAGTAACTGGGGACTCAAATGAGTTGTCCTTCTGAGGTTCTGCTTCCTAAACTCCTTCTGTTCTTCGTACAGTCACCCCTATATATCTGCTTACCAGCACTGTTACCTGGAAAGGGGGCTGTCTCCATCCGATAGCACCATGCAGTAAGAAAATGCATGGGCACCTGTGTGCATGTGGGAGAACAGACAATGACCTCCCTATTTCTAACCCATTGTCAGCACCTCTAAAGAAAATAAGTAATTTATCCCTTCTCATGAGTTTTTGGTGGTACATTCCCTTTTAATGCTTTTAGTTCTTCTGCGTTTTGCTGGCATCCAATGTACAGTAGACCTTTCATCTGATGACTAGATGGAAGATGAAAAAATATACCTTCATTCTTATCCTCATTTTTCCAATATTATCTCATTCCAGACTCAGTTCCTTGATTTTTCTCACAGTAAATCTATCCAGGGATTCAGATCTATGCAGCACAGTATGTTTTAAGAAACCAGAATACCATGAATCCTGTGTAATTGTACCTCAAAGGAATTCTTCAGGAATTTCTGCAGAAGCTTTGATTCTTCTAGCAAACATCTGCGAGCAGCAGCATTTTCCAGTAGTCTTGCTTTTCTGAGATGAAGACAGATGTGTGAGGTAAAAGACACAGATGGAATTAGATAGGATAAGGGTTTTCAAATTTTATGTCCAAAAGACACATGATTTAACCCTCCATTCTCTAGGAAATGGCCATAATATAAATATATCGACTTCCTTGATCTGGACTGTCAGAGAAGATGCTCAGGACACTATAGGAAGGATTGCTAGCAGATAGATATATTTAAACTACACACAAATTCTGTATGTATGATATCTGCCTCTAGTAATAACTGTTATTGCCTTTCAGAGTTTAAGAGAACATAAACTCAGCATGTTTCTTATGTGGGAATCCTGTAAGTAACATGGTATTTGTCACAGATAAACCAAAGCTATACTATCATTTAATATTTTACCAGTTTTGGACCAGCAGCACTTTATTTGTGTTAACACAGGCTTGGACACTAATAAACCATAGCAAATTAGATCATGTTAGTAAATTTGTATGTTCATTTTAATCATAAGGGATCTCTAGTCTCTTTTCATAACTTTTACATATATCTTTTCATCCACTGTAGCAGTGATGAAAATGGCTTTTACTGTCAGCATTTGTGTAAGACAAACAGTATACAATGTGCTAGAAGAATTAAACTAATTCACATGAAAGGGAAAGATCTGATCAGAAAATTTACAAATGCCGTAATGGATAATTTGAGCAGGGCTTTAAGATGAACTTTATTAGAGCAGTGAAAAAGCAGTTGTCTAGCTAATGACCTTTCTTGATGGTATTTAATGATAAGGATTTAATAGCACAGCAGGCCTCAGTCTTTTGTTTGCAGTGCTGTCCCTAAGGCCAGGCCAGAACACAGAATTACACAAAAACTGCCTTTTTCTGAGTCCTGCTTGCCCTCCACTTAACTGCATTTTGGACACCTTCTAATGAAATCTAGATAAGGCTCAAAGCTGAGCAAATGCAAATCAGTTTACGGTTCTCTTAAATAATTTAAAGATATTAATCAACATGGGGAGGGTCTCATTGCAGAACTGATAGGTGGCTGACATGGGAAGGGTTTGACTTCACCTCCTCAGAACAGCCTGGCATCTGTTGGTGATACTGTCCGAGTCATAATGTTTGTTCTCTGTTAGCTGCTGAGCAAATGAAGTCATCTCATCAATTTTCTCCATCTGAACTTCCAGGGCTTTTTCAAACTGCGTGTGTTTCTGCTGTAGGCTCTCCACACTAGACACTGAGTCCTGGATAGAAGTCAACGAAGAGTAGCTTCTTTCAGTCAGAGTTTTTGCATCCGCAACACTGATAATCCAGAAGCTAAATGGCATTTACCCCATGTTTGCAAGAGAGCTGTCAAGAAAATTTATTGTTCTTTGCAATCTATTGGCATTGAATCTGGCACTCGGGGCCTAAATAATATTCTATGCAAGGCCTGAGGCCATTATTTCAGGGTCAAACTGAACTATCTGCTTGATGCTTAGCTTCTTGTGTGTATTGTTGTGCTGCACAGGATGCATAACTTTTCAAGAATTAAGCCATCAGAGCCTAATTGTAAATCAATCTTAAGACAGATGCTATGCTGAAAGCAAATGTGGGATGCCAATATGAACTCACAGTTAAGTGAACAAATATGCCACAGAAAGGGGTTAAAATTAGAACCTTAGCATCAACTCATGAAATTCAGAAGAGCTCAGATCCAGATTTGAATTTCAGGACTGAGTCTGACATAGCAGTTAATCTGGAGAGAAACACAGAATTTGACTTCTTGTAACATTTGTGAATCCCAAGCTTAATGACTCAGAATTCTCTTTTCAGCACCCCTCTGCACTTTTAATTATAGAATCACTGGTGTCAAAATGTTGTTGCTGAGATAAACTCTGCTTCCCCACTATTCTAAAAGAAGCAATAAAACTCAAATTGCTCAGAAAAAAATTTAAACTTCTGAGTGCTTACATTAGTCATGGGATGGAAAATTACAGAGCATTTTCTGTACATTGCTGAGCTAAATCTGATCGGGTGACTCCTTCTAAGTCTCATCTACTGCAATGAAGGGACTGTAAATACATACCTCCATGCTGAGAATTTCAGAGGCAGACATCAGCCATTAGCGTTTTATGGTTTTCATACTATTTGTACTCATTGTGTCTACGCTGAACTCTGAGATGTCATTGTAGTTCCTGCAGAGACAGCTAATTGGGTAGCACTACCCAAGGTGCAGGCTCAGTTAAGTAACAGAATGTATATCTAGCACCTCGCACAGCTCTTGCAACCCTTGCATAAGTCTGTGGTTTCAGCTATTGCAGTATTACTGATACCTGTGGTAGGTAATTTAAAGCTAAACTGGATATGTCATCAGCGACAGCAGTGATGACTTGCACATTGCTGACAAATGTATTTGGGTCAGATATGACAAGGCTGGGCTGAATGGGGCATTGAGCAACCTGGTCTAGTGGGAGGTGTCCCCACCCATGGCAGGGGGTGTTTGAACTAGGTGACCTTTCAGGTCCCTTCCAACCCAAACCATTCTATGATTCTATGCAGTCTCATTTTCCTGCAATAATCAAAGTAGTTGGATTGTTTCATTACTCTTGGGGCTGAGAATCAAGGCAAGAAATCTGACCCTAGACTGCCGACAAGACAGAACAGTAACTTCAGAAGGAGAAAGACCACAGGAAGGTTCAGAGCACATTATCATACTTCACAGTCCACTTTCCTCGAGACTGATTGCAGAGAAAATTGAAATTTCTCAGAGCACATACCCCTAAGTCCTCATTAGCTAGGAAAGCTTCTTTGCTGCTGAGCCAACTCTCAATCTGTTCTACGTAGCCATAGAATTTCTGTATAGGGAAAAAAACCAGTCATAAACAAAACAAAAAGCTGTAAAGCAGAGGCTAACCTGACTTTGAGGAGCACACTGGAAAAAACAAACTTTCACGGCTATTTCAAAAACTAACTGCATACTGCTGGATGGCAAGAAGCATTAGATGCTAGAAAAACACAGGTAACAATTCTTATTGTGATGTTCTCCTTAATAATAGGATTATTTCTTTTTGTCTAAGACCTAGGATACAATACAAGTACTTCTAGCTTGTTTGTTAATGGTGTAGAGAGTGCTGTGTAAGTAACTGGCCAATAAAACATGAGTAATATGGCCTGAAATAAGTAGAATGTAATACATAAAGAAGCATTAAAGCAGCCCCTACCATATTATTTAAGTTCTCACATATATGAAGATTTTAGATGGGACTAGTAGCCCAGTTCTTATTTAAAGTATTTGACATTCTCTGTTGTAAAATCCCAGTCTGAGCAAAGTGAGATGACTGTTACAGTGAAGTATTTCTGGAAAACTACAGCCTAAAGAGTTCTTTCCTGAGGAAAAAAAATGGCTAGGGGAAAACTAATTATTCTGTTAATGCTAAATTTTTCTTCAGATATTTTTTTTAGTACATGTCTGTCTCCATGGGTTTTTTAGAAGGTTATAGAATTTTGTATAGTAGTGATGTTGCGTTTTAAGTATGTGTCTTTTTCCAGCTCTGTGAGAGTCTGAGCACATTTTACCAAGTCTTACAGCCTTTGAAAAACACATGAGCACATATTTCACAGAAACTTCTATGAGTTGTAACTTAAAGACCTGTCACCACTGAATGTGCTTGGTCTTCAGCATGTCTTCCGGAAACCAGTGAAATATACATTAAACACTAGGTATTATCAATATATCTTTCTTTATACCATCTCATAAATTTGCTGTTTTTATCAAGAAAAACTGTCAGTGGCTTGTGCATTCTCTCTTGAATGTCTTTTTACTCACCTGTAAATCTTGTGCCTGAAACAATTTTATATATTGTTCTTTCCATGCTTGGATCAATTCAGACCAGGCTTGCTGGAGTCTGGAGAGGGACTGGTGAATCTCAGGGGTTGCATAGTGACCAGCATTGGCAAGTTCTTTACCATAGTCACTGAGGGAGTTGAATCTTTCCACCCGTGCTTCAATCTCCTCCTAAAATATATTACTAAGGTTGATGTGAAGGGTTTATGAAAAGCCAGTTATTCAGAATACAAGCCTTAAGGGGAAGAACATGGGCTATAACTTTCTGGCACTAATATTTGTATGGAAAATCATTTATCTTTGAGCTATGTTAATGGAAGAACATAGAACTAAGAGAAAACAAGTGTAGACAAAAAAATTACTTTATTGCTCTAGGAACAACTGGTTTACAAATGAAAATTTGGATTAAAATAGAAACAGATTAGGAAACGCTGAGATATAAATGAGCACAAATTTGAACACCCATCATACCATACCCCCTACCTCCAGTCTTCCTGGTGGTTCTTACGAGAAACAGTGCCTAGAATTTTTCATCTCCTGACAAATAACTTGGTGTCAGATTTTTGCATTAAAGACATGGTTTTACTTTATTTTGCGGTGTTAAAATGAAATACATTTAACATTTACACATACTGTGAGGAATGAGTTATATCATACACTGAATCCTCAAGTTGAAAGCATAACAAGCAACTATGACCCTGCAAACTGAATGTGGAATTTCTAATGTATGCAATTTGAAAATTGAAATAACCAGACACTGAAATCACACCATGTATTAACTCATAAACTACCTTAAACAGTATGGCATGTACCATTAAATTTCTGAAATTGAAACTGCTGCTTTTAGAAATTTTTGTGGTGGTGTTGCCTAATCATAACACAGCTCTGAAATAGTAATTCGATTTTTTTTTGGATTCACACCAGCATCTTGTGTTCAACTCTAGTCTCTCCTAAGGACTTTGGTTTGAGCCACTAACCTGAATGAAAAAAACCTTCCATTTTCCTTGTCCTGTCTGTAATTTTAGTTTAGTCAACATAAGGGCATAATGCCTGGATTTCTACTTTTCTGTGTGACTCTACCTTAGAGTCATATGGGCTCCTTTATTAACAGATAATAAAGACTTAGATCTTGCTATCATTGAAATTTGGAGGGCACTACATCGGTGGTTTCAGATATTTTTAGTGTGACAAAAACATACACAGTTTTTTCACCATGTCATTGACAGATGCATGCAGCAAAATTCTGCTGTGCCTGCAGCAAATAATTCCCATGGGAAAGATTCTCAGTATGTTCAACTGGAAGCAGTGATGTTACTTACCTTTCTCTCCTGATGCTCCTCAATCATACTTTCAGCTTCATTTGCACTTTTAGGAAGGCCCCCTGCTTCCATTAAACTTATGATGTGTTGAGTCCAGTCTAGTATCTCCTTCATCTCCAAGTTGAACTTCTGCAACTGGTACGAGGCTGCCAGCTTCTCCTTCCTGCCACACAATGTGCAATTCGGCATTATCTGACACAGAATTGTCCAGTTAACTCTCCCTCCCCGTTTGCAGAGGAAAGTATCTTAGGTGAAGCCAAACAAAATGAATTCCAGCTTTCCCTTACAGTTCCCAACAGTCCTCATGTTAACCAAATTCATGGGAGATGCACACTGCCTAGGAGACAACATGCTTACTAATTTTTCTACATCAGTTAATTAGCACAAGAAAGGTAAAAAAGCCTTCATAGCGGTTGCTTCCATCAATGATTACAAATCAGTCAGGCCTAAGCCTTTCTTGCTTTGGAAAGATCTGAGAAAAAAAAGTTTTCTAGAACTATCCAGAAATGAGTTTTTCACAAAGGCTTCTTATGATAGATATAATTTGATAGTCTGAAGGCTTCTTAGTTACATTAGTTAAAGGGATAAACCACAAGTACATTGTATTAGTTTTCCCAAAGTCATATCAGTGGAACTTTTCGTGTATCAAGTCACACTTGTTCCAATGCAGGTGTCTTAAACTTCGTACAGAATGCTTAAAAACTTTTTAAAGGCCCCTGGCAAGTAGAGTTCAGACCCCAGAGAGCAGCTTTTCTCCTGCTGAGAGATATTCAAACCACTCTTAGTCTTCACCTTTGTTTGGCCTGTCCCTGGAGTCGTAGCCAGTTGTTTTTCATCTCCTGTTGCTTCATAGTCAGTTTGTCATTTATGGATGGATTCCTTGTGGAAAGGCGGAAAGATTCCAATTCCAGTGGCTAGGAAGAGATTTAAAGTGGGGTGAATTTATACCAAATGCTTACATTCATTCCTGAGTTCATCTTTCAGGAAAAATAGTTCATTTTAAGATCTCAGTTTTCAAAGTCAGGTACTTAAATTGCAATAATATACAAAGGGATATGTTATATGCAAAAATCTCACACATATGCATTTGTGAATAAACATCCATGTGAAGAGAGATACGTGTTCATTACTTCACATGTACAACTGGTAATTTGCAATGAAAAAACCAGTTTTGCAGAATATGGACAAACGTATAGGAAAATGAACTGCTAATTGGAACTTTTATTAGCATAATCTAACTAAACCTGACAAAATTTAACAAAGTCTAACAAAAGCCATGAAAATATGGAACACACAGAAACAACTGGATTTGCTTTTCAGTAGAAGATCCAAAAATTATTTGTATCTGTTTCAGCTTACAGCAGCATCAAACAACTATTTTCAGAGTAGGCTTCTAGTTGATGCTGTTTTCCTTAACACAGTCTGATAAACAGCAGTGAACACTCATCAGCCCACGTTTAAAGTTGGCAACTTGCTTGCAAAATTCCATCAAAATTATGAAAATGAAGAATTTTAATTATGCAGAAAGGAGAATATGCCAGGTTTGTTTTAATAATCAAAAAGTACAGTTATTATGCTTTGTACATGGTATTTGTGGCACCATAGCAAAAACCCCAGACACAGACCCAACTGTAAGAATTGATATGCATGCAGGTAAACCCTGATACCAAACCATGGCTAAGGTAGTATGGAAAAGTTTACTCCAAAGTTGGAAACCCTAAATACGCTACTAAAATCACACAGCTGGTGAAAGAGCAGCCCAGGAAACCCTTCCTGGTGCTTTTATAACAACTTCAAGGCTGTATTCTCCCCTGTGCCTTATGGTCTCCCTCTCCTCCAGCAGGGACCTCAGTTGTGTCCGTGAGAGCTTTTATTCTTCTTGCAACAGGGGAGTTAACTTCTCAAAACAGGCAAAAAAAGCTAGTGCTATTCAAGGGAAATAATTTTCTCCCACACCAGGCTTTTCCTAGGCCACACATATGGTGTGGTGTACAAAGGTACCACATATATTGTCACTATTTGTATACTACTGAGAAGAAAACATTTGGAGAAAGGTTCCAAAAATATATCATACTAATCAATCTGAAGAGTCACAATGATTTTTACACCATATTTCCAAGAAGTAAGAATGAAATTTTTTACAGTATCCTCTTTACTTCCTCAATTCTTACCTCAATTTTGGACTTAATAACACTGATTTCTCTCTCCATTTCTTCATGTCTTCGAATCAGGTTTTCCACACTTTCCACATCTTTTCCATAATCCAGTGCTTGTATTAGTACACTCTGCAGGGGGCAGTAGGATGTGCAAATGGTGAAGAAGACAAAAAGCAAAGGATCTTATCTGAATTCTTTCAAAGAATTCCCTCCTTCACCTCTTTGCATTGTCATATGAATGTTCTTAATGTCTTTTTAAGTATTAACAGAGTACATTGTCTAATTTCATTACAGAGATGAAACAAGAATCCACATCTCTTTGAACAGTCATAATCCTGCTTAAGGGGCCCCTGGCCATTCACATGTGAAACAAAAACAGGCTTGCTTTCCTGCATTTCTCCATCTTTCTTTTTCCTTTTCTTTTCATATACCAAACCAGAAAAATACTTCCCAATAAATTGTGGCACAAAAATTTTCAGGTACGTGTTGTGAAAATATGAAAAATAAAATTGACTCACAGGATCCTAACAAAAACTAAATCCCATAAAATGAAGAAATAAATTTGTAAAAGTTGTTATAAAAATTTTCAGCCAACAGCCTTGTAACCTTAAGTAGTACCACTTGACTACTGACTTATAAATAAATAAATAAAATTAGTTACATGAATAAAATAATTAGCTTTTATATAAGCATTTTTTTCTTTTAATATCAAAATTATAATCCAGGATAGGTATTTTTACCTCCATTTTCTGAATGAATAAAATTTTAAACAACTTCTCAGTGTTGCATAATTAATATGTCTTCATTGCACAGCAGGGAGAGATAGGCAAATTAGTGTTGAATGAACTGGCTTTGAATTTGGAACACCAGAAGCTGTTATGTTCAAACTAATTAGGTAATTCAAAAACAGCTCTGTGGTAACTCAGCTAACTGGCTTTTGGTATTCAGAACCAGCTCGGCTCGGCATTGTCTGGAGGAAATGCACACCTGTGCCAGTAACACAGCAAAAAATAGACACCCGTCCCTTAGTTTCCAATATTTGTATCCTGCTTTCTACATCTTGCTGTGTTCCTTTCTTGTGGGAGAATTCACTGGACCACAGGAAGATGTTTACAAACATAAGGATGCTGCTACTTAATTACTTGTCTAATTCTCCTTACAGTTAGTGGGAAGGGGTCATTGCTGGAGGATGATTTATCTCATCTGGGAGTTCTTGAAAAACATTTGAAAGAAAACACTGTCATTGGCCAGGAGGGCCAACCATGTTCTGGGGGGCATCAGGCACAGCATCTCCAGCCGGTCGAGGGAGGGGATTGTCCCGCTCTGCTCTGCACTGGGGCGGCCCCACCTGGAATATTGTGGGCAGTTTGGGGTGCCACAATATAGGAAAGATATTAAGCTCTTAGAGAGTGTCCAAAGCAGAGCAACAAAGATGGTGAAGGGCCTTGAAGGGAGGCCTTATGAGGAGCGGCTGAGGTCACTTGGTCTGTTCAGCCTGAAGAAGGGGAGACTGAGGGGAGACCTCATTGCCATCTACAACTTCCTCACAAGGGGAAGAGGAGGGACAGACAATGATCTCTTCTCTGTGGTGACCAGTGACAGGACCCATGTGAATGGCCTGAAGTTGTGTCAGGAGAGGTTTAGGTCTGATACTAGGAAAATGTTCTTCTCCCAGGGAGTGGTTGGGCACTGCAACAAGATCCCCAGGGAAGTGGTCACAGGACCAAGCCTGCCAGAGTTCAAGAAGCATTTGGAAAATACCTTCAGGCTCATAGTGTGACTCTTGGGGATGGTCTTGTGTAGGGTTAAGAGCTGGACTCTATGATACTTGTGGGTCCCTTCCAACTCAGTACATTCTGTGATCCTCAAGAGGACATCTAAAATAAGCCAGATGCACTGAGCTCTAGAAGTACCTGCTTCTTTCTACTGGCTGTGTAAGAAACCACAGATGACAACTTTGGATATAGTGAATAATCTTGTAATAATAAAAGCAGTATTTAATAGGCAATACCATTTGACTAAAGACCATTAATTAGAATCACAGAATAATTTAGGTTGGAAAGGACCTCTGAATATCATCTAGTCTCACCTCTGCCCAAAGTGAGGTCACCTTAGAACAGATTGATCAGGGTCCAATCTAGTTAGATTTGAATGTTTCCAAGGACAGTCTCTTTGGGTAACCTGTTCCAGTGTTTGATCACTCATTGTGATTTTCTTTCACTTTACACCTATTTTGAACTTTTCTTGTTACTACTTGTAATCACTGACTTCCACTATGAACCTCCAAGAAGACTCCACCTGATCTTCGCTGTAACCTCTCATTAGATAAAGAGAGCAACCCCTTATATTGCAGACTCTACTCTGTGATATCTCACGATACATTTCCATTGTACCTGTTTGAAGCATAAATGCCTTAGAGTTGGTAGTTGGCAGTGTAATGATATTTCAGCCTTCCTACAAACTTTAAACACAGACAGCTATCAAGGATCACTGTTGAATACTCAGCAGTTCTCTTAGCAATCATCATGCCTGTGTTTATTGCTGTTGGCAAAGTAGAACATTTTTCCATTTCAATTAATAAAATTTGAAAACTCACCTTCTCAGTAATTCTTTCTGTGATGTCATCTATTTCTCTGATTAAGGCATGAATCTCTAAGGCTCCCTCTAACTTCTTCCTGTATGCGTTCAGGTTACCATGGAAACTGTTCCACCTTTTATAGAAAATAGTATTTTTGAGATGTATTTAATAAGGATTTCCACAACTGAGTTTCACGATGCTCTTATTTAAGCAAAGACAGGATTGCTGAACTATCTTCTGCACTGATCCCCAATTCCCCGTAACAGGGGCACATCACAGAGATAAAGCATTACTGTAAGAAAACTATTTGGTTGTATTTATACAGTGTTTTCAGGATGCCATGGGGGCTAAAAGCTAAAGAGTACTGATCCAATTTCCTTAAACTCTCAATAACGTTGCAAATCATGTCTTCATGCTTTTGTTTCTGAGATAGTGGACTGTGAAGGAGCAAAAGCAATAGGCAATTCACCAGGACAACTATGTGAATAGATGGAAGTGTTTTAGCTTCTTGAATCTACCGTGTGAAGTGTTGTGAAGCAGCATTTTTGTCTCCAAGGCTAGAAACATGACTTTGGCTCTGCTGGATTAAAAATCCTTCTAGCTAACTGTTCTGAGAGTCTTGAGAGACAATTCCAGTGTCTGATGTTTGGTAGTCATGATATTAAAGAAGAAAACATATGTTCCAATTCCTCCATTTATCCCAGCCAAAGACACCTTCTTGTTTTTGCTTTACACTGAAGATTTAAGATCATACTCACTTCTCATTGAGCTGCTTTCGGCGCTCGTATATTGTCTTTGTCTCTTCCTTGTTCTGTCTCTCCAGTCTCATGGCCAGGGCATTGATAGTCCTGATGTGAGCATCATCCACTGTCGACTCCTGTAAAGTGAGAAAAGGAACAAAGGTATGAATGGGGAGCTCAGGGTTTTCTCCCAGGTGTCAGGCCTATCTACACTGTTACTTTGCAGAGAAAAGGATTGTCTCCTTCTGCTATACAGCAACAAAAATAGAAGATGGGAGCTGCCGTAACAGGAATTGGCAACAAGATAACAGGCAAACAAAGGAAAAAGAATATCAGGATAAAACATTAGAGTAAACCTCACTGACAAAGTCCTAACACACTTCTTTTCAGACCTTCCTCACAATTTCCGGACTGGTAAATCAGCACAGTAATGTTTCCTGCATAACACACAGACCTGATGGTCCACAGCTGTAGCAGTTTACACAAACAGAGCACAGGAGGTTCCTACAAATGTATCCCCTCAATGTTATGGACTCACAACTCTGGTGCCAGGAGCTGAAGCACATCACAAGGAGGGTCTTCCTCAAGTTTGGTACCCAAGTTAGCACGTTCACTGAGGACCAGAGAGGCAGCTGGCATGACTCAGCACCACAAGAGGGTCAGAGATCTTAGCACAGAGAGGTGAAGTGTGCAGCCATCTTGTCATGTGGCTGCTATCCAAAATGTAAACCATCGCTTTATTTTACTAAACATCTGATTATTAATGTTATGATTCATAACTAGCCACATGTGCTATATAAACAAACCCTCCAAGTTTACATGCTTCATTTGTATGAAGGAATATGAGAAACCTGACTGTTCCTCATCAGGACAAGAAGGAAGAAATAAAGGATGGAAATAGAGAAAGTAGTCTTTGCAGGCTTGATTCATGGGAGATCTATATCAGTCTTCAAACTCATACAAACATGGCTGAAACAGCCATTTCTAAATCACTTTTGGGTAGAAATCACTGTGACTTTGCAGACTGCATGAACCAAACAAAACCCTGCTCAAATTCAGGCTCAAAGAACAAGTTTTCCAGCCATTTAATGCATTCCAAAATTTTAGGTTGCATCATGAGTGCCTGACAGCTCTGTTTAGACATCTTCAAAGCAGAAGGCACAATGAGTGAAAATTCTATACTTTATGGTGGCTTTTGAGGTCATAATGATTCCTATCAGCCTACTGGGCACTCTCAGCATACTGGGACTGTAATGATTCCTATCAGCATACTCTCAGCATACTGGGACTGTATTTGCTACCAGACCTGAAAAGTTAACCACTGCTTGCAGCCACACAAGAAATGTGCAGTGAAAACACCTCTTACCCCAGATGTTGCTCCACGGAACTCATTCAACTTTTTCTTGAGTTGCAGGCAGTGTTCATAGTCATTTCCCACATCACCTACATTAATCATGACTTCCTGGGGAAATAAGCAGCAAACAGACAAATATTTAGGTTAAGATTACAAGAACACAGCAACTCCCTGTGCTTATGCTCATGCAATAAATTCTGGGATTTGTCTATAAATCCCCAACCTACAGCTTCTGAAGTACTCTCTTCTGATCTTTAGATAATTATGAGACTTAGTCCCAACTGTCTCTTCAGTCTGTTACTGATTATGGAAGCTACCTCTGAATGAAAATGATTCTTTTTTCACTCTTACACAGAGAAACTTTCAGATTTGATATACAAAGAGAATTCAAGCCAGTTGCCAAATGCTTCCATTCTAATCTGCTTTAATTTATCTGTCTCAATAGAGACACGGGAGATGGTCACCAATAATCACAAAACTCTTCATGCACACATTTTAAATGAAAGCATGTGCTAATACTGTCCAGCTGAAGCTGGTATGGACTCCAGGAGTTTTTTAGAATTTGTTGAATCATTCCTTTCATATTTTTTGTAGAATATCTCATGTTACTTTCAGACAAAATCCACTAAAAATATCCTGGAAGATGACACATTTATCAGAATTTCATTGCTAAATGTCAAGTCTTTAGTATGTTGCTTGGCTAAATACTAAAATCCATTTACCTTCTCCCTGATCCAAGCTTCCACTTGGTCCACCTTCTGGAGAAATTCTAGGAAGTCACGACTGTCCTCTAGCATCTTTCCACGAGCAGCAACAGCTCTCTTCAACTTCTCCCAATGCTCCTGAAGCAAGCGGACTTGGCGACGGATCTCTCCTGATTTTGGGTGGCCTTTTGATATCAGGGCTTCTCCTTTCTTCACGTTCAGAAAAAGAAATTAGAAATTAAGTTTGCCACTAAATTTTAAGGGGCTTATCATGGTACATGACCTTTCTAGAAGGATTCTCCCATTTTCCTAACCTGGACTGCACAATAGATTACTAATATAAATTCTTACCACCCAAATTATACAGCTCAGCTGGAAACTTTTTACATCTGGAGGGAATTTAGAATCATAGAGCACTAGGATTTGAATATTCCCCTGCCAAGAATGACATTCATGGAGCAGGAGCACCAAGAGACGTTTTACAGATGACTGCACCTTTCAGCCATATGATTCACCCAGTTTCAACAAGAATACTCACAAATTGGGCATGAAATCCTATTTACCTTTTGTAGGAGTAATCCCCCCAGGAAAGGAAGAAGTCTGATATTTTCAGATATATAAGGAAATCTATTCAGGCTGTAAGGAAAGATGGAAGCTCCCTGCACAGAGCAATTAACATATCTCCCTGTTGTAAATTAACAGCATTACATTTCCATGACACAGCAATTGGGTTCTTGTCCCACAAGTAGGATAATTGATACAGAAGACATGACCACTTTCTTTACATTTTATCTGTCTGTCCTTGTTTGGAGAAGCAACAATAACCTGTAAAAACACTACCAGAGTGACAGAGTTACCTTGTTAACAGCTGTGATGATTTCTTCATTTGCTAAAATCTCTGCCTCAAAGACCTGATGTTTCTGCAGCAGCTTCAGTTTGTCCTGCAGATTGCTAGGATCTTGTATGGAAGGATCCTCTAACTTCTGCATGCGCTCACCGATCCAGTCTTCTGCCTGCAGCAGTGTGAGGTGTCCAAGTTAGCACAACAACTACAGGAGATCCGGGTCCTCCCAGGACATGTCATTATTCTAAGCAAGTGTCTATGTGTTAGGCACATTGAGCTGGGAGCTTGACAGCTGGGGTGGCTCTCCAGTTTCTGAACTATTCTACTTGATAGGAAATAAAAGTAGGGAGGAATGAAACTAATTTTCATCTGATCACAAGAATAATGAAAAATTTCTTGATTACTCCAGATTTGGTTACTTTGATTACTCAAAGAATCCTTGAGCAGATATTAAGCCTTGACATGGTAAACATTTAAAGAGATTGTGACTGCTGAGTCTTGGGATATAGGGCTCTGAGTTTCATCTTGCATCTCTGCCACTGACCTACCTTTAACCTGGGTTAAGATTCCTTAGAATTCTGTACCTCACCTATAAAACAGCACTAACATTTTCTGATCTCAGTGATGTGAGGTCTAAATGGAAAATGTAAGGTAAATGAAGGCTTACTGATGAGGCCAAGCACTAGTTAGATTATTTGAAGGGACATACAACTCTAATTGCTTTTATACTTCATAAACTTCAAAATGGTCGGTCAGAGTATCAGATTCAGATATGATCTGTGAGAGCTAACTAAACAAGGGTTATATGTTTCTCTTAGGAAATTTTTTTAGGGTTTTTAAATAAATACAGAATAAAATGGACAATGAAATTGTCTTTAAAATCTGCTGAACTTTAGCCCTTAGCACTGAAAGAACTATTTTCTAGCCATCAAAACACTGAGAACTGAACACTTGACATAATGTTGTAACTGATCCTGTTGTCCTGAGAGCATGTTTTGACAACATACGATCAGCAAATTGAAGGCAGCTTTACTAATTTCAAAGCATTTTGGCTGTTCTTGTGGAACTGTGTGCTACATGTACACAAGACTTGACAACTGGAGGATTTTCTCAGTTAATTAATGATTTAAAGTGTTGTTTCAGCTGCTGAAATTCTATAAACAAAAACAGAAATAGCTTTCACTAGCTGCATGCTCTCCAGAAACTGTTTCCCTCCAAAGCACAGTTAGAAACACAAACAGGAACCTTATGTCAAAGTTGCCCAGGAAAACACATTGTCATCTGCTGTTTTGATTTCTGACACCCTCCTCAATGGCCTTCTCCCAATACCTAGACACGCATTAACTCTGCAATGTCAGTGACGTGACTCTTCATTTGAATAGGAGAGGCTCATGCATACAATTTGAATGAGAAACAAAGTAATCCCCTGTTACAAGCCACTTACAGTGGATTTTTCTTCTTTTTAATTAGAAGCAATGGTTTAATGACAGATTGAACATCTCCATTCTTAGTGGCTTGGTTTATTTTGAGGCTTAATTAAGATGGCTCTAGAGAGTGAGAGATCCTTCTCTTGGCCCCATATTCATATTCAGATGTGAAGTAAAGCTCTCTATTGTCCTATGATCTTTGTATGGAAAGACTTAATGGTTGTCTGGACAGGCATTTTTATTTTATTGAACAGCAAAAAAAGTGTTATGCTTTCTGTGTAATGGCTTCTAGAGAATAACTAGGAGACTTCTAATGATTACAGTAATCACTAATTTCTGCTGATGCAAAGAGAAAGAAAGATATTGCTGTAAGATTTTTTAATTTTTGTTTTTAATTCCTTGGTGGTATTCACATTCTACAGCAGTGGGCAACGAACTTGGATTGGCAAGGTAAACAAGCACATAACCTGAGATCAAAAACTCTCTAATGATCTCTTGGATGAATTTACTTGGAGAAAATGAACGAGAAAGGGAAATGTTCCTCATTATGCAGGGCCAGATCTTCTGCTCTGTGTGATTCAAGAATGAAGAGGACCGAAATCCAAGTACTGATTTGACAGTTAAAGAGGGATGGGAGGAAGTGCATAAGTATTCCTCCCTAAGGGGTTGATTGTATCTCTAGAAGGGCAGTGACAGTTTCTCTGCCAGAGAGGATGCTGGCAGTCCTGTGAGCTTTATATCAGAGGTACACTGCTCTTTTGAACATATTAGCACTTGGCAATGCCCCATCCACTCCATCCACTACCCTCTGCTAGTTCAAAAGGTGGATAGACCTTTACTGGTGGAGTTTCATTACGTTCATATAATGTGATAGTAAAAGTATAGCCAAAAAATACAAGTTAATGTTTGGGTATATAAATAATTTCTGATAAAGTGTATTAAAAAAGAAAAAAAGAAAAAAAGAAGTGTGGCTCTGGCTTTGTAGTGTGGCCAAAGAAGAGGGTATTTAAATATCTGATTGTTTGAGATGTGGGGGGAAGTTTCGAATGCATTGGGCTGTAAATGGAATTTTAGCAGCCATTTACTCCTTAGGTTATTATTTTCTTTAAAAAAAAATAAATGAGGAGAGAGAGAAATTTTGTTGCCAGCAGCAGCTGTCTTACAGGCATTCATTCACCTTTGGTGACAGTCATAATCTGACCTGTGACAGGACACGTGTATTTTCATGGGCTGGGGGGTGCCCAGCATCTGCAGTTTTTCTTTAAACCATAGAGAATGTTCCGTGGGTTGCAGCAGCAGAAGGGGTGGATACCAAACCAGCAGGAGTGTTTGTGAATGTCCCCTGGGTCTGTGTGCTCTTGTTTATGCCAGCACGCTGGATACGCTAGCACAGCTTCAGTCACACACGTTGTGCTGCCCTTTGAGGGACTGACCTAGTATGCCTTTCCAACAGTAGTGCCAGAAGAGCTACTCAGTTACAGAACTAAGGCCAGAATTGGAGACAGAGACCAACATATTCTCCCAGGACCAATCTACATTAGCTGAAGAGCTATGCTAAGTTACAGAAGTGTTTTGAAGGCGTTCAGTGAACTAATAAAACTTGGTGCCCAGGCCATAACGCTTTCCACTTTGTATTCACCCTGTTTTGGAATATAGGGAACATATGTAGTAGCTTGCAATTTTCCTTTTAATTGCTTTATTTTAGCAGAGTTTTGATGAGTAAAGCAGCTGTAAGGGGCACAATGCCACAACAATAGTATAATAACAGCAGTGGCATTGGAGCACCCTTTTGCATGAATGTGGGAGGAGTCACCATATCAGAGTAGATTAACCATCCACCTAATAATGTCTGCAGGAGTGATCACTTCATCCAGCAGAGGTAGGCAGTTCCTCTGCCTGCCATCCCCATCCCAGTCTAAAACCCCCTTACCTCCTCCAAGTTCTGGTAGAAAAGTGCCAGAAGAAGGGCAGTCTGCAGCTTCTCTCTCCTACTCTGGGATAGATCCTTGATCTGACGCTTTCTCTCATGGATGACATTCAGTTTGTGCTGAATCTTTCGCCCTTCTAGTCCATCAGCCTTTTCGAGCCTGCTTGCCTGTTCTTGAAGGGACATCATCTGAGGAGGCAACAAATCTGAAATTACTTTTATGCTTCCAAGTGGTGTGAAAGAAACAAAATTCAAGATCCTTTCCATAGTTAAAAGATTTTATTTTTTTCTGTAATGAATCAAGAATAGCAGGGACAAGTTAACCAGCATTCCTCCTCACCTTGTACTACGTTACACCTATGACATTATTGTCATCGGTCTCTGATGCATCCTGGCTACTTAAATGAATTGAAGCTGTAGCTCCAGGAGTCCCTATGCCACTGATCATCTCGTGCAAGGAATCATGGAGCAAGCAGGACACCCATGAGTGCTCAGGTTTTATTTCTTTGGGGAAATCAGGTATTGGAAGGTAACTCTCAAAATGAGCAGTCTGTCTGGCAGGGAATTGCAAGAGTTCTTGGAACTCATTCCTTCTGAGGAGCCTAGGCACAGCCCCAAGTTTAAGTTTAACCCTAGCCTGAGTGAGAGCAGTGGCCTTCAACCAGGCAGATTCATTTACATGCAGGTGAGCAATTCCTTATCTATTCCAAAGGTGTGGAGAGGCTAGACAGTTTGATACATACATTGTATACCAAATGCATATTTAAATAATACGACCTACTGCATTTTACTTGCTTTAAAAGCCACTAATTTTTAAATGAAAAACCCAGAAACTTCTGACATCAATAACACAATATGGCCTGCTTTAAATATTTCTTCTTGTAAGTCCTGTTATTTAACATACTGAGTGATTTTCCTATCTGCTGCAAGACAATATAGGCAGGACTTGGGCATGGAGTGTTTTAACACTTGTTCTCCAGTGCTCTGCCTCTTATTTCCCTAGGCTTCCCCATTTTCTGTTTGGTTCAAGCATATATCAGGCATATCATGCTTGTCATGTTACCATATTAAAAAAAAATTAAATAAAGACATATATATATATATATATAAAATTCTAGCTCAAGGGCTGGTAGAATATTTGTTGTTGATTTTTGTACCTTCTCATCCTGTGATGCCAGAAGCTTCTCAAAAGCCTCATGTTTCCTTATCTGTTGCTCTACTTCATCTACAGAGCTTCCGAGGTCATTGCTGTTCAAATAAATCTATAAAAAAATATATGATTTTTCTCAGTGGAATAATTTTCACATAAATTTGATTCATAAATGGAGAAGAGTTATTAACTCTGTTGCTAAGAGTACATTTGAGAGAGAGAAAAAGGAACACAAGGCAACTTAAATTGGAAATTAATTCGTAAAACTCTGTGGTCTTGAGCAAGAAAGAGTAGTATTAACAGGCACAGCTGATGAAAGTGACCTGTCACTGCTTATCATAATTACTAAGTCACAAGGCAGTGAATTCCAGAGGTCTATACCATCCCTGTAATCCCAAGCAAAATCACTCTCATGTTTGACAATGTCCATGTGATTCCTTCTTAGAAGAGTTCCCATAACAAAGACACTGCAGCCTCTCCGGGCAATTTATTCCAGTGCTTCATTACCTTAACTTCATTACCTTAAATGAGCAGGATTTTACAACTATCTCGCCTGAAAATATATGGCTAACACTACGCCTCATTATATACTGCCCTCTTCATCACCCAAAGATGATAATTCCTTTTACATTTGCTTTAGCCTTGTAAACATTTGTAGACTATTTTCCTATTGGGATTTCTGTCTTCTGTAGGCTAAAACTACACTGATCTGATAATTGCTCCACAACAGCTGCCTCTTCTTGATTCTGTTTATTCTTATTTTTCTCCTCTAGGTTTTCTCCATTTCTTCTTATTTTGAAACTTCATGCAATAATTATTGATAAGCAGTAAGTCTACCAGAGTAAAGGCTGTGAACACAGCAGAGCGCTAATATGTGCCTTTCAAGTTGCAATCTTCAGCGTGTGCCTGTATATAGTGCTTATCTTTTATACAACACCATGAACTAAAGTTCACCTTGCAGTCTACTATAAGCTTCCAGGAGCTTTTCAGAAGAACTGCTGTCAGACCAGTTTGTCCCCATCCTGTATTTGAGCAGCTGATTATTCCTGAAAAATGTCATAGCTTACACCTGTACCAAGTGCATCGCATCTGTTATTTTTTCAGGCTGTCTTTTCAACTTGTCTGCATTAATTTTATTTACTCTCTGTTCTGCCAGTCTCTGATGCTGAAAGACTTTAGTCTAAAATAACAGATTCAGTTTTGAGGAAACTGACCTCTGCACTATTTGCTTTTAACACCATGAGAACCTTTCCCAACTAATTCAACTAATCTCTAAGGCACTGCAGTGTTTCCTGACTCTGTTCTGGTGTTAAGAAAACTGACTGCCCAGTTACTTCTGCCATGCATTCTGTTATATTCAGTTTTGCCAAATGCAGAAGAATGAACAACGTAGTTATCTGTTATCAATCAAAAAACAATGCTTTTCTGAAGGCCGATAGGAATTTATTCTTTTCCAGTGGATTTTAGTGCTCACAGTTTTTTTCTTATTCAATGATGAGACAACAACAGGGCAAAAAGTCCAGTTGGAGACTCTAATGGGACATGAGCAAAAATTACGCATGGACAAAGTTCACATTGGAGTGACTACGAGTGGACAGACTTGGTGAAATCGGACTGCTGTGAGGGATTGCATTTATCAGCAGTGTGGTATGTGTAATCCATTTTGTGAGCTCATGGAATTGCAAGTATTTGGACAAGGATGAGAATTTCCAACCAGTAACTCTACCTGAGTAAAGTGCAAGAATGGAGATGGAAGAAGAATTTGAGATCAGTGATAAAGTGTGAAAGAATTAAGAGGTGGGAAAGAAACAGAATAGAATCAGTGAAACAACACAACTGCTAACAGTTTCAGAAAAGGGCTGGTAAAAGACATATCTAAATCTCTACCTTAAAACCATAGGTACACAAAGGAAAAATAACATCTGGAGAGATCTCTCTTGCTCTGCAAACATCACAGTTCTGTAGTAGCCTTACAGGGTGTTTTTTATAAGAGGTAAAAGATATTCTTTGGCAGCTACTTTAGAAAACCAGTCATGATGTTCATTTTCTGCACAGAAGGATCGGATTACTGTTTAACCCCACAGGGCATCTTCTGAAGGAGAGGTTTCCCAAGCATGAACACATGTGCAGGGTAATCCACACCTACTTGTCAGGATCTGAATGCATTAATAGGCTGTGGCGGTTCTGACTGTCCCTTGGGCAGACTCCTTGCTCCCATTTGGGGGTGTCTCTGAGGCTCAGCCCTGGCCACCAGCCCTGCATGAGCTTCACTGAGGGGAGATCTGAGCCCTACCCTGGTTCTCCTGCACAGACCCCACCTTTCAGTACCTCACTTTGGTGCCTTGATCTTCTGCTGGTTGATGGACTTCTTTACTGCTGCCACCACTCAGCCCTTCTTGGCAGCTGTGGATAAAAGCACTGGCAGCCAGACTTGGCCTGATGTTCTGGTCCATTGTTTTGGGAGTGAATATTTTGCATATACAGAAAAATTCACAGAAGAATACCATGCCCAGACTACATGTGGAAACTCTTCTATATCAATCCATGCCAAGTATCAGAAGAAATATAAATAAATCCCATCACAGTAAGAAGAGGGGAAGGGCACTCTACAACAGGCCTAAGCTTATAGTAAGTCTGGCCCATTAATCACCAGAATGCCTAAAGAAATACACAATGGCCCTGCTATGCCTCTGTCTGTTAAATACAACCCCCATCAGAAGGCAGATACTCTGTCATTCAGACTTTAATCCTTTGATCTATCCTACTCATCAAGTATATGAAATTATCTATCTATCTATATATATATTTTAGAGTGTTACTGGATTTTGTTTGCCCTTTTGAAGAAAGATCTCCACATTTGTGGGCTCCAGGTCTGTCCACTGTAATGTTTTATTAGACCACTTATAATTACCATCTATATTTACACTGCTGTTACTAACATGGAAATACAAAGTTGTCAGCTGAATCTAACTCCCTGCTGGGGTACACGAACATACAGCTACATGTTCATCTCTATTTTCATGTTTGAAACACTGCTTTAAAAATACTGTAGCTTCTTTACGTATTTTGTGGATTATCTACCATTTTTGGTCAAAGAAGATTTACCTTCAGGACTTTTATTTAGTAACTCTTAGCAGTGAAATTGAGACCTGAAGAAATGGCCTGCTATTAGTTTTCCTGCTCGTACATCTGTGATGGAAGAAAAAGGCAAGGGGTACCTACTGCTAAAGATGGTTACTTTCCTTGGAGAAAGAGAACAGAGATGTCTGAGAGCAGGGGTGTGGGGTGGAGAGGCAGCTGCCACTGGAGTGCTCAATGCCTTGCTCCCACTGAAAACCACTAAACACAAATGACACTGAATATTCAAATTCAATTCCTTCAGGTGTGGGAAGAAGTCCTCCTTACTACTGAAAGCTTTGAACCCAGTTCTCCAAGCAGAAGCCTGTGCAAATGCTCTTGGGAGCCAAGGTTTTGACACTGAGACAGAAAACTGGTGCACGAAAAGAAAATTGCTGCAAAAGGAAAGTGGCTGCATATGTTCCTGGAGAGGCAATAGCATCATGCTTAGAAGAGAGCAGCCCCTGCAGCACTAACTGCGCTGTGTGGACATCTGCTAAGGCAAAAATTTTCCATTACACTCATCTTTTAAACAGAAATCTTATGTCAGCCATTGCTAGAATCAGAACCACAACACCACAACATTTTTTTCATTTAAGTATTTGTTATACCACTCTGAAAGCAGAATGAAAATTGGCTCCCGTGCCACAGTGATGGCCCGTGGCCAACTACATCACCGTTTGGCAGGTTTTTAGACAGGTCCCCAAACTCCTGCTTTGCATGAGATAAATTGATTTCAAATACACTGCATAGCTCTCCTCAGGTAACCTACAAGGGTCTCCCCCAGCAAACAGCAAGTATAAAGCTTCTTTTGTTTCTATTAAGAATCATGGCCCATCATCAGGAATTTTGCTCAGCCACAAAAAGCACCAAAGACTTGGCCCCTCACTATAAAAAGGATTCTTTTTAAAGTGAAGACTTGCTAATAGGCTTAAAACCACAAAATGTTTTTTGAAATTTGTGAGATTTTAAATAGAGACTGGAACAAATAGTCAAGTTATTAACAATGCAAAGCACAGAAATGGAGGGTTTAACCCTACTTAACTAGAGTTTTTCTCTATTTTTTGAGTTCATTGCATAATTTTGGACACAATGTCATAAGAACTCTTGCATACAAGTTGATGCAGAACTAAAAGCAAAGTCCAATTGAAAAAAAATAAATGAAACAGTAATATATACACACATGTGATAGCATATGCCAGTTTTAGCTTTTGGAGAAATACTGAAAGAAACATTTTAATCATTAGCAAAACTGTACTTTCTGGATGCCACAATTTCACATTTATACATACTGGAAGCTGACATAGTCCCAAAAGAAAGTCATATTCAAGAAGACCAGTTTTTATTTCTCTAGAATAAAATTTATTTTATGTATTTCTGCAAATTCTCTGAGTCTTCACAGTATAATAAACTCCACAGATATTGCCCTTTGTTGCCTGCCCTTGGTTTGCTGCTGAGATTGCTGGAACTCCGCAGAAAATCTTTCTGCTCTAAACATGCACTAAAAGCCTGAATTACTCCCAGTTTTAAAAGCCTTCACTTAAAGCTTTCAATCAAGTCCAAACTATCTGCCCAGATGCATAACACCAAAGCTTGATTTGGCTTAATTCTGGTGAAAGTAAATAAAAAAAAATGAAAAAAATTGAAATTTGTTTTAGTAAAGTAAATAAATGTGCTTGATACCAGGACTATATAGGGTTCACAAAATTGTTATACTATGCTTAATTTCAGTAAAAGTTATAACAAGGTATCATACTATAACCATAAGCAGAATAAAATGCAATGAAGTTGCTTATAAAAAGTAAACATACACTTTTTCTATCATACTGACATCACTGTAGTATTGCTGTCTCTCTTCACAATATTTAAGAAAAATTATAACGTTAAATGTATTAAAAATTTCCTCCTCCTACTGCACTCTGTCTCATTGGCATAAGAATATAATTATCTGATATTGGAAATGTATATGGGAAAAACACAGAGATAAAATAGTGGGGTTTTTTTCCCCTTAACTGCAATAATTCCTTCCTCACACCTATTGCCTTCTTCAAAATTCACAAGCTCGATCCCTGTCCTTGTAAGTAGTAGGTACTGGACCAGAATCTTACGCCCACACAACATCATCATTAAAATATTTACTTATTGAACATTTGTCTGACAGCAGACTAAATTCTTATTAAATTCCCCATAGTTTCACTGCTAGAGACACACATGGCTGGAATATCCAAATTTGACAAACTATGGACTGCAAATTCCCTTCATTTCCCTCAGGAAAGGGCAGTACCTCTCCTTTTCTATGAAGGGAAAAAAAGGGATTTCTTCCTATGCACTTAAATATTTTGGGTTTTGAAAATAAGTATTACTTTTAAAAGTTACAAAACTGGGAATTAACCATTTAAAAACACAGCAAATCTGACAAGAAAATGAAACCAGTGAAACAGAGAAGGATTAAGAAAAACTACACTGAACATTTGTTCCAGGTCCCAGGCTGACTAGCAGAGAAGAAAACCAGCTCTTAGCTCTGAAGTTGTGAACCTTCAAAGTGCTGAGCACTATGACCCAAAATCTGTAAGCACTTGCATGTCATGCTAACAACAGTACTCTAATGGTTAAAATGAAACATTTGTTAAGTGCTCAATCAGATGAGAGTGCTTCTCTTCATTTAGGATGGAACAAGCTGTATCTGCAGCCTTGGTGACAGCAGAACACAAATAGCTTTCTCATTGTCCCATAAGTCATCTGTAGGGAGCTGGAACATGGCAGGAAGCATACAAATAGGAACATGGCAGGAAGCATACAAATAGAAATCCACACGGCTTGTTTGAATACAATTTAGATTTTCTCCTTGCAAATGTTCCTAGAATGGAATGGAAATCTTCACCACTCTCCTTCCAGATCCAAAGGATGCAATGTTGACGGCAAGAGCTGGACACCCTGCACCCTCTGTGTCTCTGTGAGCTGAAGACATGGTGTGAGCTGGTGTGTTTGTCAAAAGGTTGTCAGTACACACACTTTTTACAGTCCGTGTTTCCTGGGGAGGTCTCAAACCAGGTCTTGCCCAATGGCTAGAAAGCAATCCTGAGCAGCAAACTGGGCTCACTGATAGAGAGAGATCAGTCCCATTCACCACAGGGTGGAAGGGTGGACCAACTATATCTGTATCCTGTGTTTTGATAAAGATTGTTGGACTTGGGCTTCTTCTAAATTCTCTTATCACCTGGATAGGCATAGTGGTCCAAGGGGTGGCAAGTATCAGGGTGATTTTCGAAACCTTGTGGTGATTAGGTGTTAGACCACCGCATGGAGACTTTCTAAACTCTGGCCTAGATGAAGGGTAATTCTGAAAGACAATCAGCTCTGGATTCAAATCCTTGCTCATGACCTCATTCCCATTAGCTGAATTTTCTCTTCCAGTGAGCACAGCTGGGGACAGCCATATATCTCTGGAGACAGACTGCTGGGGAAGGCCAGGATACGTGGAGGAAGTCACATGAAATCTTGTGATTTGAAGGGCTGGAGACCCATCTGAAGGGAAGCCTTGTTTTTGTTCCTGGTATCCTGTTGGAAAACCAGCTGGACTTTCAGGCACTTTCCTTAATTGTGGCATGATCAGACTTGAATGAGCATGATGACTGCTTCCATAGGGATCCGCTTGAAAAGGCTTTATCATCAAGCTGCACGTTGACATGTAAAGCTTCACTGAAGTGTGGAGGTCTGACATTTGGACATTGCATTGGCTACAGCCTTGTTGGGATGAGAGAGAATCACACGGTTCCAGGGATGCATGCAGCTTTTTGCTGTGGAGTGTAGAAACAGCTGGAATAGTAGAGAGATCAACATCTAGGCGCGATGTCCAGCTTGGTGGAGCTTTGCAGGAAAGGACATCAGAGGGCAAAGATAGAGCAAGCTTCAAGGGATTGCTTTTTTGAGTAGAAATACGATGAACACCTTTTTCTTTTTCTGAATATTGCTTGTAAGATGCAGATGTTGACTGAATGCCAGACCCCTCATATCCATGGCCCCAAGGATCCTTGCAAGCACTGGAACATGTGGATGTCTCATCAGTAGAACTGACACAGTGACTAGTGCTCCCAAGACCTTTCATCTGGTCTGTGTGTGCCAGGATGACATCTAGCCTTGAACAGTAAGCTCCAGAAGACACAGTGCTTGGTGGTGAGCTGGCATTTCCTGGAGCAAGCTCTGCAACTGATTGACCAGTGGGAGGATGCCATGCTGAAGCTGGCATCTTTTGAAAAGGCCTGTCCTGCACAGCAGATTCAAAATGAGGAGGTGGGGTCATTCTACTGGAAGACAGAATCACTTCCGCAGTGGAGACATAAGTTGCAGAGGAAGGTTTGCAGCGATGGTCCCTGTATGACATTCTGAAGCTTAGTTCTAAATGATGCAAAAACCAAAGCCACAGAAGCTTGCCTTTCCCCCTGTGTTTAAAACCAACTCGCAATCCTTTTTCCTTTGGCACTGGAAATTTCCATTCTTCCTCTGAAGCAAAGGAATGAGAGATGAATAAACATTCTCCAGGAAAAAAAATACAAACTAAAAAAATCCACATTCAAAATAAAAAATCTCAGCTCTTCTAATTCTGCTACCACCTCTTGTCACATCTACAAAGCGATATGAGTGTGGGATGGGCAGAAAGATAAATTATGGAGCATACGGCTCTGCTCCCTGAGTGTTCTGACAGTGAGACTGCAGACAGAGTAGGAGGGAGCCAAAAGTGCCTGCCAGAACTTGCTGTTATTTCATCTGTGAAAAAAAAAGGAAAGCAGCTAACCTGAGCCATGGATCTGCTGCCGTGAAGAGATCAGAACAGAGCAGAGTGTACTGGACACTATTTCTGCCCAAAGCAAAAATGATTTTTTTCCTTCTTTCTTTTTTTCAGCTGTTGCTTGTCTGCACTCTGAACGGCAAGATCTCAGTTTGCAGGTCTTAGGAGAGTTTTCTATGAAAGCTCCATGTGATGGCACAACTGAATTCATAAGAAAAACAATTTGAAAAGATAGATGTTTGCCTAATTTTCTACACATGTGCTCTATTTTCTTTAGCATAGAGCAACGGTAGACTATATTTTGCAGAAATCCTTTGAAAGTTTAAGTAACTTGGATGTAATATAAGATGCTGGCTTAAAGTCAAACCTGTCACACTGGCACATACAGCAAATGAAAAAGCAGTTCTCAGCAGCAGTTCTGAGTTTAAAATACTCCTCTGCTACCTTCTTCCTTCCCCTGTTCCCTGCTGTTGGGGGAGAGGCTTTCTCTAAGGCATATGAAGTACTGGGAAAATAAGATTAAAAAATCATGACATGGCAGAAGCTGCTTTCTTATACACGTTTTGCAGACATACAAAGTGAAATGCACATAACCAAGCTTTGCCTCAAACACGAAAGTCAGAAGAAACACAAGGCGTGGGGAGATTGCTTATGTTTGTTTGCTTGATAGAAATCCTTTTTGAATGTGTGTTTCCTTTTGTCCTTTGTGAAAAGAGTAAATGGTGAAATTCCCATTTGGAGAGTGGTTTGAGAGTCTTCAACTGATGCCTTGGCTGAATTTTTTTTAAAAAACATATTTGAAAGAACTGCTTTCCTACCATCCTGCCTGTCTCCCTAGGGAGCAGAGTCTTCATCACTATGCAGCCACATTTTAATTCCGGAGAGTAGTAACAGAGCTCCATCCAAAAGGAACAGATTTCTCTTCCAATTGTTCTTCAAATGCAGAGAAGTGAAATATAAGTAGTGCCTAAGGAACCTCACTTCACTGTCAAACTGTATATACTGATCCATATGGCAGATGGTGGCAGCTGCAAAAGACAGCTTTGCAGTTCTTGAAATTTCTCCTTCATTTAGGTGGGAATTCTGCAGCACAGGAATAACCTGTTTGAAGAATGATCACCCTTAGAGATGAAAGAACAAAAGCAATGGTGTATATTCTGGGAAAGCAGAATTTCTGGCTGTAGAGGAATCATAGCAGTGTTGCCATTTCCGTTGAAGAGCCAGGCTGATGCACTTCTTATTCAGGAAGAACTAGAATCCCATAGAAGGTAAATACCTTCCTGTTTTTCCACAAAGAGCAAGAAATGAACCTCTTCCTGCAATGATTTTCTTTCTGTATTGATTTCACCACATAAATTCTTCAAATAACTTACTTTGTACATGAACACATATAGTTTCTGTCTTCTCAGCAGCTTAACAGGTATCACTGAATCACTCTGTATTTATACTCACTGTGGAGCAACTGCTTTCAACATTGAGGTGATCCCCAGCATTACCAAGTTTCAAATCAGTAAAATTGATTTTAAAATAGCAAAATATTATTTTAAGTGAGCAGGTAGCAGTGGAAGTTGTGAAGCACAGCTGAGATGTGCTTTCATCAAGACCGTTTAGTTCCGAGGGAAGGTGACGCCTCTTTGTCATGGCACTTTTGCTCAGTGTCAGGGCGTGGGGCATCACCTCAGGCTCTGCTACTGATCTGAGAAAAAACTCTGTCTCCACAGGCCTCAGTTTCCTTATCTGTGACCTACACCACTGTGACCTACTCTTCCATTTTATAGCAGGAACTTTGTGAGCATGCTACTGTAATTCTTTACACACACGGAACTCTAACAGAAAAAGCAGTTATTCAACCAGTTGCAGTCTACAAAGGATTAAACATCAGCAAAAATGAGAAACAAAAAGTTTCTGCATCTTATTTCCATAGCTAGCGTGCTCTTTCCAATCTGAGCAGCTGGGTTTTTTTTGTTTGTTTGTTTGCTTGGTTTTGGTTTTGTTTTTTTTTTTTTTTCTTTTAAGTCAGGTGCAGGAGGTGGTGAAGGGACCATATGCATGTGATGAGCATATGACAGATGTGGCTCCTTCTTTCTCTATACCTGCCCGGACACCACCAACTTTTTATCATTCCCTTTTGCTTATTTTCTTGTCATTCTCCTTGACTGCAAAATGTTGTCTGTTTGAATGGCTGTTGGAAGGGACAGCCGAGTATTCATGTTCTACTGTCACACCTTCTGAACACTTAGTGACAGTGAGGAAAACTGAGTACCAGACTCCTTGGAAGTTCATCAGTCACAGTCTTCATTCTCAGGCTTTGCTTTGACTAAAGAAAGTTGTGGTAGGAGGCAGGCACTGTGACTGATCCCACCAAGACAGTTTACCCAGCCTATGATGAACACCCACCGCTTTTGTGGCAGTCTACCTCACACCATATGGCAATGGTAAATTCACCTGAACAAAGGAGTAATATCAAGTTCTGCTTACCTGTAGAAAATGTGCTGGGGCTGTACCAGATGTGCCAGGGTCATTAGCCTTTCATGTCAGAGTAATACAGGTTTTTGCAACTGAGACTTGCAACTGAGGGATAAGGAGAAACACTAACCCACAGCAGCTTCCTACACATTTAGTTCCAAAGTATAGAGAGCAAAGCAATTGCAACAGTGACAGTGCCTCTGCCTCTGCAAGTTGGCTCATGTTCATTTCATAAAAAGAGAAAAAAATACACTGGCCAAACTTTTGTAGAGTTTACATTTTCCTTGATGAGTTCCCATGCAGGAGCTTAACAATGACGTACCACTGCTAGGTAGAGAATTGAGATAGATATAATGCAAATCATGCTATTTGTTAATGAAATAACAAATAGGGGGCAGAATTGTGTTATATTTTACTCAGAAACCTGAACCTAGGTGGAACTCTGTTTCATATTTCATTGCAAACTCAAGAATACAGGTCACACTTGCCAAGACTGCCAATTGTAGGGAATTATGAAGATATGCATTTCCTTCAAGGAATGAGTAGCAGAAAGCTCCAGGCCCACGTGCCACAAAGGGTTAAGTATCACTGCATGACACAGTGATGGGTCAGTTTTCGAAAACATTTAGTGCCAGTGGCAAAGCGCTTCTGGAAAATATTGCTCAGCACAAACCGAGAGCCATTATACTTTTCTGTCAGTAGTCTTGGAGAGTCAAGGTTTATTTTTCCTTAACGAGAAATGCCCCAGAGGTACAACCTCCTTCAGTGTTGCATCAATTCTTCAGTTTGGCAACCTTCAAACCATTGGTGTGGTTTCCATACCAAGCCTCAGTATGGCTACAGCAATCTATCAGTTCAGGAATTTGCAGAGTGACTGCATTGTTTTCTAACAGCAAATGTCAGACCTTGAGCTGGAACCTTTTTCAACAGTTACATGAATCAAAGATAGTTCAAGAAAGACTAAATATAATTTAATAATGGTGAAAAGAAATCTATTTCAAGAGCTGCAAAATGATGATAATAAGGACATCCTTCTGTCTCTTTGCATTAATTGTATCTGCCCTCTCTTTTCATGAGATGGCCTTTTTCACTAGCTCATCTTTCTCTACTGCATCAGACAGAAACTAATACTCCTTACAAATTCTTTCATACTTGTTCTCTACACTGCTATCAATGCCCTTGCAGAATTGAGAAGTAAATTCACTTTCCTGTGTTAAGTCACACTGCCAACATCCATTTTGCACTACTTGCATTTTCCCAGTACTAATCCTCAGCCTGAGGTGAGGTTTCCAACAATACCTACAAAGCAAACTCCCTTCAGTGCCACTTTGCAATTTCCCTTCTCTTTGAAGCCTACAAAACCATTTGCCAATGTTAAGCAGTTGGTACGCTGAGATCTCTGTATAAAGCGGACTAATACTGGACTCTTGTCTCCCTCTTCTGTTGTGACTCTCATATGTTAGCTCTCATGTTTATTTGCAATGAATTATCTTTTAGGTAAGGATCATCTGTTTGTTTCTCGTTCCATACTTAAGCTCCATAAGAAAGGTGGGGCCCTTGTACAGTGCTACAGTCTGCAAGTGATACCACAATGCAAATTATAACAATTAAAAAGGGTGTCTACACATCAACCCAAGGATTTTAAGCTGTAGGTGAACAGTACTGCCCCTTTTAGTTTGAAAGAATTTAAATTATTGAAGAGTTTATTTGCTTATTTCAAGTTTGTAATTCACTTACCCTCTGTGAGTTCAGGAGCATGTCCAGGTGATCCCAATCCTTGTAGAACATTTGTTCTTGGTGTATTTTCTCCAGCCACTCACTCTTCTGTTTCCATGCGTTGTATACATTTTTCTTCTCTTCCAACAAAGCCTGTAGCTTCTGCTGAATCTGAAGATAATTTCCAACGAAAAAGTCATGCTGGTCTTTATATCCCAGGGATTGGGGTAAGGTGAGGTGAGAAAGGGTTAAGCGGAGTGGTGGATAATCCTCTTAAATTGCAAGATAATTATTAAGCAGGGGAAAAAAAAAGTAGAACAAGTTCTAGTAATTCTATTTAAGCAGAGAGATAACCAGAGGTCCCTCAGCAATGGAGAAGTGCTTGTTACAGTGTATACGGCAGTCCAAGCCAAGAGAAAAGAAAGGTAACTGTTTCCCAAGTGTGCCTTCTAAAATCGGATCTTAATTCTCCATTATCTTTAGTCATTAACAGGGCCATTATAGCAGTTCAAATTTTTATGGGACAGATAGTAAACCAAATTATCAACATAGCATGTTCTCCTAATCAGTGAATACATGCCTTAATGTTAGACTTGATATAATTTTAGCTTCCAAGCTTTGTAAATCCACAGGCCTTCTACAAATTATTTTTTCTTCCATTTTTTCTACAGGCAAAGGACTTTATAGTCAGCAAGATTTCTAGTTACTATAGCAATACATTACAATATTTAACAAACTTTCAGTAAGTAGTTTGGTGAGATGGGAGAATAATTTGCATGAACTCTGCAGTTTTCTAAAGATATTCAAGAGACAGGTTAATGAATTGTCAGGGGACAAGTAAACTAGAAGGTACTGAAAAAGATGTGAGATTCTTAGAAGCTATTTGTCTTGAGCAAACTGAGATTTTGATTTCCATCTTTCATTTCCAGGGGGTGTATTTTACCAGCATAGTTCATTACTACAGAAAATGTTTCAATCAATCTTTAAGTTCTCTCATATGTTTGAGTGTTTTCTTTCTTTGGTTCACAGGTTTTTCTCCAGACAGCTCTGGTTTGGCTATACCACTGTGATAAGAGGCACAGCATTTGTGTGAAAATCTAGTTCGGGAAGTCAGTAGAATTAACTCATCGCTCAGAACACGGTGAACTTCTTGAATAAGCCCAGCTTTGCTGCAGGGGGCCTTCAGGAGCTGCCAGCACGCATCTACTGCTGAGGTAGCGAACTGAACAGATGTTTTCTGCCCGAGCTAGGCAACACACTGAGGCAAATGTAGGTCATGTGTGTGGATAAGTGGTGTACACATGTATTTGTATGTAGTGTGATACCATATAGAATGACAGTTACACTGGCATCGAGTAGCTCGATATGTATGATTGAACTCAGAGAAGTTTCAATTACCTCTTTTGATCCCATTTCCTCATCTTGCAAGAGTGACTGTCCCAGCTGTACAACATGACTGTACTTCTCTTCCCGTGCTTCAATCTCTGCCAGTAGCTGCTGATGCTGGGTAAGTCTCAGGCTGCTAGTAGATATGTCCCGAATGGTCTCCGTGGCTCTCATTTCCCTTATTATTTCTGCTGTCCATAAGAAGTAGTCCCACACCTGGAACCCAAGAAAATGTGAAAGTTGAGGTTAGAGCTCAAGCTTTGGTTGCCAGGCAGGAAAATCAAAGGCTTACTGTTCAACTTGAGGTGAGTAATAGATAATAAAACCACAGGTAAGAAAGAAAATATTCCATTAGTGCTTACAGTACTTCTATGAATTTTACAAGAATGGATAATGACTGCAGGAATTTCTACATACTGTGTTAAATCATACATGGTTTGTAATATCATAATTATAATCAAACTGTGTCATATTACATCAGGGACAACACGATATAATTTATTGCCCTTTAGTCCATCTTTCCTTAAGTGTTTTCTGATGCTATTCTTTCACAAAGAATAAAACAGTATCATCCTACTTTTTTATGACAACTTTGGATAATGCAAGACTTTGAAAATTAGATTGTGTACATATTCTACAATGAGAGTCAGAATTTTCAGGTGAAATACAAATGCACTCTAATAGAGGTGGAAAAGGGTAAATCACAGGTCAGAAAAAAATTTGCATAACCAAAGCAGGCATGCAGATTCAGGTCTTGGATTGTGGAAATATAGGATTGAGACTGACAGAAATACAGTTCTGGGAGAAACAAGGATGTAATGTTAATTTACTTCCAAAATCTGATGAACCAGTAAATACATTTACAATATCTTGAAATGCCTGAAGCATTTGGCTGAAGCAATTATGAGCAAGAAAATTCTAAAATAAATCTCTGGGAATTATTTTCTAACTGTGACTGAAGAAACTTGTGCAAGTAAAAATAATTTGACATTTTTCTATAGGTCTTTTTCTGCATTTGATTCTACACCTTCAACAGTCACTGGATTTAAGCATCTTATTTGAATCTGCAATAGGAATTTTGCTCTTATGTGCCAGTTGGTAAAAGCAGGGCTGCAATGGACTATACTGGAAATGACATGCAATGACTAATTAAGTTTTGTTATAGTTTAATTGTGTTTGAATTTGTTGATTCAATTTTGAGGTAGTAAATGGTTTTTCAGGCTTTATAAGTGTATTTTAAAAGACTCTTATGTATAGTAAGCGCTGAAAAAAAATCTCTTTTACTGCAGAAAAGTGAAAATTTTCTCTTGGAAATGGTTGCTGGCCCTTCCACTGAAGGAAACCACGTAATGGAAGTAGATTCTTGGCTGCTCCATTGTACCCATGGATTTTTGTTTATGTCATCAAAATTTTGTACAGCCAGCCTAGAAAAAAACCTCAGAAAAGCACCACAAAATTGAAACTAGCAAATTTGAATCCTGGGTTTAGGCTTTAAAGCCAAGATGTTGCTTTCTTAAAGCCAATAAATACAGCTACTAAATGACTCTTTAAACAGACTGTGGTCCTTTTAAGGGTGCCCACATAGCACACACGTGTTGGCATCATTTTGATTTCTAAAACTCACTCGTTCACACAGCTGGATGTCACTGCAGACCCTGACATTGCACTTGGCACTGCAAATGTCTAATACTCCCTGAGATCTTAAGAAAGCATTAGGAAAAAAAAAATCCATAAATCTCAGGATATATAATGCAATGGAAGAAGTCAAGAGCCAATGAGAGGTTACTGGATTGCCACCGCCAGCAACATTTAAGCATAGAGAAGGCATCAGTCTGCAGGAAGCTCCCAAGCAGAGCCTGAGACCATGTCCTCGCACAAACTTCAGAATAAGAGTCTTGGATCATTCAGAAGTCCTTTGAGTCTGTGTTTACATTCCTCTTCCTTGACAAAGTCTCTTGGAAGATTTGAAGCCCTCTGCTGTTACTATGTGTTGTCAGTTATGGCCGGCTCTGCTGTTTCATCAGACTAAAATTGTATTGTACCTGATGGGGTGCAACGAGATACACTGGATGACTGCAGAATTTTCATTTTATGGAAAGACTGATTTTTTTTATTGGTTTGTTTAAGCTGTGCACAATTTCTTAATGAAAAACTCCATGGACTGCATATGAACGGTATAATGGAAAAAGTACACTGAACACCTGTGACTAACATTAAGTTTGTGGGCCTCTTTGCACAACTGAAAGAAGAAAGGTAGCAAAATTGCCTCTTTGCATTCAGCAGCTTGGGTGATGTTCTGCAGCAAAGCTGCTCTAACCTACCCTAGAGCTACTGAGATTCTTAGTCACTAGGCATGGTTGCATGACCCTACCTTGTCCCATCTGGGCAGAAAGACAAGCTTACCAGACTTGCAGAACCAGCTCTTCACTGTTTCAGGAATTATGTCAGGAAAGGAGGGGAAAATTAAGAGGATCAGGAATACTTTTTGCCATCAGACTGACATCAAAGAGACAGGGAGTTGCCTGAGGTATAATCCCATCTGACATGTCACTGAGAATGCAGTCATCTGGCTTTGTAATTTTGTTTTATGATGTTAAGAGTCATAATGCTCAAAGGACACACTGTCAGATGAAGAAATGGACTACAGATTCACCATTCAGATTACTGGATGCATCATAAAATTCAAACCAAAAGTGCTTTTCATGGTTCTAGCAATAGAAATTAAAAAAGCACCCCATAGGGTGGAGACAACACAACTTTTTCTATCAGAAGTGAATCACCAAATTTATGAAGTAAATTATGAAACAAATCAATAATGAAATTAACTCTGTGTGACTGCATTTTAATGGATAAATCCACCAAGATCCACTTTCTGATGATGTTTCTGATGATGTTCCCAGGCTGAAAACTTCAAGGATTAAATATATGTTAGAAGAATACGTACTAAAAGTTTGCCTGAGTTGTATTTGATACATCCCATGAAGAAAGTTAGCCAAGGGTTATTGCATGCCCTGAAAGAGACAGAAGGAACTTTCATGCTTTATAAATGGGAGTGTAACATCTTTTATCACTCTTACTCAGTGGAAATTGCAGTCTTTGAGAAGACGACTGCTACTTCTGTGATAACTGTGAATTATTCCGTACACAACTTCCTACAGAAGGTAAAAGATCCTTATCCTCTAACAACTTTCTAAATAGCTACAAGCACTTAAATGCATGATTAATATCACAGGTATCAACTGCAGCCTTCTGCAGCTTGGAAGTACAATGATTCACATCCACTGAAGGCAACTTTCTCCTGTGTATCAAAAGCGAGGTGGCAGAAGTGCTTACTTGTGCCTGAAACTCGTAAAGCTTGTACACTTGTTCCAAAAGTTTCTTGCGCAGTTCCACTTTAGACTCCAGAGCCTTCCAGTTGGTCACTATTGCCTGCTGCTTTGCTTTCAGGTCTTCCACCTGCTTCTTTGAGCAATGGGGCAGCACATGATCTGCTGAGTGGATCAGCTCCTGCAGCTATAACATGGGGATGAAAGAAGAGGATAGGAAGAAGAGATCAGGTAATATCAGAAAAGTTACGATAAGTGCTGTGTTAACTGTACATGAAACTACAAAACAAGCAATATTTTCTGACTTAACTTGGCTCATATTAAACAAAAACTTCCATAATTTCAGTTCTATGGAGTAATAGTGACATCCAGTGTTTGCCAAGCCTCATCACAACAGTGATTTTTCAGAGGTGGACAGATTCTGTTTTCCGTTTTTACTATACTATTTATTATATGAATAATGCAAGTATTATTTCTTATATGAATAATGCAAGCAGTATTGGAATTGCTAATATAATGCAAGTAATAGTTAACCATTCCCTTTTTTCCTCATTGACCATGTAGTTTAACTGTGACTACATTCTTTGCATGTGTATCTCTTGCTTTTTTAACCTTTAAAAGTGGCAAGCAGCTGGTGGGATCAATTTTAATGTTACCTGCCCTAAGGCCAATATGTGAGGCCACTGATAAGTAATCCTGGAATAACTGCTTCAGTAATCTCAATATAAAGAGATTTCCAGTCTTTCTATGAGAGATGGTCATAATTTGGCTCAGAATACCAAATTATTATTATGCTTATCTATTACCAAATTATTATTATGCTTATCTTGGAAACTGGAATTTTGGCTACACATTAAAGATCCCAAATGACTGTCGTTACCTGCTGTTCATTCCCAGAGAGTTCATGCTCCAAGGCCACATGGTTCCGGAGCTGGGTTTGTACACCTCTCATGTCCTTAGCAACATCATCTGGAATACTTTTGGACTTCTCCTAGAAGGATGAAATTAGAGAAAGTTTTGTTACTTTCTACTTCCAAGCAAAATTTACTACAAGCCTACATTAATAATTTTTAGTAGTGCAACTCATACTGCACACTTAAGGACATCCTGGGTTACTCAACAAAATTGCTAAAAGGAAGCCAGAAAAGTCTGTACTAGTAACTCACTTCTAAGTACCTTAATGATTAAACTATTCAAATGGACCATAAGAAATAAAGGTTCAAGTCTTTACTTGATCAGACAATACAAGAGAGCATCTTACAGGTTGGGAATCGATGTTGAATAGCTACTGCAGTGACATAGTGAATTCTTAAAAGCAACATTAACAAGCAACAGTTTCAGCCCATTTTTTGGGATACTGGTGTCTTCCTGCGAACCATCTTCAGATAAATAAGAAATTTTACTGTAAAGATGAGAGAAACACAGGGACTATTACATAAAAGGAAACTTGAACATTTATTTAGCTCAGTAAAGGTTCTGAAAGGATTTAGTTGTTACCCAGACATGCACTGGAAATACAGCAAGCAAAAAGAAAAGGTATTTCAGCTGGAGAACAATGTTGTTGCTAGAATAAAATTATTAGAAATTGTTACAGGTCAGTTTAGGGAAAATTAGAAGAATAATTCTAACCATTGGAGAAGTGCATTTCTGCAGCAGATTCACAGGCTTGTTTGGGGTACAAAAGCATCTTGGTAAGGTGCTGTAAAAGGAGATGCACACTGTAGTTGTCTATACTATGATGACACTGGAGCTGATGACTTAAGTAAGCTCTTCTGTACTCTGTTTCTGTGAGAATTGGCTTTCCCTAGTAGACTTCTGACCAGGGTGCACAGGAAGGGTTGGGCAAGATGACTGTACTGCTCTCCCACTGTGGCATGAAGCTATTAACAAGAAGCAGTGCAAGAAGGGTGTAGTGTTGCCTGGACCAAACTCAGCGTGGCTGTGAAGAAACAGCTGGTCTGTGAAGTCTTTCTGAACTCTGTTTCTGCCTCAGAATTAACTACTTCATCACTGAAGTTAAATATGCACCAGGTTCTGAAAATCCCAGCTGGTGTATGGTGAAATGTTATGATGTTTGATTTTCCATTCATGACAGGAAGAAAATAGGAATAACACGGTTGAATAGGGCAGCCTCTGCCAGCACAAACAAGTAGAAAATGAATCGCATGTAACCAGAGACCTGTTGCCTTACAAACAGTGGAAACTATTGGCTCACTGCCTCCTGCATTAAGGAAGCCACACCTCTCATTACAGCAAGTATGTGATTTCTCTGTGAAATTCTTCAGGACGTGCGAATAAAAGAGAAGCTTGAGGATTTTTTTTATTGGGACTTCTCCCCATAGTTTTCACACTGGGACTGCTTGAAATTATTGCCGGTACTGGGCACTGAAATGAGAGGGAAAGATTTTTGGCCGAGATTTTCATATCAGGTCATGTGATTGCTGGCCAGCCTTGCAGACTAATAGTCACTGTGATCCAGACAAATGCCTTTTTCAAGGGGTAGTTCTGCAGCACATAAAGCTACAATTGTGTGCAAAGAACCACCACAGTGAGGCAGTGAAGTTTCTTAGGCCTGACGACTGCAAACAACACTACTGTTTGCACTGCATTATGAGACAACAGTTCAAGCCCTGACCTTCTCAGCTTATCTCACAGATCAACAACTCCAGCTGAACCTGGTTTCACCAATAGTTCTCATCAGATAACCAGTCAAGTTGCTGAAGATTATCCAGGAATTTATTTTTTTTTCAACACTTTGAGTAATCACACAGGTTTCTTACTGAGAATTGTTTTGAAGTCAGTAGTAAGCATGGTGAGAATCATAAGAATATTCTTCCACAAAAAAAGATGAAATAGATTTAGCATTATATGAGACTTTTTCATTTTTTTTTACCTCAATATGGGCCAGAGCATCTGTCAGATCTTGGTAACACTTGTGAATCGCCTCAGCATCTCTCAGCCGCTCACCTCTTAATCTGGTAATTTCTAACAGCTCTTCCCAAGAGTTCCTTAGAGGGAGGATGGGGAAAAGAACCACATAAAACATTTAAACTGGGAGTAAAAGACACCAACAGTAGGAAGAAAGACTGAAACCAAGACTTTCTCTTACTTTGTTTTTATTCCTGACATTAAATTCTGTTGGAGTGATTCTCTGAAGGGCAGCATGTTGCTTACACTACTCTGTTCTCCTGTCTACTCCAGGAACTTGAAGATGGTCCTATATAAGAGTGTCCCTCTCAATTATGCTTTTCAGGTTTTATATGCAGGATTTGGAGAACTAAGTCATAGAATCACAGAATATCCTTAGTTGGAAGGGACACACAAAGATCATCGAAGACTAACTCTTGGCTCTGCTCAGGACCACCCCAAGAATGACACCATGTGTCTGGGAGCATTGTCCAAATGTTTCTTGAACTCTAACAGGCTTAGTGCCATGACCACTTCTCTGGCGAACCCCTTCCAGTGTCCAACCACCCTCTGGGTGAAGAACCTTTTCCTGATATCTAAACTTTTCATTTTCCATGTTGTTCCCTCAGGTCCTGTCACTGGTCACTGGAGAGAAGAGCTAAGTGTCTGCCCCTCCATGTCCTCTCAGGNGAAGGGACACACAAAGATCATCGAAGACTAACTCTTGGCTCTGCTCAGGACCACCCCAAGAATGACACCATGTGTCTGGGAGCATTGTCCAAATGTTTCTTGAACTCTAACAGGCTTAGTGCCATGACCACTTCTCTGGCGAACCCCTTCCAGTGTCCAACCACCCTCTGGGTGAAGAACCTTTTCCTGATATCTAAACTTTTCATTTTCCATGTTGTTCCCTCAGGTCCTGTCACTGGTCACTGGAGAGAAGAGCTAAGTGTCTGCCCCTCCATGTCCTCTCAGGAGGAAGGTTTAGACTGCAATGAGGTCTCCCCTCAGTCTACTCTTCTCCAGAGGAGGCTGAACAGACCAAGTGATCTGAGCCACTCCTCCCACGGTTTCCACTCAAGACCCTTCACCATCCTCCTAGCCCTCATTTGGATGCTTTCTAATGGCTTTATATCTTCCTTACATTGTGGTGCCCAAAACTGCACACAGATCCACTTCTCTTTCAGGGCAGTTTAGCTTGATGTCAGAACTAAGAAGCTCAGAACATCTTAATTCTGCAGAGCAGTCCTGGGATTCAAACTGAAAAATCAGAAGTAATAAAAAAGCAACTAAACTCCTAACCTTTCAGTTAGGTGATCCTGTTTCAAAGGGCAAAGGAAGCTCACTCACTCTTACTTGTAAAGCACCTCTGCTGCAATGTATAGAAGCTAAAAGCAAGCTAAAACCAAGTAGATAATGCCTGCACTAGTCTGTTTTTAAATGGGGCTGGCAGCAGCTCTGTTTCAGTAAGCAAGGCACATATTCTGCATGTAGGGAATTAGGAGGACGTGCCTTATCCTTGCCTAGTTCCTTGTCTCTTCTTGCTTCTTGAGAGTGAAAAGACAAAGCATTACGGAGCTAACACAAGTCTCCTACCTTAGCTCTTTCTGCATCTGCCGAATTTCCCAGGACCCAGAATGGCCACAGTTCACCAAGTTGTCTGCCAGCTGCTGGAAAGCCACAACTCTTTTCCCAGCTGCTTCCAACTGGTGTCGGAACGTGTCATATCTGGCACAAAGTTGCTTTTGAAGGGAAAACAAGAATAACAACAACAAAAAATGTTTGAGTGCTCTTTTCCCAAACACACCTGCTCAGATAACAGAGCACAGCCAAAAGATAGGTAATAAATTGATCATACGTAGAGATGGAGCAACTGCAGAGAATGATGGGATTTTGCCTCCAAAGATCATGAGGAGCTACTACATTCATGAATGCAAATGTGTATTCAGTACTGTAAATGGATAATGTAGTCTCATTTTAAGGGTTAGAATACAAGTTATTTTGAAATAAATTATAAAAATGAGGATACTCAATAGCTATTGATTTCTAACAAGCTGACTTTAGATTGGCTTCTGTGCCACTTGAAGAGGTATAGCTGTAGATGTCTGTACATCAGCAATCTCAAAAAAAAAATCCTAAATGGATAACATACTGACATATCTGGTTATTAAAAGTAGAAAGCACTTGCTCTCTGAAGGCATAGACATTTTAACATGCAGTTGTTTCACACAGCTCAGAACCCATGGCAGTACAACTTAAATCTTAGACAATGCTGCCTGTTCTTCAATCCGTCCCACCCACTCTTCATTCACCCTTTTCTCTTCCCATTTTTCAGTTATTATATATATATACTTATTCTGTCTTTTAAGTTTTCGTGGACAACTTTACAGTTTGTTTACAGTCCTACTACATATTGCTTATTTGATTTTTGATCTGTTACCCCAAAAACTCACCAAGACATGTTCATAATCATTTCCACAGTCTTCAGAGCTGGCTGTTTGTTTCTGCTGACTGATCCAGTCTTCCAGATCTTCATATTCTTGTACAAACTCATGCAAGATAAGAGTTTCATCCAGCTTCTTCCCTCTGTTGGAGGAAGGAGAAAAGGTAATACCATTACACCAAGGCAATATAAGAGAAGGGCAATCACTTTCTTCTTATGAATCTCTCATCATCAAGACTCACTCTCTTTAATGAAAGAACTGACTATTTATCAAAATTGGAAATTATGTTTGCAGGATGACACCTGTCATCCAGGTCATGCTCATCTCTGAGTTTTCAGGCTGAGTTTCCTGAAAGAGTGCTGTGCCTATCTGAGCTCTCTCCCTGTTCTGCTTTTAATTTTCGTTGGGTTTGTTGCTGATGCTTTTTGTTGTTTTCTTGTCTTCCCATGGATTTTTTTTCCCCAGATCTGTTCTGATCTATCTTTCTAAGGATAACTTTATTGCTCATAAAAATGAGAAAGAAATCTTTCTGAGGGTGGTGCATCCCAAAAGCAGATGCTATGAAAGCCTTTTGATGCAATTCTGCTTATATCACCTGTTTAGCAAAATTGCTGTAACCTACTGCATATTTCTAATGGTCTAGAATATATTACAGCTCAGCCAGACATGTTACAGGCCTTTCACAGTAAATGCTATATCAATTTTCCATCTGCTAACACTGACTGGCCATTGTGCAAAAGTTTCAGGAAAGATGAACTCTGTGTACAAGCCAACTGTCCTGTTGTAAACATCTTGCTGTAATAATAACAGAAAGAAAGTGAAATGCAAAGTAATGGATTAATTAAAGAATAAAAACCTTCCTATACTAGCACAGTCACTGGGCATAAAGTAGATACATCTGTAATTGTTTCCCTTACATTATGTAAAAAAATTAAGTAACTTTAAAACAACATTAAAGAGATCTTTTAAAAACACTTTTTTCCTACTTTCCTGTAGACTATTCCAAGTAACACAAATGCAAATCAGAATCTGGCATCTCAAGTCACTTTACAGGTGGATGATTAAAGCTAAAGAGGAAATTCGTGGGCTCCAAATCCTTAATATGTAGCAAAACTCCTTGAATAAAATGTAGAGGTCTTGCTTAGCAAAATTGAAAAGTTTATAGAATTATAATATATTGCAGAATTATAATATAGAAACATGCAATTTTCTAAAAACAATTGAAAAAGGAGGAGATAATTAATAGGATCTAAATTCTAGTGAAGTAACTGGAGACATTCTTTATTGATTTCAATGGGCTATGAACCAAACCTAAGATCCAAGGGGCAGTTCTAGTTTATACCTTGCTGCTGATAGCTCCTGTAACTTCTGAAGTCTTGAATGGACTCGTTCCTTTGGTGCATCAACCTCAACATACTGAATGGAACCCACAAGAGGAAGAGTTTGGGCACTTTCACTCAGTTCTTTCATCATATCTTGGTAAATGGCAATCTCATGCTCCAGTGCCTGGCAAAGAAAAATAGTGAATCGAGAGACAGTTGTCCAAGATATCTACTGTTTGTGAACAGTCTATGGTGTAGTGATTGAGACATTAAAAGATGAGAAACACTTTTGGAAAAGATGTGACATTTCCAGGTCTTGATCAATTTTAGATCATTTTCTAGCAACATTTTTTGGAAAAAAAAAAAAGTACATAAATTAATACAATTTTGTGAATAAAGAGAACTAGAATTTCCTGATGAATTATTCTGTAGAGAAAAGTATTCCTGGAATAATACTTTATTTGTATCCTTGATTTTAGGAGAAAAATAGAAGCTTCTGCATGTATCTGTTGAAACTGAAAAGCAGTTAGTCAATTTTGGCCCCAGAAAAATAAGATGAGAGTATTCACCATTCTCCTTTTCACCCAAACTACATTTTCCCAACCATATCAGTAAGCTGCACTGATCTCTTCTATCAGTCTCTTCACACATGGACATATTTCAATGCAACATATCTTGTAGACGGCTGGACTTTCAAGTACCAGTAAGACAAAAAAAATGTATAACTGCAGACAGACCAAAAGCCCATGCTAGCTTACAGAATTTAAGCAGAGAAATACCTTATGTTTCTTGATGAGTTTCAGCGTTCCATCTTCATCTTTACCATAGTCCTTGCTTGTCACAAGTGGATATTTTTCTGCTATCCAAGCCTCCAGGTCTGAAGTATTCATTAAAAACTATCGGTTAAAGAGAAAACAAACGAGTTTTTACTTCAACTTTCAAAACGCTCATAATTTTTTTACCTAATAAATTCCAAGTGGAGGGTGCACTGTAAGATTTACTGTGACGTTTTATTAAATATTTAAGTCCCTGTTCTGTGGTATCATAAAGAGACGAAGGAGATGGAAGACTTCAGTGCAAGATCACCAAGATTTTCTCCTGGCATTACAGCTCTGGCAATTAGTTTCAAGTTGCCTCATTTTTCTTTCTTCACATCGCTTTCCTTACTTGACTCTTCCTTTACTTTATTCACCAAGGGTAGGTGCTAATTGTATAGTATCAGTGTGACATTTCTCCTTCCCCTACCTGAGAAGTTCAAATCACTCTAAGAGTCAGGCTTCCTAAAGCTAACAATACGAATAATTGTTTTTATAGAGAGAGGAAATAAGAGCCAGATGTTTAAACATCCCAGTGAACATACTTCAGCTGGGCCTGTGAACTTTGTGCAAACGTTGTTTATGTTTACAAAACTGCGTGTGCTACCTGCACTCCTGCTTGACCCAGTGATGACAGAAAATTTGGACTGTTGATATAAGTATTTGCAATTTTTAATTTATTTTTTTTAACAGGCTAAGGATAAAGTTCCAGGTATCTGTAGAAAATAATTTCAAAATCCCTAACTTTCTCTGAAAGTGAATGAGCACTACCAGTTTCTCAGTATCACTTTATTGCTTGGGACACTGTTGCCTGAAACAGGTAAAGATCAGATAGCACAAGAAATTCCCTCTTCTTTAATTTCCTTCTCATAATTCTCCAGTATGAAGGGCCAGTTCAGGATCCATTACATTAATTAGGTCAAAGCCTAAGGCTGTATAACGATACTGAGAAAGGAGCTCGTACTAGGAGAAATGTGTGTTCTGTATGCAGCTGCAAGGGGTGGGCATTGAACCCAAGGGAAATCTCTAGAGCAGCAGGTCTAGACTGGAGGCTGCATTCAGCTGCACAATCCAGCCCTCCATTCCCATGAGTCTGGCCTCAAGCAACTAAAGAGAATACTAGTCCCAGCAGAGCTGGATTTTATTCACTTTAATACTTTGGTCCTCTTATTTGTCTGAAGAAGCTACTGTGTTAGCTCTTTGCTGTAATTTGTACCTCCTGGAAGCCAACTGAGTGCTGCAGCTGCTTCATCCTTTCCTCACAGGACTTCTCCAAGCCCTGCCAGGCGGTCACAAGCTCCTGGCATTTCTCACTTATTTTCTGAGCTGATGGGTGCTGGTTTACAACCATTGTCTTTCCTTTATCCAGGACGCGCTGGACTTGCTGTTTGTGGGCAGTCACTTCTGCCTGCAGTTCCTGGGAACGAGATAAAAGAAAAAATAGGAATATAGGAAGGGAATGTGAGGATGGATAAATTCTATTTACCCCTAGTCCTAAGAAGAACTGGCAGTGGGTAGAGTGCAGCACGTGGACACTGTCTATTTCTGCAACACTTGCAGGCTCAGACGCTGGTCCCAGCCCTGCTTGAACAATGCTCTGCTCTTGGTACTGCCGCTGAGAGAAGAGTACACAAGGAGGCAGAAGACATCCTTTAACTTCCCTACACCAAAGTCATCAGCCTTATGCTTTGGTCTGGCTCTAGCCGTTCTTTTTACCATGCTCTTGCTCCTTCCCCTGTCCAGCAGCCAGAAAGGTTTGGGAGGTAGGGAAGAACAAAGGATGAGGCACAAAGCTGGGGGAATCAGAAAAAAAGTGCTGAATAATGAGAAAATAGAATATTCCAGAAGACAAATAGGCTGGAGGATGATGGGAAGAGAGACACTTTCAACAGTACCATGAAAATTGTTAGACTCCTGCCCCATAAGGCCTTGCCATTGGTCTTAGAACCTTTCTCATGGAATTTGCAATCAAGGTGCTGCAGAATCCAGCATTGCCTGTGATGCAGGAGAGCTGAGGTATCCCTCTGGCTGTGAGGAACTGCTACATAGAATCCAGCTCCCCAGAAATCAGTGTTAACTCATCTTTATAAATATATTGACTGTAGCTTGTTCAAACAATTTTACAAGCAGTATAGAATTAAAATAAGGGCTAAATGGTTGTTATATGTTCTCCTAGAAAATCAAGCATGTACGAACCTCAATATTTCATATCTAGCATAACAGAGTATAAAAAAAAATCACAGAAAGCATAAAACTAAACTAGGACAAGCATATAACAGAAAAAAATCCACTCAGATTAACTTAAAAAGAAAAAAAACCTCTTATTTTTTATTTAGCGTGAGGTACTCTGACTTTTTATCCACTTATAATGGGAAGAGCTACACAATTTCTCAGTATAATAATACTCCAAAATAGGACAAATTTTGCAGTTCTCACAGGCCTTTTGTATTTGCTCTCAAAATCATCACCACGCTGCTGATTTGTCTCAATCCACTGAACCATTCTAGCTGGCCTAGAGCTGTTGCCATTGAATGCACTCATACAAAGTGCAGGGGCAGGTTTGCAGGCTGAGGTGAAGTGCATTGTGTCACCGTGCTATAATATACACTTGATTAAAGGAGTTACCTTGTGTTTTTGCAACAGGTTTTGAGCCACATCCAAGGACTTCCCACAGTTGGTGGAACGGGCAATAGGCAAGCGCTCATTAATCCAGTTCAATTCCATGTCATGATAGTGATAGAACTCATAAAGATCCACTGCAGCTTCCAGCAACTTACGTCTCTCATAAAGAGGTGCTTGCAAAGACTCAAACCTAGGGGTTATCCATTAAATATATATTAAAACAAAACTTTATCCTGATTCTGCCACAGGAATTAGGCTCTGATACCATTGTGAAGATTTCAAAACACTGGACAGTTCTTTGCAATGAAATTTCAACGGTTAATGTTGGCTGCACATACAAGTATCCCTTCCACAGAAGGCTACTTTTGGCAAGTAGACCTATATGATAACACTAAATGTAAGCAGAAAAAAGTGATTAACACTTTTGAAGTCCTAGGCTTGTTCTGTGATGTTTTAAGGAACTAATTACTATTAAAGCAGTGGATGCCCTATGGATAAGCAAGGAACTAGAGGAGGAGTGCAGCAGGCAAGGAGCAATGTTCAGTCGTAAAGGTTGAGGTGGGTCAATAGGCAGCTGTGTAGGTGCATATCAAAGCATAGTTGTGTTATAATTGGGAGCAGAAATCATTCCTGAGCATGGGTTAAACTTAATCAAAAGGCATTTTCTAGAATGTAGAATCAAAAATGCTATTTGTCATAAGGGGTGGAGACAAAAAGAGCATGACACCTCACCTTTTCAGATATTTCTGTGTTTCATCCAGAATCCTCTGGGAGTCAAAGTGATTGGTGGCCATTTTCCTTGCATGAGATACAATAGCATTCATTTTCTCTGCCAGCTCACTTGTCTCGTGTTCCAGCTGTCTGTGCTGCTTGAGTAGATCACGGCTGGAGCGCAAGTCATGGCCTGTCTCAGATTCCTGAAGAACTTTCTCAATTTTCTCTATCTTCTTCTTGGCATCCTGCCAGGAAAAGATTACAGCACACTCATACTGTCCTTTCCACACCATTTTCTTTCACTCATCCCCTTCTACAACAGCTTCTGGGACACATTTTTTATATCCAATTGTCCTTTCTTGATAATATGATGGCTGGGTGTCTGCCTCTCCTGGGACTATTGTTTTGCAAACTGTTTTGGAGTACGCTCATTAAAAACAACCTCTTTGAACTATCTTCAGTGACATAATACTAAACAATCAGTCTTCAAAGGCTTCAGATTGTATCTACAATACAACAACAGTTCCACGCCATAATGATATCAAAATGGTTACACAGCGCATTCTCTTACACAACTTTCCTGGATGACAGTGTGCTTAATACAGTGCCTTGCCTCCAGCCCCCAGACTGACTCCAAGCAAGCAGTTATGTTTGCACAGCATTGACCTGACTCTTATAGAGTTTTGGTTTTTTTCTCAGTACAGGATGGCCACACAGATGCGGTGCTGAGCCTGAGCTCAACAACTTTTTAGCTTGGTGCTCTGCTGGTGCTGTTATCCTGCTCTTAACTTTGGAGTGAGCTTGGTCACCGTTACACTGAATTTCCTCTCCTGCGACTGTAGACAAAATGAACAACTTAAAATACACTTTCATCTGGATGGTATTCTCCTCTTTTTTGTGGCCTCCACACAACAGAGGAACCAGGCTCCCAGGCCATTTCTCCCCACTGTCCCCATGACTTCCTGACCTGGAGCAATTCCATGAGCTGTTCTTGCTGTCCAGCTTGTCTCAGTTTGTCACCTCGCTCTATCATCTTGCCATACAATTCCTTCCAATTCTTTTGAAGCTCTGACATCTTCTCCTGGATAGAAACTGCAGCATAATGGTTCTCTTGAATCAACTGATTTCCTTTCTGGAGAAATGCAGCACATCATTTCATTAGCAGATCGGCATCTATGAAGTTTGGGACAAGATGAAAAACTTAGCTTCAAAATTTCCTTCACCTTTATTAGTGTTGTAAAGTGCTTCTCATTAGCCAACATTTCCTTCTCAGCAGCCTCATGCCGCTTCAGTTTGCGCAGAACATTTGTTGGATCACGATAGGATTCATCTGACGCAATCTTATACTTCTCTTCCATCCATATCAAAAGCTCAGCAGCATCACGATTAAATTCCTTACAGAAACAAACACGATTAAATTGATTTAACTCACGATTCTGTGAGGGTTTGCAGTGAAGAAATGTGATATATTTTCATACAAAAGTTGTTCTATGTAATCAACACTTTTAAATGAAGAAGTATGATCTTGAACTGTTGATGAGGTTTTAAGCCCTCAGGTAATATCTCTTAGTCCCTTTTTACCACTATTACTAATCTTGTTGCCTTTAATTGTCAGTGAATATTTGCATCATTGATAGAATGCTTTAACCATAAATGCTCCAATCCTCCAATATAACTTTGCATCTCAGCAGTGAAAGCTGAATTTGGTGCCAAAACTTAGAGTAACTATGCTAAAATATTGAGGCGCAGAACAATAATAAGTAGTGAGCAAAATAAACTTATGCAGCAGACAAAACATTCTGTTTGCATTTTTCATTCAAAATCCTCATTTTTGTTTTGGACTTTTGCTATGACTATAGCTTTGTAAGATTTATCCCCAGTGCATCCCCTGGAGAGTGAAACTCTGTCTCACAGCCAGAGAAAGTGAGCTGCAGCAGGAATTCTCAGCAGTTTGAAATTTTGTCTCCTATTAAGACAAAGGGGAAAACTCAAAATTCGCACATGCCTGACCAAATCTGCAGTACCAGTCCTTTTACCTGTAGCTTCAGGGAATCAAACAACCTCTGTTTTCTCTTCGCATTGCTTTGTATCAGCTGCTCCCACCTTCTCCGAAGAGTGACCATTCTCTCTTCAACTCTACCAAGAAAAATAGGAAGTCCAATGCAGTACTAGTCATATTGGTTCCTCTTGGTTATGCTGCGGTCAGGACTATGATATAAATATGATCTAGTTCCAACAACCCTGCAGACCGGAGGAAGGAATATACAGCCCTGTCTTCCCACCGTGCTGGGCTCATCTGGAAAGCAGCTACTGCTTGCCAGCTGCTGTGGATTTTCCTCTTGTATGGCTGTGTTACATTAGCGAATTGTAGTCAGGCACTAAAACACTGAGACCTTCCTCTCTCTGGAATATTTCACTTTAATTAATACATTTCTCTGTGATGTAAGCGCAATGAGGCTTTGGAACAGCCTTCTAATGGTAGTAGTGCTGGCAAGATATCAGATCTTAAGGGCATTTTTTATAAATGTGTGGAGGAAGTTTTCAAGACACTATCACTTGTGATTGCAAGAACCTGATCTTCTGATCCAAGAGGTCCATTCTCATCCTCTATTTCTAATTCTTGTTTGGAAGGTGGTCCTCTTGCTAGATCCTAATGGCTCTAGCACAGAAAAAGGAATTACAGATAACAGTTCAGCTTCAATAAAAACACAAAGGATCTTCTCCTGATGAATTATGTCCTTGTGAAATCTTCTGTAACTTTTTTAAAGCAAAAAATAGTTCTAATATGTGATACTGATAAATTAAGGAATTCTTTTTTGGTAGGCATTTAATGAGGTTACATGAAAGAATTTTCATCACTATATGTAATTTATGATAAAAGGCAAATTATTCTAGTGTTCTGCCAAATGCCACTTCTAACCTAAAGCATTTTGTATGTCCTGAGAGCACAGGAAGTCTATCTTTTAAAAAAAAATCCTTTCCCCTCGCTCATCCAGCAGATCAATGGCTTGAAGGTCAACTAATTTCTTCTCAGAGAAAGTTTTTCCTCTCACTCGAATCACACTGGATTATTTATTAAAGCTAAATAAGAAAGGAATGAGTGTGAACTCACACATGAGATGCAAAGTGCCTGCTCTCTAGGAGGTTCACTCCATTTTCATTGAGTGCTTCAACTCGTCTCTTCAATGCCACCAGCAGTTGTTCAAATTCCTGATGTTGCTTCAGCAGGCTTCGAACGGCATCTACATGGTCCTGCATTTAAGAAAGAAAATTTGATTGTTTTCTTGGTTGTATTATTGTTTCTCTAGCAGTGAAAAAACAATGTGAACCTTGCTTTCCTTCTCCTCTTTCAGGCAAGAGGTACAGTGTACGTTTTGCACATGCCAAAGGATGTCCAGGGCTACAAACAAGCAGGTGTTTAGGTTTGTATCATATCTGGTTTCTCTGTTCTATGTTTTCATTATGGTTTCCTTTTCACCTTTTAAGGAAATCTGCATTCTAACTTTATGCCAGGACTCTGGCACATGTAGGGGAGTGCAGTACAAAAGGCTGTAGCTAAGTAAAACTTTATTCCACTCAGTTGATCCAAAAATATCAATGTTTTAGGTTCAGCTGAAAACATAAGAGATGGTGACACACCACAACCTCCTTCTTCACTGATCTTGTGATTATTGCATGCATTTGTTTTTACCCCTCATTTGCTTTAAAGTTCTTAAATCAATGAAAAAAATCAATGAAAAAAACCCAGCTTTTTTTTTTTTTAACAGATCACGTTATTATTTGACAAAAAAAATATTTACGTTCAGAGCAAAACCTTTTTTTTAATGGTTAGCCACCAAATGGATGAGTCAAATTTGTATAAACTATATGATATGTACAAACACAGCAACAAATCACAACTTTCTTTTTGAAAGACAATGAGTTTTGCTCCCATTAAGATGAGTACGATTATAAGAATGTTAATGAGATCACAAAAGTCTAGTTCCCAAGTATGAAAATGCCATGACCATAAGAATGAGGGAACTGATCTAATTAAAAATTGTTGCTACTCCCTGGATGGGAAGATGAGAAAAACAGATCAGCTGCTGGACACACCCCAAGGTCACCTCCCCGGAGAAAAGTCTCATGGCCGGAGAGGGCTGCGTTGATACGGTCTCCCTCCCTATTGAACTTCTGCAATTCCAGGCCATCCTGCAGCCTTTTCAATCGCTGTTCCCACAATTCCAGCAGTTCTTTGTTCTCCTTGGCAAGCCTCTCCATGGACTGGTGGACGTCTGTGGTCCTGCTGTTACTGGGTTGTTGGTGGATTACTTCGTGCCCTAGCTTTTCCAGCTGCACAAACCTTTCCAGAGACAAAAAGAAAAATGAGATCTCACTGCTTGAGGAAATACGAATTCTCTTTTATCATAGCTCTTTGCTCTCTTGGCAGTGCCTGTACAAGAAATTCCTCCCCCTCCATTTTACTCTTTTCCTGCTGGCCATGGTTGTGCACTACAAATGCAGAAGTTTTTTTGCTCGGGAATACATGCTGGAGGCAGTAGGTGAGATTTCTCCATTTGGATAAAAAGCCCATATAAGCAGCAGGCTTTGACATGAAAAGGGAGAGGAGGGGCAACAATATCTGCAAATTCATAACGGTGCAGAAGAAAACTGAAAATGATGGCAAATGGAACGTAAAGCCTGAGAAGGAGTGGGGCAACTGGAATAAAGTACAGATGGCACTATTGGAGACAGTCAAGAGAGCAGGTGGAATACTATTACTGCAAACATACAGCTGCTCCTTCCCGCTCCATCAGCCGTCAGGATAAGTATGCAAAAGCTGACTGGATTTTGTGTTTTGCAGTCTCTTTTTTTGACACTAAGTTTCAAGTGCATTTGTATAAACTTTTGTCATCCCTTTCATGCACAGTTTATGTACAGGATAGATATGTTTAATTTTCACAGTACTGTTGTCATATCATCCCACTGCCCACCCTCACAGAATGCCTCTACCTTTCTTTCTGAGAGCTAATTTCTTTCAGCAGGTCTTGATGTTCCTTCAGTAATCGCTCTGCAGAAGCCACGTCCAGACCCATTTCTTCACTGCTCAGCTTCTCCTGAATGCCTTCTGCCCACAGTAGGAGCCTACGGCTGTCTTGAAGGAAGGACTGTTGGTTTTGGGCCCACTGCAGAATGTCCCGCTTCTTTTGGGTCTCCAGATTGAGCTTTGCCAGAAGTCTCTCCATGTTCTCTACTTGCTCAGTGATGGCCCTGCTCTCTGCAGGGTTGGTGTCCTTAATACTGAAATAAAATACCTTCAGTTGGATGAACAGCAATTTAGAGCTTGAACCAAAACTCTTCAAAAGGAACAGATTTGGATATTTACACTTTCATTAAAAAGAAAGTCAGCTAGGCCAACAAATTCTCATTGCGAATGTATAGAAAACTCAAATAGGTAAAAAATGTTAAATTAATATTTCACACTCCTATGCACAACGCTCTGTTATCTTCTTACCTTCACCATTGCTTCCCCTGATTACCCTCTTTCAGGACCTAAATGATATTTTCACATTTTGAACCAGGTAACTTCCATTAGTAGAGATAATTTGCTAGAGACACAGATACAACTACAAAGTCTGAAAGCAATCATTTTACCAATCACCAGGGAGATCATCTCAATCCAGCAGGCAAGTCCATTCTTTGGGTTGCTAGAAAGAAAAACTTCAAAAGCTGCTCATTCTCTTTATAGCCATAATTTACAAGATCTCAGAGAACTATCAAAGAATATGGAAACAAAGATTCCTTACGATTTTGCAACACTCCTCAAGTATTCAATTTTCCTCTCTATCACCAGGACCTCTCTCTCAACTGTGTACAGTTTGCGCTTGTCTGACTCCAGCCCAGCAGGCAAGTTCCCTGGTTCCAGACCCCCGAGCTGGGCCATCTTGTCTTGCAGTAGCACTCCTATGCTCTGGCAGTCCTGAAGGAATGTCCTCACATCAGCCACTCCAATCAGCTCGGAGCCCTTCTCCTCCTTCAGAGTTTCCATGCGACTCCAACTTGAAGAAAGATAACAATTGTTATACATGAAATATATCCTTTTTCTGTTCAGAAAAAGTCTTCTATGAAGATTTCATCAGCACGTAAGTGGGCTGAGGGAGTGAACACTAGCACTCCCTGACAACATCAAAGCTCATGTCAGTGCCTGTCAAACAAGAGGACCTATTCAGTTCTGACCAGGTTCAGGACACACTGAACATGATGCAAAGAAACTACCCTGGTCAAAATAAGGACCCATGGTTCTCACTGAGTGACATGATGCCAGGAGTACATTCACCACAGGTACTAAATATACTTTGTGAAATCAAACATTTGATGTTCCTTTCAAAGTTTGTGAAGGGTGTCCTCACCCAGATGGTTAAGTAACCAAATCATCCGCTGCAGTGCAGTACAGACAGAACTACTCTGAATACATTACTGTCACCTGTGGGTGAACTCACATTTTGCTTTAACATGCACACAAAAATTGCTACAATTTGAATATCTTGGTGTCAGGGGCCTAGAAGCACCCCTAAGTCCTGCAGGCGTGAGATTGGGCTCAGGGCCAGACTACGGCTAGGCTGAGGGCTGCCTCCTTCCCACTGATGACACTGTCATCTAGATTGGGAATGAATGGTCAGCTCTCCAGTTGTCCCCATGAGAGAATCTTCTCTTTATCAGTAACACTTTCACCTGTTGTTCATCTCTTCCAGCAAAGCCCGGATCTCAGAATATATGCTGGGACTAATCTTCCCATATTTAACTGCTAATTTCTCAATGTCTCCCAGCTGGTCTTTGCCTGCTGCCAGCTCTGTCAGAAAGCTCTAGAACAGAAAAAGATGCAAGAATTAAAATGTGAGATTTTTTCCCTTTCTATGGACACAATTCTCAATAATCTGTCATATCCACTCATCTTCCACTTTCTCAGTTGGCTTCTCTATTTACTGGCCTGCTGACAACATGCACACCGGTACGTGTAGGTCCTCTGCAGCCCCCCTGACCTTCCCTGGTGTGCACACTGTGCCTGTGCACATTAGTCCCACTCCTCTGGGATGCAAGTGCACTGATGGATGTTTTCATCATTTGGCTTTTTTTTTCAAGTGTTGTGAGATAAACCACAAAAAGAACCATTTTGTACCATGGCATTTGTATGGGGTACTATTTTCACAAGAAGCTAAAAGGACAGAATCACATCAGCTTCAGTAATCTGGCACAGTCAGTATGAAAGAAATACCTGATATATGCATGACTCCCTAAGTTGAATGAAAAGACTCTCAAAGCCTAATTTCGGAACTTTATCTTTTCTCCCAAGGTCAATCTAATTTAAAAGGTGTCATCTGTGAACAGGGAAAAGGGGTACCTGGTATTTCTGCTGCACGACCTCCACATTGTCTGTTTGAGGTTGAAGAGTCCGAAAAATGTTCTCTTTATCTTTCATCCATGACTGAAATTCTTCACAAGAGCTACAGAAGCGGTAATAGCCAATCATTTCCTCCAGAGCCTTTTTTCTGTTCTGTAAAACAGATGAAGAGGTAAGTACTGTTGTAAAAAACAAAAAAAGATCCTTGCATTTAAGCTTCAGTACACAGGTGTATTGACACTGCTGAAAGAGAACAGAAACATGATACTTTAAGATCACAATACTTCTTCCCAGAGCAACAGCAGTTCAAAAGCAGAAGAGAAGCAGTGGAAACGTGCTCAGCCCTTGACAGGCAGGAAGGCCACTATGATCCTTGCTACTTCTGACTGAAGACTTACCTCAGTAATCTCAGGAATTTGTAAGTCACATACAACATGTTTTCGTTGGTCTTTAGGGCACAATTACAGCAGGAAGAAGTGAAAAGTAGCATATTGAGAATGCAGTTTACAGTTGTTTATTTTTTCTGGTATCAGGTCAGACAGCCCAAGTATTTAGGAGCTACAGCAAGTAACCACTGAGGGGCAGGGGTGGGAAGAAAAGATTACACAAAAGAATCCGCTCTTCAAAAATTAAAAATACTAGAATGTAAATGTTTGCCAACATAAAATGGGTTTTGATACAAAACCTTAATGGCAATCTTGAGCTTTGAAAGCCCACAGGAACTAACAGGATTGAGGCACGTTATTAAACTGAAAGCAGAAGCCAGCACAGCACTTAGTTTTCCTTTGCATTGCTTTGGACTTGAGTTTTTTTGTGAAATGCAAAGCAGAAGGGGATATTATACCTCAGCCATGCTCTGTAGAGTTTTGTAAAGTGAATCTATTTCATCTTGGGTTTTCCAGATGTTCTCTGGAAGAAAATGAATATCTGGACTAGATGTTTCAGTGGATGCATTTTCAGATGTTGCCCAGGTTCTACTGAACGGGAACTTAGTTGTCTTTTTATTTAAGTCACTTGGGGCTTCCTTCTTCACCATCTGTTAAGAAAAAATTAACAAAATTAATTAATGAATACTTCTGATTTGGATAAAAATTTCACACAGAAGGAAAATTCGGACTTGCAAGTTCACATCACAGCATTCTGACCCTTTAAACCAAACATTTACAGTATTTCTTTCAATCTGTTTCCATACTTTTATTCAGAAAGAATGAACTAAATAACTAAAACACATTTTGGTTTTGTTTAAAGAGGAAGTTTAAATAATTTTAAAATATATTGATTCAGTAAAAACTCTCATTTTGGATCAAAAAAAAAGTTGATTTGTTGTAGGTTGAGTTTTTTTATTACTTTTATAAGTGCCAACAAAGCAAGGCAATCAACTATGCTCACTGTTCTATTTGTGCCGTTATTTTAGTATCTGAACATTTCCAGTTTCAAAGCCTGTAAGTGCCCTAGTGAATCAATATTTCTATTTGTATATTGATACCATCTTGTCATATGCTTTTCCATGTTTATGGACAAAGCAATAATATTTTTATTTCAATAAAAATTAATGCTGGATTGACGAAGTAAAGAACCAAAGTGGTGCTCATAGCTCTCAAATTCGTTTGACTAAACATTGATTGAACATTGAAATCTAAAAGAATAAAGCTTTGAAATGTGTCATTCATTCATCTCCCCTGAATTCTGTTATTAAATGAGCTAATCTCAAGTCAAAAATTCCCTTTCTAGTCAGTGAAAAAGAGGGATGTCGGCAGAGGTTGACTCATCCCATATGCCTTAACATCTGTCCTGGACTGTATGAGTTGCTCCTGGAGTTGTGGGGTGGTTCATTACTACATCAGAGTACAAAAAGAATTTTTAAAGATGTTTTGATCAAATATCTGCTCTTTAAAGATGATGGAAATTAATAATTTTAAGTGAATAAGAATTGAGAAGGTATTTCTGAGGACTGGTAGAGGAAACTAATATGATAAGAACCTTTCTAGCACCTCAGAGAACACTAACTAGGTGCGCTAGGAGCCATCAATGAAACTCTTTCTTACCTAAAAATTTGCCCCAATTCTAATTAAAAACTTAATTTGGAATAGTCTGTGTTGTCAAAATCAAAATATCTTAAGTATTTAAAAAGCATTTCATTTACATTCTCCAACAAAAGGTGACAAACCCCCTCATTTACTTACGGCAGCTGGAGCTTGCTTGGCTGCAGTGTCAGCCTGTTCTTTCAGGTGTCTCATCTCAGAGGAATAGGCTGCAATCTCCTCCTCCAGCCGCAAGTGACGATGCAACAGGGCTTCGGCACTTGATTCGTCTTTGCCATAGTCCTTGCTGGCTAGAAGAGGCTGCCTTTCTCGTAACCATGAATTTGCATCATCGATGTCAGCGAAGTACTGAAGGAACACAGGGAAGAAAACACTTGGATTCATGCTGAAAGCATCATATCCAGCTCCTTCCTCTTTAGAAAACTATGAATATGGAGAAATGCCATTACGTTTATAGCCATAAGGTAACTGCCAGCTGTTGTGAAAGCTATGAATAAGGTAGCTCTAAACCTGTGACGTATTTCATGCTTGTATCACAGATAACTCACAGAATTTCAGTGAGTAAAGAGATTCAAGGATTGTCTATATATCTCTTTAGAAGCTCCTAATTAGCTAAAACTTCATGGTGCATAATAGAGGCAGTAAAAGGAACCCACAATGCATTACGTTGGTAGGTATTATGTAATTCCAACAGATACTTTCTAAATGTTTAAGGAACAAACCTTGAACTTAGTCTACAACAGAAGTTTACTTCTTTTTTCCAGAATTTGCAGTCTGCCTGGCTATAGTTGTAAAAACCGAAAACAATGTTTTGAGACATAGGATAAAGTTACAACAGAGAAAAAGAAAATCCATAGTGGTGAAGAACCAACAAAGAACTAAAACACCATAGTGGTGTTAAACTTACTAAACAGAAGAGAGAATTTAGACTTTCTCATGGACATAGCTGATGAGTTTTGTTCAAACCTTTTATGGAAACAAAAAACTGAACAAAAAACTAGGAAAGAGAGAATAAGAACACCTGATATAATGTGATGTGATTTAACAATGATGTTTTTATAAGAATTCTTTATTTGCAGATATTTGAGTGCTCGAAGGAGTAAAATCAGAGGTCAATGGCGGTGTCAGACACCTGGCAGTCTTTGTGAAGTTCATGGTCAGTCTAAGTTTTACAATACATTTCTTTTGTTGTTGGTTTTTGGAGGGTTTTTTCATGTTAGGAAAATGTCACACAGCTACCCTGATCCCATCTTCTAAAAATATTCTGCATCAGCACTATCATGTGAGACATTTCCATTAATATTTTTACCTTGAGAGCAACTCCCAGCTGCTCAGATCTCCTGCCTGGCTGGCTTGCAGGTAGATTGTGACTTCGCTGAGTCCGTGTAGGGGCACTGGGCACAACTGAGCCACATCCATGTCCCCCCCATATACACACGACAGCAGAGCCTTCTTACCTGTTTGATGAGAGCTGCTGCCTGCAGGCGGCTTTTGCGATCAGCCACCTCATCTTGGAGCTGCTGCCACAGCTTCTGGAGGTTTTCTGTCTGCCTCAGAATGTCAGCCTGGTGCTCAGGGTTCTTCTGGCTGAGCTCCCAGCCCCTCCTCATCACATTTGCACATATGGCTCTGTGGGAATTGCACTCCGCTTCAAGAGCCTAGCACAAGGATGGGAAACATGTCAGCACAACTCCTTCCCCAACAGTGAGAGCAAAGTGTGGGGCCTACACTCTGCTAATGTAATGCATTCATTTCCGAGAGCCCCACATCTTACATGCCTAAGAAATTGCCCTTAGCTCTGAGATCATCGTCTCTTGGCTCCCCACACTGTCCTACTTGTTATGCAGTCCTCTCTGCATGAGATACTTGTTTGTCATCCACCAAGTCAGCTGTCCTGTGCTTTCCAGAAGGAACATATACATGAATAGATGCACTCAGTGTATGTTAGAATAACAGAAGAGGTTGCTGTTTTCTTATGAAAGTTCTCAAGCCCACAAGTCTCTTCACTTGTTCAGAGTGATTCTTTGCCATAAGAAGGCACTAGCTCATATAGATAAACTATTGATATTGAACCACAGTAAGGTCTTGGGAAAAGTGGTAACAGATTTGTTTTATTCCTCCTGCCTGCTGATATCTGTCTTCTTCTCACCACCTCTCTCTTTCCCCACATCTCTCTTGGACAGGAAAGGAAGGTAAGAAAAACAAAAACTAGCAACCTTTTTTTTCTGCCCATCAAAAGTTAGCTAATATGGAGCCCAGTGTCTTCACTAGAAGCCCCTTTTCTTGTCCAGTATGAAGCACATTCCTTCTCTACCCCTTTCTTCCCCTCCTGAGGAAAAAATCCCTACCCTAAACATTTTTTTAAAATTTCAAACACTGATCATGACACGTGAGATAAGGAGCAGTTTGACAGCTCTCTTATAAGTGAACTGAATTATAATTGACTGAACTGAAGGTCACTGATGTTCTAACATCTTGCTTTAATACAAAGACAAGGCACCACCAGCAAAGTAAGATACCTTGTTCTTCTGAATGGAGGCTGTAATCTGGCTGACATCTTTCCCTAATGTAGTCATTCTTGCTAGCTTCCATTTCTCAGAGATCCACGACTCCTCCTCTTTGCAGTCACGGAAGAATTCAAAAAGCTTCAAAGCCTCTTCTAACTGAGATTTTCTGAACCAAGGAAACAAAGAGTATGTTAGTCAGAAGTAGGATTCCATGGAGGCAGTGGTAGCATAATCAAAAAAGAATTTAAAAATCCAAAATTTGCATGCCTTTAGTTCTTCTTTGTCACATATTAATTTATTCGTGGAATAAGACAAAAGAAAGAAACCTTCCATTTCCATTTTCTCTAGGAGATGAGGAGATAACTACTTGCTAATCAGACTTCTCACAGAACAAATTGTGATAAATGCTGGTAATGAAGCTATTCATTTATGTAAGTGAGTGATCCTTTCAGTCAACTGCAATCAAGACACTTGAGTTGCTTTTATTACATCTCTATAAATAGAGAAGAGAAAAAAATTCAAATTTTGGGAAACTGCGCCTTCTGATTAAAGAAGTGGTTGGCCATCCTAATCAGGAAGAGCAGAGCCATAAGCATAGCCCTACCGTGACTTGCTCAGAGCTGTAAGGTTCTGATAGAGCTGACGAAGCATCTGAACTTTTGCATAAAGCACTTCGGGTTTAACTGTGCTGTCCTTGCTGATTTCTGCTGTCCTCTGGGTGATGTGTGTCAATCTACCATCATAGGAAGAGATCTGCGAGTCAATCAAGTTGTGATTCTGCAGCAAATCTACTACTTCCAGGAGCTGCTTTCCACAGTCCCGGGAATTCACTAGCACCTATAAACAAAGTGGGGGGAAAAAAAAAAAAGAAAAAAAAAGTTATCAGCAGGGAGTACATCCAGAGGCTCAGTACAAATAAATCAGTTGAAAAGGTCCTGTAGACTCTCATAGCTTCTAAATGCCCAAGAATGTCAGCTAGGTAAAGCTAAAAAGTGGCCTGCTTAGAGGAATTACACTTTTCTTTCAATTTCACAAGCTAATGGCAACAATCCAGAGTTTCTATCTAATGCAGTACAAGTAGTGGTCTCTTCAAATAAGCATCTGATTTCACACCTAAATTATTTCTATTAATTGAGGATTCAAGGTCTCAGAATTTGTGGGAGTGGTGAATACCCATTTGCTATAGACCCACCTGTAGGCAGACTGATTCACAATCTGTATTTGAGAATTCTACAATATCCCATATTAGTATATGTTCTAACTGCAGTGTTCTTTTATTTGAGGAACTTAATTGCCCATCAAAATAATGAAAATAAGTACTTCACGGTATTTAGTTGTTGCCTGATGAATATATCAAGTGCTTATAAATACGCCCTCTTTCTAATTGTAAAAATGGATTCAATTATCAATATTATTGGAGGATACCGTATTTCCTTACCCATCTTCTCCCACATCCTCAGCCTACCATGGTTCCAACAACACTACCGTCATTAGGTGTTCTTTGCTTACTAACATTAGGAGAGAAAGATTTATAACTTGGAGATAGCTCTTCTTTTCACTTTGAAATTCACAACTTCATATAGCATGAAGTTCAAGACTCTTTCAACTCAAGATACAAGGCAACCTGTAGTTATAACAATTTTTCTGTCTCCAAGACAAGGCAAGAACAAAGAATGTATATATACTTCCTGCCATTACAAAGTCAATATGAACCCAGTTGTTTCTCATACTAAAGAGACTGTGCTCTGACACTATTAAAACAGTTGGAAATTCTTGCTGAAAGCAGTCACTATGCATTTACAGTGGAACTTTTCTTTCTCACAAGATTATATATCTGAAAGCCTGAGCTAGTTCCCATATGTATAATCACTGGAGGTACTTCCAGAAGCTAATTGAGAAGAATTATATGGAATGGAAACAGGAGGTGTGTTTATTCTGCTTTTGCTTTTACATTTCAAAATTTAGATGAGATTATTTCCCATCTTCATTTTACTATATAACTTGAACCTGTAGTGCACTCCCTGTGATACCATATCTGGCTTTTTGATTAGAGACAGAGACCCTAGCAAAGCCTGTTTTTCTTATTTAGTTACCTGTAATGATGAATTGAAATGCAAAGTTAGGCATATAAGTGAAAATTGTGTATTTTTATATAGCTGATCTGCTGTTGGCACTGGGAAGCCTCTGGGACATGGGGGCTTTTTTAGGGAAACACACTGTCAACAGTGCAAGTTGTGTGCTGGTGGAGAGGGCTCAGTACCTGCAGCTCTTTCAGCTCCTCTGTAATGGCATCGATGTCCCTCAGGAGGCCCAGAATTTCCTGCATTGTACTCAGGGATTGTTCTCTTCTCTGGAGCTGATCCAGGAGATCCTGCCATTGCTTTGAAATGCTCTTTTGCCTACAAAGGAAGAGAAAGAAATGACCAATTAAGACTCTGGGCAGCACTGAAGGATTCTCAGTGTTTGCACCTTTAGAGGAGCTAAATGAACACACACAACTCTTCACACTAGTTTAAGAGGACAGGCCATGATCACAAAACAGGTCAAAGTAATGTTGTTATAAGTATTTTAACTAGCACTTCAACTATGATAAACTTTTTAAAATTTAGACTTTTTTCAAGGATGCGCATACGTGCCATTTCTCATTGCTTTCATTTGATACATTGGAAAGGCTTGGAAACAAAGAAATCATCTTTAAATGGCTGCTTAAAGCAAAACATTAATCTAAACCATATCGTAAGTCACACTCTGATCTCACAGAGAGTTTTAATTCCTCTTCTATAACTGCTTTTCTTAGTTTTCCTATAGGTTTCTGATTTTGTCTGAACTTAGAAAAGCATTGAAATACCACAAGATAAGTTATTTGTATGGCATTCTCAGACATTCACAAATCAGGTTATATAATAACCTGAGATAATCAGAAAAGTTATAATGTCTCAATATCTGCTCCAAAGTCGAGTCAGTCTGAGACTTTGTACCTTAACCAAACTGTATCACCCCAAACTACTGACTGAAAAAGAAATGTGTTGATTTGGGATTAAAAAAAGAAAAAAAAAAGTCTCTCTCTAAGAATTTTTGGTGGAAGATAGAATATTTGATTGAAATCTTTAGGTATATTTTCATATATAACAAAAATACCTTAAAATTATTTTTCACCCTAAATCAGTCTGAGAGTTTGATCATTCGAGGTAAAAATTAGAATTTTGAAGGAGATGAAGCATTTGCCTTATCTTCTGAAACTTTCACAGATGGAAAAAAATCCCTGTTAGTTCTACTCATGAGGAGCAGAGATAAGATTCGTAATTGCAATTAATTTTCTTCCACCACACTACAGATTTTCAGCTAATTTTGACCTACACCCACTACCCATTCTCATGACCGCCACTCACTTCTTCAAGATTTGATCTTTGTTGTGATAGTTCTCTTGGCTGATAACAGCGGCCATTTCGTCCAAAGCTGTGAAACGCTCCTTCCTGGGCAGTACATCTGCCACAATAGCTTCCAGCTTCTTGCTGACAGCCTCCATCCTGTCCACACTTTCTGGCCAGAAGTCCTGCTTCCCAATCACTTTCCTCATGTCTTCCAAGTAGGACTCACGCAGGGCTGCCTTCTTCAGGAACCTCTGGGCTAGCTGTTCCAGCCTTTCTAGCCTCAGCATTTCTTTTTGCAGTGCTTTTCCCCGGTTGTGTTCTGACTTTTCCAGGATGATCCAGTGCTTTTCCACATCCTGCAGCATCTTCCCCTCTGGAGGCAAGTATGGCCGTTGGTTGTTGGCTCTCTGTTTGGTCCTGATGTTGAAGAGATGAGCTTCAATCATGCCCTTCTCTTGATATTTGGGGGGTTTCTCCACAATGCGGAAGGTCTTGAAGTTGGCCATGAGCAGCCACATTTCCTGAAGAGAGTTGGGGAAATGCCTGTCATCCAGTTCCATAACCTTCTGCTTAATCCATTTCAGGAGGTCAGAGACCATCTGCTCATACAAAAGCTTCAAGTCATCTATCTCCTTCAGGAAGAACACAATCTGTGATGGGAATACAAAGTTACAAGCCATATAAGAAACAGAATGAAGCAAGGGGGATGAACAGAAAGCAGCATCTTCAGCAGTCATCACATTTTTATACTGATCTGATGGTAGCTGTCACATCTGAGGCCAGGTGAAATCCCAGAATAGCCTTGCATGAAACACAGATAAATAAATATTATTTAATATCTCATTTCAGTTTTTATTTAAGAAAACATTAGTTTTTAAATAAACAGCATCTCTGTGGAGACTGTCAGCAATTCCTGTGTGGGCTGACTGGAGAGCAAGAGTCCCAAACTGAAGGTTCACATTTTTTGTTTCACAATAGAAAAAACCCAGATATTTTCCCTCAGTCTCACTCCTAAATCCAAAATAATTCTATCCTAATATGCAATTACACCCTCGTAGCTTTAGCCCTTTAGAATGTTAGGAGACCATCTGACAAGATCCTGGTTCTCCCACATGTACACAGCAGACCATGGTCAAACAGCCCCTTCTCAATCTCCTCTGTTGGAACTGTTTCTCTACATATTAATTATTAGAAATTGTCTTGTGGCCCAACAGATGTTTGGTAAGGATGCTAACTCTGATTCAATGCTAGCTTTTCAAATCCAGGGATTTTATCTGTTTCACTTGTGGCCTGACCTGACTTTATTTCAAGTTCAGGTAAATATTGGAGCACATATCTAGAATGAAATCCATAATAAAATAAAAAACATTAAAGTGAAATCAACAGTTCTTTCCATTATACATTTTTTCTATCTTTGCCTTTTTACTTCATATTATTTTTTTCCTCATCCTAACTGAGTAACCCTCCTGCAGATGTCTGGTTTAATGTTGAACAACGTTGCCTGCCTCTATCATTTCACTGAGTTTGTTGCTCCAGCCAGACAGATTAGAGAGGGAGATGACATTGAGAAAAGACCCAGTCCTTCCAAGTGGTAATCTGCTTTTACCTACTAGAAAGTGCACTTGGCAATGAGTAAGTGCCACAGTGTTGTAAAAGGAGTAAAATAGCACCAACCTTCAGTGTGGGAAAAGCAGCCCATGACATCAGGGCTCCCCTCTGTATTTTCTGCCATCGTACCCAGTTCTTGCTGAAAGATCCTAGCAAATGCATGGTCACCTCACGTGGAAGAGGAAAAGGAGATTTACCTCCCAGAGCTGTTTCTCTCTGCCATCCTGGTCACACACTTAGTCTGAACTCAAAGCCTTCCTTGACACATTCAGGCTTCCCTCCCAATCCTATTAGTAAATTCAGAGCTGCCTATTCGAGGGGACTAAGGACATGAAGAGATTAACATCTGTTTCCTTCTCCTTCTGAACCTTTGTGTGTGTCAGGAAAGCAGGAAGACAGAAACGCAATATTCGGGACAGGCTTTAGCCTGCTTAGGGAAGGAGGCAAAGGGAGAAAAAGAAGCAGGTAAGTAGAGAGAGAGAGAAAAGAAAGAAACAAATGGAAAAAACAGTGGAGCACAAAAACTGAAAAACAAAAAACTGTTTCTTCACATAGTACAAAAGTTGTGGCTTACTTGCTCCTTATAGTTCCTCTAATACATGCTGCATGATTCAAGGACTATTTCAGGTTTATCAAAAGATAAATAATGTCTCCTGGCCAAAATCCAGTGACTTATGTGGAGACCAGTCAAATCCTACTGCCCGCTCTCCTCACTGAAGCACAAACTTTGACTGAATTCCAAGTCCTGCTGTCAACTAATGCTTCTCTTCAGAGAACATCCTGTTCTAATGCATAGAATCATAGAGTAACTGGAGTTGGAAGGGAGCCATAAGAGCCACTGTGTCCAACTCCCTGCTCCTTGCAGGACTACCTAACACCAAATCATATGACAAAGAGCATCCTCCAGACACTCCTTGAACTCTGACAGGCTTGGTGCTCTGGGCAGCCATGTTATGGAATCATCTAATTCTTGTCCCAGACCATTTTTTTCAGCTGAGTGAACCCTGCTGTGCCAAATCTTTTCACCTTGTCACCACTAGGGAAGCCCTAGTTTGGATTTTGGGCCTCCTATCAAGCAATGTATTCCCCCTCTCAATTGCACAGGCAGATGTCAGAGTGCAGATGTTCACGTAGGACCCATCCTGGATGTGTAGGCTTTCTGCAGGCTATTTCTTTGTACTTTTGACAAAACCAGAATAGATTATTCTGGAGATAGGAGAGAAATTCTTTCTGAGGTCTTCAGTGGAACAATTTCAAAATGTCTTCATTTTTTCATCAACAAGATGCAAGTATTTTTGAATATAGCTCATGATTGTGAGAGGAAGTGCATGTGGAAACTGACAAAAAATGTAGCTTAGCGAAATTATTAAAAATTTAATAAAAAATAAAAATACAATAAAAATTTGGCTAGTACTCTCTTATTTTTCATGGTGGTTGTGGTGGTATTGAGTTGCTTTAGTTTAGTTTAGTTTGTTTGGTTTGGGGTTTGAGTTTTGTGGTTTTTTTGCATTTTGTACCCAAGGATTCAGAAAGAAGGGATGCGGATTTTCACAGGAAATAAAAATCCAAAGTAGTCTCATAGGGATCATCTTTCCTATTAAATAAGAAAATTGTTGACTAGGTCTGCTTTTGCCTAGCTGTAATCTCATCCCAAGATTATTGAGATTTGTATGTCTCAAGCTGCCTCAGAGCCAAATAAGTTCTTAAGCAGAAACTCTGAGGTCAAAAAGGGATTAATTTTCAGTGAAACCACTGCAACCCTCTTAGAGCTTGGAGAGTCTACAGGTACTTCTCAAGCGCCTTTCAAATGGCTCTGCCATTTGATTCAGTTCAAATGATCCTGAAGCTGAACTTGCACAAAATTCTCCACATCTCCAACTTCTATTTATCTTTATGTTTTTAACTTTCAACTTATGAAGATAGCAATGCACTTACTTTGGTAAGTCGTTTTTGTATTGTCTGGCCTTGTTTCAGTCTGGAGAAGTAGTGGTAATAGAGCGACACATAAGTCATGATGGACCTCTCATCTGGGTAGGGCACAGCCACATCCTCAGCATCGAGCAGTTTGCTGATTCCAAACTCTTTCTCAGCAACATCAAAGGCATTGTTCAGGTTTTTAATGGGCTGATCCTGCCTCAGTGAGCTATAGTGGATAAGATCAGGCCTGGCCAAGGAGAAGAAAAAGGCATAGAGGGGAAGAAAATATTCAAAGTTCTTTCCAATGATAAACCATAAATTGTTTATTAGACTAAGGAACGTGACATGAACATGGAAATTACTTTGACCCTGAACTTCATTCAAGAGCATTGCCCCTTTCCTACATAACAGGAAGAAAACTGTCCCTTATGAAATTGAAGTACCACTCTCAGAAAACCTCTGCCCTTCACTTATTTCTCATCTTCATTGATGGGTGAAAACCAAAGCCCACTAGAGAGGCAGTTCTGAAAAGGGAGGTGACTCCCAGCTGGGGAGGTTACAGAATCCCACAGTGATATCCTGTACAAGAAGTAGCAGAACAGTTAATGGACAAAGAAATGTTCAAGGTTCTCATAGGTGGTTTGTCTCTTCTGTTTTGGGCTGTTTTCTTCGTACTTCTTCAAAGGGCCAGAGATGGGAGAAAGAATGAGACTGAGAAGTTGCTTACTCTGTTACAACTGAAGCAGAAGGGATGCATGCTCACAAAGTTCATACAATTAAACCAGTCCCTAAAAGAGGAACTTTAGAAAAATGGCAAAGGGAGAATGTCTGAAGGGCTAAGGCCAAATGGACAACATTGTTCAGATATGTGATACTCCCTTGGACATTCAGTGTTATGCCCAGCTAAAGGAGCTACGAAGTAGGAGCTTTTGGTCCTTCCTTTCTTAGAGAGAGAATATCCATTTAAAAAAAGAGTCTTCAGTGAGAATTTGACAGTTTCTTGATAAAAATTTGTAACTCAGACCCTAGAACAACTTGTGGCAGAGCAATGAACAGCTGTCTGAACTGATCCATCAGATCTTACCTGTGAGCATGTATGAGTGCATTGAAGGCCAGCCCGTCACTCCAGCTTTTGGAGAAGTCCTTCACATTGACATTGGAATAGCTGGCAGTTTTATGCTGACACCAGAGTAGTAAGGCTTCGTTGGCAAACAGAACATCAGCTCTGCCTCCAAATTCTTCCTGTTAAGAGAAACCAGTGTGAACAATACATGGAAGTACCACCATTAAGAAGTTTTTAAAGGTGTCTCTTCTCTGAGGTTTGTAGAAATCAAGTGGGAAGCAGAGCTCAGTTTATTTGCTTCCTTAGCTGTGAAGCAGGACTCAGAAACAAAATATGATGCATTCAGGTCTAATGTTAGAAATTGTTAACTTTGATTTCATGACACCTTCATAGATTCTTCTTTTTCATGTACTTAGAGCACATGTTAAATACTTTTTAAAGCATAGTTTTCTTCAGAGAAGAAAAGTATGCAGCAAGTACTCAAATCTAGAGAGAACTGTTGACAGAGAAACACTTTCTGAAGTGTTTCAAAAGCCAGCAAAAAAAATCTGTAGAAGAGGGTGAAGAACATGAATATCCAATCTATCTCCAAGTTACTGTGTTCAGTCTCTTTTCAAAACTGTAAAGTGGATTCAGTTGCATTTAGAAATTGCTGGATGAGTAACTGGGTAATATGATAAGACCTGTATGATCAAAGTAGTCAGGAAACATTACTAAAGTGGTCCTCGGTGGCCTGAAACTCTACAAAGTCTCTGAAATGCTCTGATCAGGCAAAAAGACAAAGATACAGTTTTACCTTATCAAGTTTGATAGATGAAATCTGAAATCTAAGTATGATGATCCAGATGAGTCCCAGGATTAAGGTTCTGTCACCATCAACGATATTCTCAGGACCAATCACTTTTACTTGTACCTGCTAATAAACCAATATCTCTTCAGCATAATAACACTCATGCCCAGCGCTCAGTGTAACAAACTGTTGTTGAAAGGGCTGTTCAGGTTGTTTCCTTAAGGAAGTAGGTTTTGTAATTATGTCTCTTCACTGGTCCACAGACCTGCATGTCCTCACTCTAGCTGTTTCAAGAACAAGTTTCAGCAAAAGTCTCGCTAAAGGATGGTGGCCTCAAAGATTTAAAGTTCCTGCATGTGTCTTGAAAACTGGTCATTAAGGAAAGGAAAGAAACAGAATTCAGTGCTCCTTTCTTCCAAAGAAGAGGGACATTAGTTGTTTATAACCAATGTTACTCAAATAACAAAGAAATTCAAATCTGATGAGGGGTATTTTTCACTTTTAACAAGACCTGTCTTTTAACAAGCCTGTCTTCAAAGAATATCTTATTGCGTGTTAGAGGGGGATACTATAATGAACATAATACTATAATTAATTGGTAACATTCATAAACTGCTGTGATCTCTAATACCAATCTTAACTTACCTTGGATTTCAAAAAAGTGATGGCTTTGCTGTTGTTCTCTAGAAAATGCACTCTCATCTTTCCCCGGCTTGGTTTGGGCAAAACTTCTCCAGAGAGCAGCTCCAGGAGTTTCAGGAGAGAGATGCCATCTTTCAAGTCTGTGTAAATATCTTCTATCTCAACCTTCACCTGTGAAGATTAGTCAGACAATACACACTCTGGCTTAACATTTGGCACAAAGAACCCTCTATTTCTAATAGTAAATAAACAACACTGTTTCACTGAGTCTTTACATGACAGTGCATATATGCAAATAGTGGTGAATTTTAATTCAGAAAAAAAAATGGATTTACAGGAGAACTGAGATTATTTATGAAAGTAAGGTGAAGTAAAAAAAAGCAGCAACAACCAAACAAAACCACAAACCCCCAACTGAGCAAATAAAGAAAAAAAAAACCCAGGAGATTTTGAAAAATAAAAAAACCTTAGCATTTTTGAAATCAAACATTTTAAAGCACTGACATTTTATTTCAATTCAAATGAATATGTTCAGTTTTTTATTCTGAGCGATGCATTTCATTTAAAAATTGAGCAGATGATCCCATTCAATTACTAATTTTTCACTCCATAGTCTCAACATAGTTTGTCACGTCCTGCTTGGACCTGCGCTACCACCCGGAGTCTCCATATTTTTTGCCAAAGTCTCACACTAAGTGAAAGATTAATATCTTCTACAAAACCGTGTTTCATTGCTGCCAGTAGTGAGGTAATTCAGTGCTTAGATGATACAACATGACAGTGTGTACTCTGACCTAACAAGAACTTGCCTTGGGTGTTTCCTTTTGGCCTTACGCCACTTGCCATCTAGAGGTGACATTAAAACCATACCACACACTGAACAATAATTTGCTGTGATTCTGGAATTATGGTAAATAAAAATTCTGTCTTCAGGAAAAAAAAAAAGCTAAAGCAGTATATTTTTTAATTCAGACAATAGTTACACATTAGGGGATAGAAGGACAGAAAACAGACATGTGCTTTGTAATTCCTGACCAAATATTAATCAGTTTAGGAGATCTTTTTCCTGGGAAAAGAACAAAACACTGAAAGTGCAAAAGAAACTAAGAGACTGTTGAAGTCTGTACTGTGTGTGGAACGAAAATTTACAACTTTCTCTAATTGATTATTTCCACAAAACCCCTCCCTATTTAGTTGCCAACTTTGTCTCTTTTTGCATAGTAAATAAACTTAAATTCTGCTATGGTATATTACAATAAAAAAGAGTTAAAGCTTCTATATTCTGTGGCACTTCTATAAATTAATAACCGTTCCATTTAAATTTGTAAAGGCAGACTTCATATATCTGCTTTATGCCTCACCCAGCTGTAGTTTTAATAGCTTTGTTGCATCATTCTTCTCATAAAGATACCAGTCACAGATTGCTTAGCAAATTCAATCCAATAGCACCCTTAGTGCTAGGCTTGAAGTAGTCAAGAATATAAGTGAGAACGCTGCAGGGTCCTCTGGTATGATCCCATCGCATTAACATGTGCGTTGGAAAGCTGAGACTACACTGCCAGGAAGACCTAGATAAGCTGTCAGTCTCTGCATGTCTCTTACCATATATGGCTGGGAAAGCTCTTGCAGGCTTTTTCCCCCATGCTTTTATGATACATGAATAAGTACGTTGCAGGAAGTTAAGACTGACATTTTAATCTTTGAACTTGAGGGCATTTTTAAAAGGCGAAGTTATTTATCTATGGCTAAACAGAAGTAATTTCCTACACCGTAAAAACCTAACTTTCTTCAGGTGACAAAATGAAAATGCGTTTTGCATCTGTTTTCTCCTGCTAAGAAAAATAAATTTTAAAGACCATTTTGCTCTGCAGCTGCCTTTGTACCAGTCACAATTTTAAAACATTACGCTGAAATGTCCATCAGAACACTGAAAAACCATTTAAGAGTGATGAGCTAGAATAGACTCAAGAGGCCTGGTCCAACTTGGTGTCCTCAAGGTCCATTTTCATTACTATCATCTACAGTCTGTGGAAAAGAAAATAGGTTTTAGATGATATCATTCCCTACTGTGCCACAATTACATCATTTGTGCTTTAAACGAGCTTATCTGCAGTAAATCTGGAGACTTGGAATATGCTGGAGCTACCTTGCACACACAAATGGACTGCACAGTAACTCTGAAGCTCTTTGGAAGTCTGAGGCTTACTGAAAACAGATCGGTCCGTACTTGCATGGCAGTATGACTGAAATTGCTAGATTTAAAGTGACTTTTTCAGAGCTATTGAGCAGCAACTCAAGCTGAGCTGATCAGGTAAAGAAGAAAGTTTTATTTTTTGGCCAGGAAACTAAGAACTGAGAATTGCTTGGGGAAACCCAGACATTTGCAGATACTTACAGAAAAAAGAAGCAAAAGAAGAAGTTCCTCTGAGAGGACCACCAATATATAAGGGACATCACATTATGATAGGCTTATACATTCTGCAAAAATGAACCTTGATTTCAGAGAAGACTGGTAACACAAACAGTGGAGACAGATGTGAGGTAAAGGGTACATGCTGTAGCACTCTGGTTAGTTAAAGCTTTCCTTGCTTGCAGATATGTGCAGTACCAACATTAAGGGAAAAAAATATGTTAAATATAACATAAAAAAGAATACAATGATTGAAATAAAAACAAACATACAAACAAAAAAATCCCCAAATTGAAGGAGCTACGTACATCATTCCTGGAGAAGATGTTGTTAATCCAGTTGGTGAAGGTTTTCTTTTGCATGGACATACGCTGCTCCTGCAGCTTTTTGATGTGATCTTTTTCATATTCGGTATCCATGGTCAGCTAGGAGGTCAGAAACCTCAGCGGGGTGTTGAGTGATGAAGAGATTTGCCAGGCCACCTACAAAAATTAGTTATATGCCTAGTGTATATAGGATTCAATACCATACCCAGTAGAATACCTTACTTTCCTTTAGCATGTACTTTGCACTTCAATTTCACCAACTTTATTCTTAACTTATTTGCATTCACCTTTTTAAAATACATCTCTTGTTCAGAATGAAAATGTGGTGTATCTATGGAGGTTTACTTTCTTGCTCTCAGTCTCCACCCATGAGCATGGAGATCCCATGAGGACCACCACAACCTGCAAGTCATCAATAACTTTCTTGTGTCTGCTTGAAGCACATGACAGAGGGCTGATCTTAGACTCTGTCAGGAGGAGGAATCTGCAAATCACTTCCAAGCCAGTACTTGAAAGTGCGCTATGTTCTCTGAGGACTGGCTGAGATGCTGCTGTCGTCTTTCAGACTACAGTACTTCTAACAGAAATCAAAGAGCTACTTAGAAAGGAAATGGAACCAATTTGTTTCTTTTCTTTCAGGAGTTCAGCTTTTTGTGTGTGTATCACCATAAGGATGGTAACACAGGTCCATAATCACATCAACAAGGCCCTAAGCTGGACGTCAGGAAGCAGTATTCCTTTTCCCTAGTCTGTCACAGACTTGTTTGCCTCCTCCATGCCACTGAAAAGTAAGGCTTGTAGTTCCTCACAGCACCCAAGCTGAATATTCAGAGAGATTTGAAAGGAGTCTTCCCATTAGAGTCTGTGATACAACAAATTGGATTTCAGTTCAAGTGAAGAATTCTTCTGAAGTCACTTAACTTATGTTGTAAATCTGTAACAGAAGTGACTTTGCTGCTATGAATGCAAGATAATCACTTTAAAAAAAAATAATCAGTGTAAGATCCATAGCTACAGACACCTTTAGTGACCAAACATAATCTGCTTGAAGTACTGCCATAATTATAAATATTACCTGGATCTCAGCCTGGCTGCAAAACTGCAAAATCACAAAACCTGGTGTAGCGGTGGGAGAGGACAGAGGTGTCTACTGCTGTCAACCCACTGCAAAGAGACAAGGGAATGAAAAATTAAAACCTCTGGCAAACTATGGCAGTGTAGAACAGGGTGACCTGCTTCCCAAAATTCCATGTCTGTTTTGCAAAGGCCAAGTTCTGAACTATTCTGGGCTCTGTACCCTTTCAATTCATAAAGCATAAAACACTGGCAAAAAGACATTATGTGTCCTAGCCTGAGAAGACTGCAACAAGGAACTACCAACTGCATCCACTGCTAATAAGAAATTACTTGCCTGGTAGTTTTCCATGCTCTGGCAAGTGTAAAGGATTTAGCCATTTCACAATATGGAAAGGTATGGAAAATGCAGAAGCAATAATTTGTTACTGTGGTTTTGATTATTTCTTTTCGAGGCAGATGTTTCTTAACCACCAGTGCTTGACTTCTGCAAAACAGGGACAGCACTGAAGCATGATAGTTCAGCAGCAGCAGAGGGTAGGATCATGGCTGTAGATGAAAGTCTAACGAAAGGAATAATTTAGCAAAGTTTGAAATAGAATTACAGAGAAGATCCTCACAACATTTTCTTATCTTGTGGGCTGGTTCAGCACTGTATATTTTCTCCGTTTGAAGAGCAGATATTCAAAGAATTGCCTTTCACTCCTAGAGAGGTGGTATTAACTCACTTCCCTGTAATAACCCCTATAGCTAACCCACATAATTTCTGAATTTACCAAATGATTCTGCAGAAGGTCTGCAGACTTTTTTTTTTTTTTGAAGGGGTTTTATCCAAACATTACAGTCACCCTGAATGACAGTACTGCTTTCATTTAGGTGCAAAGGAAGCTTATTTGTTAACCTACTGCCTCACATAACAGCTCACCTGTTTCATTAATTAAATTAGAAATGGTCTCCATATTGGTAAATGATTACTTTAAGACAGATCTATAATAAATTATTTGCATTTGCAGGATGTGAGAGCAATGCTAAGAGCCAAAACTGATTATAATATTCTATTACAGAAAAAAAAAGATAAAAGAATGTGAAAAACCCCCACTTACTCAGGCTTGGAGGAAGTCCTTTCTGACATTCAGCAGCTGGCCTTTCTAAAGAATGACTTCCACTAGATCCACTCCTACATTCACCTCCCTATTTTCATGAAAAGCGACCTTTGATTTCAGGAACAGAGGCCAAGTATTTATGATCCACCTATGAACCTTTCATCTGATCTGAAGGAAATAACCCATCAGAACACAATGAATAAAGGTTGTCACAGGCCTCGTCCAATTCTTACACTGTAAAGTAACATGTGAACTGCACCAAAATTGCTATGAAACAGTGAAAAGTCATCCATGGTTCTGATACTTTGGTAAAGAGCATCTTTCGCAATTGTATTTAAGGCTCTGCCTGATCCCAGACTGCTTTTGTAAAGGAATTCTTACCTGGAAAATTGAACCTGACAATGGAACCTGAAAATGAAAGTACGGCAGAGAGTACAAAGACCAGAGCAATATCCAAGTGGTTAAATTTGGATACAGAAGAAGAGAAGGTGAAACCGTGAAACATTAGGAATCTGCTCAGCATTCAGGACAGCTTTGACGAAGCTTTTCTGCACAGATACCTGCTTCTGTCAGAGTAAACTGGAGTCAAGCTGGCAGTGCCTACTGATTGCAAAGTTTACTATTGATGGACTGTCATTAATGACAAAAGGGAAAACAATCCTGGTGACTTATATAGATAGCAGTGATTCCTTTCTGTCACTTATAAGGTTGCAAAAGCACAGAACGCATCACTGCCAGAAACCAGAAAGCTGCTGCTGCTGGAGATCACTGCTGGAAAATGGGCAGACATCTGATATCAGAAACTGTAAGTAAGGATGCCCTGCTTAGACATGAGGTAAGGGTATAGTAGTCTTTTCCTTTCTGCTAAGTGTAGTTTAGTTAGCATCCAAAAGGGACAGGAGGAAACACATAAGAACAAATGAACAACCCTCAAAAATTCAGTACAGATAAAACGTGATCAGCAGAATCAGTGTCTTCCTACATACCCTAGAGAAATGGTGTCACATAAGACAGCTAAAAATAAAAAACTGAATACTTATGTTACAGCTATTTCTCAAAATATTCCCTTCAAACTCTTAGACTCCTGTCCTGGACTAGCCAAATAAAGCAAGGTAATACAATAGAGTGTATTGTATGACAATGTATGCCATGTATTGTAATACAGTGTAACTAATACAATGTAATTCTTGACTATCATTAACTGCAGATTGGACAACAGGAGAAAAGAGATACAAATTCAGCAACTGTTTACATCTCTTCTGTAAGTTCAATTCCTGCTTTTCTGTCTTGCTTTTTGCAGAATCAGAGAATGGCTCACGTTGGAAGGGAGCACAGTGGGTCATCTAGTCCAACCTCCCTGCCCAAGCAGGGTCGTCCTACAGCACAAGGCAAAGGATTTCATCTAAATGGGTCTGAATATCTCCAGTGAGAAAGACTCCACAGCCTCTCTGGGCAACCTGTTACAGTGCTTGGTCATCTGCACAGTAAAGAAGTTGTTCTCATGTTTATGTGGAACTTCCTGTGCATCAGTTTCTGCCCAGTTTCTGTCTCTCGTCCTATTGCTTGGCACCACTGAGAAGAGCCTGGCTCTGTCCTCTTGACATCCACTCTTTAGATCATCAAATGCCTCTTCTCAAGGCTGAACAGGGCCAGCTGCCTCAGCGTTTTGTTGTAAGAGAGATTCTCCAGACCCTTGACCAACTTGGTAGCTCTCTGCTGGACCTGCTCCAGGAGCTCCATGTTTCTCTTGTACAGAGGAGTCCAGAACTGGACACAATACTCCAAACGTGATCTCACTAGGGCTGAATAAAGAGGCAAGATCACCTCCCTTGACCTTCTGACAATGCTCTAATGCCCCCTAGGATTCCATTGGCCTTCTTGGCCACAAGGGCACACAACTGGCTCATGGACAGTTTTTTGTTGTCCATCAGGGCCCCTAGGTCCTTCTCCACAGAGCTGCTTTCCAATCGCCAGACCCCAGCCTTTACTGGTGCATGGGATTGTTCCTCCCCAGGTGCAGGACCTTGCATTTGCCCTTGTTGAATTTCTCTCTCCAACCTGTTGAGGTCCCTTTCAAGGGCTGCACAGCACTCTGGGGTATTGGCCTCTCCTCGCATTTTGATATCATCAGTGAACTTGCTGAGGAGACATCTGCCCCTTTATCCAAGTCACTGATGAACAACTTAAACCACACTGGGCCTGTTATAGAACCTTGGGGGACACCACTAGTAACAGGCCTCCAACTAGACTCTGCACCATTGGTCATGACCCTCTGGGATCTGCCACTCACCCAGTTTTCAATCTGATCCACTCCTTGAGTTTGCCTATGAGGATTTCAGGAGAGACAATGTTGAAAGCCTTGCTGAAGTCAAGGTAGACAATATCCACTATTTACTTTTAATTACACCTACATTCTTAAAGGTTGGATTGTAGGTTGTTGGTTTAAATCCAGCACGGGTTGGCTGGGTTGTGTGTGTTGAGAAAATGTCCTTGCTGCTTTCAAACAGAAGGGAGAGGACCTGTAGTTGAATTGCCCTGGATGCAGGCCTTTCTCCCTATTGCAAGTTAATTATTATCTATGTGACTAATTTTCAAATCACTGTCTTTGTTTTTTATGATGAAGGGCAATCAGAGATATAGTATAAAATGTCACTAACTCTTAAATATCTATCTAAAGTTCAAAGTTAAATGGTGGACACTTATGTGACAGTGATAAATAAAGCCATTTCCTCAGTTATTTATATCCCAACAATGTAAGAGGAAGGGCACAACAATTTTTGTGTGCAGTTTCCTGGAGGGATCAGGAAAAGATTGCCCCTCTAGGCTAATTACGTACCCTCTCTTGCTGCCTTTGCAAAGAAGGGGAGCCTTGCCATTGGCTCTAGAAAGGAGAAGAGCCTAAAGAGCACCTTTCCCTTGCCTTTTTTCAGCCTGAAATTATTTTCCTTGGGGGTAGCAGCCATTTTCTTAACAGGAAGGACCCCGATGTGGGATTTCCCTCAGCAAAGTAGCAGTCACATAAGGCTGTTAGGTTTTTTAACTCCCTTTCTTATCTGTCCACAATCTTGTTCTGCTAAAGTGGGAAACGGAGACTGTGGAGATCAAACAGACCTCATGCACAAGCAGCCTGGTTTGCAGCCCCAAAACACCTCCGCTCCCGGCCCTTCCCCCACCGTTCCTCTGCTCCTGGCACACCATGCAAATCAAAGAGGGATGTGAAAGGGAGTGCCCTTTCTATCTATTTGAATATTATTTTCTTTAAAATATCATCACTGCTCTCCTCTCACAACATGCTTGTGAATTCCAAGCTCCTCTCTAAGACGGGAAAAAACGTTTAATCCTCCTGACAAAAACAGCATAAAAGTGACAGTCACAGGACTCGTAGAGGGTTGCGGATGCTGAATTTGCTGTGGGTTGCTGAGGGTTGATCACCATAAGCTTTCCCAGGGCTGCTCTCCTTGGCTCTGCTCTCTAGGCAGCAGCACCGGCATGCCCCCATCATTGCCCTTGCCCACTGGGTTGGAGGAGTCTGCCAGAGAAGACTACATTTACACAGTTGTGTGCAGATGCCATCATGTGCCAAAGCATCCCTACCAAAGGCCCTTTGCAGCTGACAGTCCTGTATCTTGATGTGTCCTTCATTGCACCAAGCTACTACAACCATGCTCTGTGCTGCCACTGAGCAAAGCCAGCCCCGATTTAAAAGCTGTGTGGCCACACTCATGCCTCAGCTCTTGCAGAGGGCTGAGTTTATTCACATGGCTCAGGTGAGAGGTTGGGCACAGCCCATGACCCTGTGTTATGTGTGCTCCACATACACACCATTCTGAAGGTATGTGAAAATCCTGTCTGATCCCTGCTAAGGAGAAGGTTCCCCAAATCTCAAACAAAATAAGCATGTTAAGCACAAACACGTGCATGGCAGCTCAGCTCTCTATTCCCTACTATGTCTCCAGCCATGTTGCTTCCACACGTAAGAGTCTCAAAACAACAAACATCTGGACATTGACTCTATGGTGTAGAATGGCAGCCCTCCCTCAGGGGCATGGTTTGGTAGCCCACAGTGTGCCAAGTAAGCACAGAAAATAGCTTGCTGCCTGGGGCCAGCAACCTGGGTCCCACAGGTAGCCCTCCATGCTGCCACCCTCCCCAGCTCTTCAAGCAGCTGATGTTCAGTCTCATCAAGACAAGGTGGAAAGAGGTGAGATGAACCATGATCCCAGAAAATTTCCTAAGGACATCTTGAATTACACCTAATCTTAGACCTCATTGTGACACAGAGAAACTATACCTTGGATATTGAGAATACCAGAGAGGAGCAGACAGTAATTATGTAGGAAGCTGTTCGCTCATTTGGGATACTAATGTAGAAGAAAAGTTGAAGAGTTAGTCAAAAGCAGCTTAGGAGAGACATGGCAACCTCCAATGCAATATGCACAGATTCCTTGCTTTCACAGGCCTCACTGCTGAACTTTGTCCCAAAGTAGCCAAATACTTCTCTCAGCTTTTTTCCTCAAAGGACTTGATCTCACCACTCCCAGGCACCCCCTTTCCCTGCCCAGTACATACCTGCCTTGCCAGCAGTGCTGTCACCAGTCGCCCTGGGGTGCCACCCCCCCACAGGCATGGGCATCCACGGTGGATGGAGCCCCAAGTTCTCTTAAAGCTGAGCTCTGCCTGCGAGGATCTAAACCAGCATCCCGGGATGCTGGGTTGTTATAAACCTCAGCCTTCCCATGCTCTAGTCTAAACTAGAAGTTGCTTTTCTCTTTGAATAGTTGGCTAGCGGTGACATGACATCAACAGGGAGCAGAATTCAAGCAGAACAGTTGAATTACATCATCCAAAGGAACTGGAGCCCCTCGCTGCACTTGAAAAAGAGGACAGCTTAAAGCAAAATCAGATGGATTTATTTTTCCTGGCATGAAGAAGTTCAGACATCTTTTTGAAACAGAAAATACACATTTGCTTGTTTAGTCATGAGTTAAAGACATTTTCTCCTTGGAGCTGTTTATATTATCTTGAAATTTCCCTTCTGTTTCTGAACCTCAAATAGTTAACATACGAGTTTCAAAGGTTTCGTGCTGTGAACACATGGGACAAAGGACTTTCAGTCTCTTTCCATTTCATACAAACATAGATAAAAGGGTTCAAGTGACAGAATAACCTTAATAATTTGAACATCAATCTGAAAAATACACCTTAGAAATCACTGTTGGCAATGCCAGATCTTACTAGTGTATTTTTATCATTTGATTCAGATGTTTCCATTTCTTTTTCACTACTACTAAGGAAGACCATTGCATGAGGGTGAAACTTCTCCTTCACATCTGTATTTTAGGGGTTTGTTTGTATATCATAGGGATAAAGCATTTAGCCCTATTTATCAATGAAACAAAAGTGTGATTTTCACATATGGATTGACTCCCAGCACCCTCAGTGCCAGAGCACTGCACCCTACGCACAGAGACAATGCACACCATGGTGTGCTCTCGGGGTTTGGTCCCTCACTGCCCTGATCAGCAGATTACTGATTGCAATCACAGCTCTCTCCCAGCCCAGCCATCCCGGTTTCATTGTGAAGGTGTCCCACTCATGTGGAGTGACTGAAGGTAGTTGGCAAAAGCATTGTATAAGCAGTTAACATAAAAGATGTGAATCGTAGCAGATGAAGGATAAGACAAGGTAGCGCAAAATGAATAAAAATTGCATTTACTCTCCATTGTAAGCTAAAATAGCCTAGCCCCTAACTTACTGGTTATGGTTACATTGTTTGTTCATTTCTTACTTTCAGACTAGACACAGAATGAATGCCTTTTGAGAAAAAAACCCCAGAGAATGATCTGAAAAGGAAATCACTAAGTATGAGCAGCATGTTTCAGCAGTTCCTTGTTTAAAACATTTAAAAAATGGTAACAATAGAAATCTTACAGTATATCTGAAATACAGCATCTGGTGAGAGATACATACCATTCATGAGCTACTTTCACCACTATGAAATTGTCAGAGCTCCAGACTGAAGTGGAATATGGGTTGCTGAGCTAGCAACACCTTGGAAAGAACACGGAAAAGCTCCAGCTCAGAGAAAAGAACAGGTGGAAGAACAAGTTAGACCTGGCATTAGTGAGTTCACAGTATTTACTGGACCAGAAAGTAACTGTGAGTCCCCAGCTTATCACCAGGTACAAATCTGTCCTAGCTGTGGGAAGGAGAGGAATCTGCCTCAATACCATGGTTATTATCCATATTTTTCCCTCAGAGGTCAGAAAAGCTGCACAGATACAGGACTTCTGAACACTTTCTGTGAAAAACAACCTCCTCATCCTGACTGTGTTTTGATCACATGTGTTTGCTGGGTTTGGGTATTTATTTCCAGCTCAGTGCTATGAGTCCTGAGTGAAGGAAGGCACCTTCAGCAGATGCATTTGGTCATCTGTCTAAGCAGGGCAAGGCAGGAGAGCCCAAGGGCCAAGCTTTCAAAAGGTCCTCTGCACCCACAGTTAGTATGCGCAGCATGGTAGAGCCTCGGATCAGGTAAATCCAGAGCAGTGTCTGCTCCAAAGCCCTAACGAATATACCAAACATGGGAGCAAATAAGGTTTAGAGAAACTAAGTGGCACACTAGTACTCTTATTTTTCAAGGTTAGTACCCCCACTGAAGTTATAACAGAAACGTTTCACAGTTTAAGGGTGCCAAATACTGGCAGTGACAGTTACCGCAGAACTTACAAACTGGTAGTGTGGACATTTGTCTACTTTTCCTGTTGTCCAGCTATAAACCATGGATTAGAGAGAACAACTATGAAGTGTGCTGTAAATTTTTCAGTCTGAAATGCCCTGCGTGTGGAAGTATGCAAAACAACACTATTAAAAAACCCAAAACCCACCTCCAAACCCCACCATAACCTCATCATCTTCAGATTATTTCTGACTTTTATAAGGAGAAGTTCAAACAAGTCACTGGGATTCAACAGCTATACATGCCTCCAGGAACCCACAACATGTTGTTTGCATGTGAAACACTTGCTTTCATGTGACATATGGCATGATGACCAGAAGACTGACGGCCTAGCTTGCCAACACCGCCACATACGAACTCTGCAGGAACTGAAATCTGACAGCAGTAGGAGCAATAGTTAAACTGTAGTATCCAGATGGCACAGTGTATCTTTGGAGATGACTCAAGTAAGCTGTGTGCATATGGGAGAAAGAGAGGGGCAGGAGAAATTAATTTATGCACAATATTACAATGAATGTTCTACTGGTCTAACTGATCACTTTTAGGTAGTAGGTAGCACGGTATGGATGATGTCCTGGGATTTTGTGGGGCAAATAGCTACTATGTCTATGAGCCTTAAGTAGCAGGATTATAAAATTTGAGTCACTGAAAGGTTATTTCCAGAAAGAAGCATATGAAAGAAAATATCAGGTAGTTCAATATTAGTTTATTAAACCAGCAATTTTTATCACTGCTTTCTAAAAATGATTACAAAGCATATTAAAATATATTACAGTATCTGCAAAGAATTTATTGTTCAAGAAAAGTGCAATAATAATGAACTTACAACTTTGTTTGCCTAGCTGGACAAACTGAAGCACACTGCACAGATCAAGACTTTCCTCAAAAATTACAGTGCCTTTGAAGTGAAAACAGTATTTAACAAAAATATTAGAAAAGGTGAGAATGTGAAATAGAAAACAAAGTTCACGTTCATTCTTTCAGTGCTAAGTTACACATACCCATCAAACCATACACTTCAAACTCTGTTTGAGGTCCAACAATTTAAAGAGCCACCAAAATGAGTGCACATTGCAAAGGGAAGAAAGTGACAAAAAGAAGAGAGTGAATTTCAAGTGCTGGCGATGAACAGTGTTGAAAGACAGGGACTGGATTTCTGCTGCTTTGAGATCATGTTCCACACAAATCCACACCGCTCCCAATTAACAACTGGGACCTCTTTCTGACCTAAAAATCTTCGTAAACCCAATGATTTCAAGCTGTCACAGCTTTAAAAGTCTCTTGGTGTCCTGTGTTGTGGTTATGAGCAGTAGCTCCACATTTTCTGTTCCAATTGACAACAAAAACTCCTAACTTTTCTGGGAACAGAACTAGGGTGGAAAATGATAACTGTGCTGTGGAATAGTTGGAGAAGAGGTAAAAGCAGCAATTTCTGCTTTGGCTTACAACAGTAGACTGCATCAGTGGGCATTGATTTTACAGAACGAATTACTGACAGTTTTGAATGATCACGCAAGAAAATGTAATTACAATCCTAGGCATAAAATGGCCAACAAATCCAAGATCTTCATCTCTCTTTAGCAAATATGAGTAACAAACTGAACACCAAAGATTACCTCTTACTGCTGTTACCAATAATTATTTAGAGCACAACGTCATGAGAGAAGGCAATCCTGCTCACTTCTACACAGACTATTATCCAAACAGTTGTGTGTGGCTGGTTTAGCTAACTGAAGGGGCTTGCAGAATCCAACAAGCCAGGCAGCCAGCAAGGCAAACGGGGTAGGCCCATGGGTTTGCGAGGAGGTAGTGAGAAAAGAGATCCCTTCCCCTGAGCAACAGCAACCTAGTATAGCAGTTTAGTTGTGCAAGAAACTGCCATTTAAATTTCACATGAAATGTACTTTATTCCTATCAGCTAAGTACAATGCTAGTTCACTGCACCTTAAACTTAGAAATACATTCAGGTAGCTCTGCATGCCAACAGTGAAACACTTCTATTCCTCCAGATAGCCAGAGAAAAATCCACCTCTACTCCTATACATGCTTCATACATTTTCCTTCCAAATTCTACAGGAAAATTAAGCAAAATATTACAAACTCATCTAGGCAAAATATTTTAACTTACCAAAATGATGTATTTCAATTTGTCTGCCTCAAGACCAAGTCATCATACTGTCACAGAGACTGAGGAAAAGGCTGTGTTCTTCATTTTACTACCAATAAAACCAGAAAAATGAAACTAGCCTGCTCTTCTCACTGAAGGAGAATATTTCTACTGGCAAGGGATCACATGGCTCCAATGTGTTTGGAGCATCACCCCTGGAAGCTACACATGGTGGGAACTCAAACATGGGTCCACCCCTGTAACCCTGTGCTGCTGCAAACCAAGGTAAAACAGTGGCAAGATCAGCAACTTTCCAGATCCTCTTAGCTTTGCCTACACTACGGCAGTCCCAATGCACAAGCTTGCATTCTTTCTCCTGGTGGCTTTCCTTATTAAGTGAGCCAACAGTACTGAGCTGGTCAATAGTGCATACAGTTGTTACTGACTGCAGACACTACCCACAAATATGTATACCTTAATACTTTTGTAGTCTTTTTTGTTTTCTTAACACCTGCGATGTCTATAGACTACCTTCTGTTCAATAAAAAATAAATTACTTAGGAATTAGTTACTCTGCAGATGTACAGTCACACGGGTAAACTCAGGGCCAAGTTTCACAGCTCTGCTAATGTGCACAGAGATGCACTAAGGTTAATTTGGCTCTAATTTAGGTCTAAGAGAAATAAAGTTGGTATGTTTGAATGACAGGAAAATCACCAAAGAATTAAAAAAAATAAAAATAAAAAAATTAAGTCCTCAAGAACAATTTAACTATGCCAGGACATCCTTGATACAGGCCCAGAAGCCTGGCAAGGTAAAGGTGTTCCGCCACTACTCAAAATAGCTTCATTGTTTTCCAGTGGTAGAGCCCTGGCAAAGTTCATTTACCATCAGAACAGAAAGATGCAGAAAGATAAGAGGTCTGGAAAGACCTGAAGTGTTAAACCTGACTGACAACCTACAACTGTATGATTTGAAAAAAAGAGGCTGAGGCTTCTCTTTGGTCACCTACCAAACTGAACACAGAAGTGTGACTAAAACCTTAACTGAGAGACAACTTCCAAACTACTTCCCTCCCCACCTCTACTGCTAAAACACTTTTTGGCTTGCTCTGTCTCAGAAGGCACTACTGCTGCCACTTACTACTGAGACTCAATGAAAAAGTGCTCAAAACTACAGTACTTTTGATGTCTAGGGTATTTCATACTACAAATGGAATACATGTCAATTCCTGCTCACACATATAGAGCAGAACTGACTGCCAAGTTTGATTTTAGAAAAGAACTGGCCCTCCCTGAAAGACTCAAGTTCACAGAGCCAAAAAATTTGAATTCTTTTAAGGTACTGATAAAAATCAGTTGTAAGCAGACGGTATGTTCAACTTTGATTGTGTTGTTAGAAAATGAATGTTTATTAAACATCCATCCCTTTCATGGTTTGATTTCAATACAGGAATAATATCCGGAGGGATCAGTCTATCATTTATTACAGTCAATGTAATGATTTCTTTTAGCCTCTCCATCCTTCAAATCTGTCACCATAGGAATAAATTTTCTCTTTTGTGGTTGTCAGCTACATGTTGGCAATAGAAAGCAGAAAAAATTTTTCTTAAATATATTATATATTAAAAAACACAGACATAGCTGTATAACTATCTGCAAATAGAAACTAAATACCCCTGAAAATTTCCCCAAACAATATGATGTGCTTTGAAGGGGTTGACTTTAAGCAATGCACCTTTTCTGAACTGAAAGTAAGGCTTGATTTCAATGCAAACAGGGGGATTTTTTAAAATAAAAAACCATCCTGCTGTCACTTTGAACCATTCAGAAATTTATTGCCTGCAGAGCAGTCAAACTGAAATCTCAAAGAAAATTCTAAATGCAAGGAACAAAAGAGATTCAGTTCTTCTACAGATAATACTGAATACATAGTACTATGTAAAGCTGAAGAAGCTGTTCTCCAGGTAACAAGACACAATGACAGACTGAAAGACTAATTTTAGTATTTTGCAGTCCTAGCTAGAATCAGTAAAGTTTTAAAACAAGTCTGCTCATATTCTGAGCACTTACAAGACTCCCCCCATCAATTTTCTCTTTCTCTAGCCCCTATTAAAAAAAAAAAGAACAAAAATAAAACTTCCTTTTATATCAGCCTTTTTTCAGACTGTAGAGATGCTGCCATCCACAATTGATACCTAAAGTACATTGTTAGCATATAAATGTTCCTTGAATAGGCAGGTGAATTTAATATTTTGAGCTATTTAAATAAGTTTTTCCAAATTATTTTAAGTTTCTTAAGTTTTTCTTAAGTAAGTATTTAGGCATGATGAAGGCCAGCAATTTTTATACACGGTCTTTTCTGCTTTGAGGTTGCAAAAGCAGCAAGACATGGGCACAGGACTCCAAAAACATTTTTACCATACGATAGAGCTACATAAGGCACTTGTGATAAGCATGTCTGACTGCAGGTCAGCAGGGAAAGCTACGCGAATGTTTCCCTGCTACCGGGCTTCTAATTTCAGTAGCTTGCGTGAAATGTGCTGGGAGGTTTAAGGAACGAAGCCTAATTTCAACTTTCGGTGGTTTTAACACATTTGTCGAGAGACTTTCAAAATCCTCATTCTTCTCCTTGCGTTGTTCATTCTGCCGTCTGGAAAGGTTTCCTGTGAGATGGTGGCACCAGGTGGGAAGGCAGAGTGCCAGGCAGTTCATATCCATCCAGTTTAATCTTGATGAGATGTTTTGCTAATGCAAACTCTTCATCATCCAACATCCCATCACCATCACAGTCTGCAAGTTTCCAGATCTTCCCCAAGACACTATTGGGTAGTTTGGAAGTCACCATCTCCTTCTTCGCACTAATCCCAGATATTTTGCCATTGATTGGTGACAGAGTGTAGAAAATCTCATCATAAGCAGGTTTATCTTTGGCAACAACCCATTCGTCTTCATCAGCTCCTTCCTTAGCACCCTCTCCATATCCGTGGCCAAAAGGTCCTGCCATGGTGCCATCAAATGCTCCACCCTGTACCATCTCTGTTGGCATATTGCTCTCCTCCTGTCTGATTAGGTTCATCAGGGAGGCAATTTTGTTGGCCAGCATGTTATCCACAGTTTCGATTAGCTTTGGTTTCAAAGAATGAAATTTAGTGAAGTCACAATTCTCCAACAGCTCCTGTGAATGACAGGTTTCAGAGACAGCAGTTAGAAACATTTCCAATACATTAAAAGGTTTAAAGAATAGGCTTCAAATTAAAATAATCTGTTATCTTTTGTGTTTTCATAACAAACTTCTCTTGAAGGAGAACCAAAACTGACCTATACATACCATACCTTTAATATATTGATCAAACACACTAAGACAACTTTGCGAAAGTGTATGTTTGTCTATTAAATTACATTTACAATAAAATTTTCAAAATGACAATGCATAAAACCATAGCAGCTGATCAGTGTTACCCAGGAACTTTCCATTTGATGATTTTATTCCAAACATCAAAGAAAGCATGCAAGTAAGTCCTCAGTCCTGTTAGCACTTATGCAAGTGTTAAAAAGTTAAAAATAAACCCAAAAGTCTGCAGGACTCATCTGATTTTATAGATTAAACTTCTTGTTTGGGGCTAGGAAGAAGTGTCCTTTACCAATAAGGAAAAGCTGAGTTGGGTTAACAGCAGCAGTGTTTTATAGTAGTGCTGTCAGAACCCATGAAGTCACATGCTCCCTGCAGAGTTTGTGGAGTTTTCATCTTTTACACAGACTCCTACTAACTGCAGTGAGATGCTTAACTAGGTGGTATGTACTATTCCAACACAAGCCCCAGCATGTTTTACACCAGGGCACTGGAAGATTAAAAATGGTTTATGCTATTATTAAATTATTTCTACACGCAAAATGCTTGCCAGGAAGAGAAAGTTACAGTGGAAACTTAAAAAAAGCCAAACATCACCATCACCACCACCCCACACACACCCTCCCTTAAAATGGTGTTACACTCCTCTAACAAATCACATTTATCATCTCAGGGAGCTGCTCCCATATATATCAAAATGATAATGACATGAACTCAAAAAATGTGAAGCACAGGCTGGACACTGCCAACTGACAACTACCACTCTGTTCAGGTGACACTTATACACAATCACCTGATTTATACTGATCAGTTTAAATAGATGTTGTACAATAAATCTTAGGAAGCAAAGGTCAAACTCACTATCTATTTTGGCACAATTTTGTTTTCTCACAATTTTGCTCATCTTTACAGAAGTGACTGACCTCTCCTGTATATTTGCTGCCATCTGCTGCTGAGGCTCGAGCGACACAAACTAAGTTTGAAAGAGTTTCATTCAAATTTTACTTCAATATAATAACCTCTCTGTCTCTCATTTTGTGCCACAAAGGAAAACAGCAAGGGAAGAAAGTCGACTGTACCCATAGAATCCCCTTTGGAAGCCTAACTCAAGAAACCTTTCCAACAACCCTGCCTGTGAAAACCTAGCTAAAATACATCTTGTGCTTCATCTATAATTTACTATCTCATGCCAAAAGTTGAATCCCATGAGAAACAGTTTAGTTCATGAAAGAAACTTGTGAATTCCTACAGATGAGTTAATCAGCCACTGATCATCCTTGATGATTAGCTGTGCAAGTGTATCACATATACCGTCAGAGTGACATGCAGCATCACTCTGGAAAACATCCTCCAACACACTCATGACTACTCCACGGTCAGACTAAACTGCTGACTCCTGATGTCTTGTTCTTCTGCTTCCAAGCTGAATTATCCTCTAATTTAAAAGCCATTTAAGAAGCCTATGATCTGCGATCCAAAAATTGTAAACTGAGGCTTGAGGAATGAATTGGAAAGCATTGTTAACACAACATTAGCTGTTCTTCCCTAGGACACTCTCTAAACAACTCATCTCGAATCAGAGGACAAAAAGAAACAGGCAAGAAAGTGACAGAAAGCTGGTCGTAAGCCTGCAGAAAGCTCAAAAGAGGAAGAGAGAAAAGGTATTTAAAAATTCACAGTGAGTATAAACCAAGAACTTCTATCTTTCTCCTTCCCAGGATACAAGTTTAACAGGACAGGAAAAAAGGGAAAGACCATTTTCAGAAGCCATTTCAGAAGGCATTTCCATTGCCTTTATTACTCACTAGCAAACAATATCAGTAAGAGCAAAAACAGAATAGGGCAAAATGAACTTGTGACTAAAGATATCTTCACCTATACAAATACATGATAGGATTACAAAAATTATACAAATAACCACATTTAGGATACAAAACAAGAACCAGCTTAACCTGTGAGTGTTCACTGCCCTTTTATTTGCACAAAACCTTTAGAACTAAATGCCATAAGGGTCCAAACTCTGACTAAAAGGACAGAAGGTCAGATTCCTTATGACAATTTCTGTAGTCCTGTATCAGTGAATGCACAGGAAGCAAGTTACCCATATTTTTTTTGGTTTTGCACTGCTTCCAAGTCACTCTAACCCTGTAACAGACACATGACTCACTTCAACTGCTCTATTGCTGAAGATCCTATATAACACTGAGATACTCTGTACTACCTTTTTCCAATTTGGCAGTCCTGTTAGAAAGTTAGTATTATTTCAGTGGAGTTGTACTCTATCATCTTACCTGCATTTTCTTGACTTCAGGGAAGTCCCCTGCAGAGATATGGTATTCCCTTTGCAGCTGGATGTAGATCTCTGGCAATCTGTTGATCAGTTCCTTCTTCTTGTTCTCTTTTCCAAATACAGAGGGCATCTCTTTTTTCAGATAGCTGATGATATAAGCATGGACCTAAGAAGCAAAAGTAAAATCAAGACTAATGTTTACCTACACTTCACATCAGTGTTTTTCACCCAAGTCACAAAGAGAAATATGTTTCCCTAAGCCAGCTCAAGGAGAAGACATTATCAAGAACTGTTTCTGAAACTTTGTGTTTACATGAACAGCTATTTATCAACTAGCTCTTGCTGCTTTCAGCATTCTTTGAGGGGCAAAGAGAAAGGAAACATATTTAAAAGAAATGCAGATGCACACATGCAGTTTTAAGAAGCATGGTACAGCATTCTATGAGTACCAACAGAGAGAGAAAAAGCAAGGTCCCAAAAAACCATGTCCTGACAATACACATGGAACTACAGTCATAGTGGTCCATCTGTCCCAGTGGCAGAGATCTGTAATTCATTTGCCTCACCACCTGTTGTGGGAATCAATGGGATAATCCAAAAAGTAAGCCAAGTATGCTAAGTAGCAGGGCTGTTTATTTGAAGTGACATTGCATCACTACCTATATACTCACAGAAAAGTGAGTACTTTTTAGGATAACAAGTCTTTAAATAAATACATTGATACTTGCAGAGCTCTTAGAGAGTCCCAACTGCCATGATTGGGACAATCTAACATTGCCATCCTGCCTGTGCACCCTCCTACCTTTATCCTGAACCATTCATCCCTTCTCCCTTCCCCACTCTCTCATGACCTTTCACCACCACCACCATTCAGCGTCACAGTAAGCGATCAGGTCCAGAACAGAAACAGTGGTTGCAATTCTTAACTGAGGTGAGTACACTTATCCAGCTTGTTGTGTGGCCATTGGTACTCATTTTGCACATAAGAGGGAAGGCACAAGGGCAGCCTTCTTTAGAAGCAAACCATGGCTATCACAACTTGATGTTATCAAACTGCTTTCCTAAGCTCTGACCTGACCAGGACCACTGAAGACAAATGACCTCCACAACAGGATGCCTTTACAAAGCTTATGTCCTTATTCATTTAAAAAGGATGCAGCTGTCCACAAAAAAGAACTCACAATTTTCACACGCACAGAAGAAAAACGTTAAAAAGAAAGAATGTCTATCAAACTGGTGAGCAATACAAAGCTGACATTTTGAAGACTGGGGAAAGACAAACTACCATTAAAAAGCATCAGTAAAACAAGCAATTGCTTAGATGTTTAAGTATAATACATAATACCTACCAAACCATGACAAAATGTGTACTATAGTACTCTATACAAACCTTACACACTCTGCTTATGGTAACTGTTATACCATTCATTTCCTTATTTAGGAGGAAACTGGGAAAAAAAATTTGGTTTTAAATAAAAATTATGTAAGCACTTTCTATTTGCACATCTTAAGTTCACGACTTTCATACAACACTGCTATCTTATATCTAAAAAGAATACATGCATTTTAATTGCAAATAAATTTACATTTCTATAGAGGAGAAAAAAAATCTCAACACAAGCATAAATCCATGAAATTTTCTAAGAGGATAAATATAAGTATTTCTGCAGAATGACAGAATGGATTCAATAAAGACATTTCTAAAAGAGTTTAAAAATAATTGTAAGCAGTTTTATGGATCTTATGTCTAAAATAATACTTCTTTGAAAACCACAAATGTATGTTTATAATTCACAAGCACTAACAGTTTCACATGTGTATGCTAAGTGGCCTAAGATCTGCCAGTATGCACATGTGTTTCTTGTAGATAAGAACAGCTCCCATCTTCATAACGGGATAGTGAGTCACAAGACTTTTTTTTTTTTTTAAAAAAAAAGGGGCAAAAAGCCTAATGCTCAAATTTGTTTTTGTTTCTGGTTACTGCACAAGTTTTAGAAGAGATTAAGAACAGGGTAGCACAGAAATAGGGCAAAAAAAACCTCTACATGCAATGCTGTAAAAAAAAGCTTTCTGAGTGTACTTTGGGTTCAGTTTGGAAAACAGAAAGATGACACTGGAAGGATTACACTGATGCTTTCCTGCAGATAAACAGTTTATTCCCCTTCCGCAGATATCTAATTAACATATCCCCATGAGCAGTGTATTTTGTATTCACCTTCATCCATTTTTATGTTTCATAGAAACAGCTAAAAATTATTCAATTAATGCTCTTTCAATGCCGAAATGATGGTAACAAATGAAAGCAAAAAGCTATCAACAACTTGCTGCACAGTGTAAAAAAAATTATTCACTCCCCTACCAAGTAAACAATAGCTTCAATGACCTAAGAAACATCAAATTCCTTCCCCAAAGTTACAGAGCCATCCCAGTACAAGTCTCTAATTCCTCCTACTTGCTCCTATATTTTGAGCTGCTACCTCTTCTGGGAAAAAGTGACAATTCACTCCACTTGCTAAAAACATGCAGTTATAAAAAAAGATGGGAAAGGGTGAGAAAGGACACAATGTAGCAGTAGAAACACTGGCGTCAATTAACTTAGTTTTCTTGTCTTTTCTTACCTTTGCAAGTCTGGCCCTTTTAATGAGATCGTTGAGTTTTCTCACAGCAGCCTTCTGTGGGAGACTCTGGATATCCTTGAAAAGATCCTGTGCCTCAGCTTCAAAGAGTCTTCGATTCTCTGTGTTTCGGAGAGGGTGGGCCCAGAAGGAGCCAATGTAGACCCGCAGGACCTCTGGCGTGTCGATCACCTTTCCCAAGGACCACATGAGTGCACCATAGACCCTCATCAGCTGCTGCGTGTCCACTTGGTCAGCCTTATTAAGCACCACTCGAATCTTGTCATCCTGGCCGCGGAATGACTTAATAGCCTCTGAAAACTCATCAGATATATCCAGTTTATGGGCATCAAAGAGGAGGATGATGCGGTCGACCCTCTCAGCAAACCACTGGAGGACTTGGCAGAAGTCATAACCTGAAGGCAGAACACACTATTATAGTCCTACCACTAAGAAAAGTGAGTATCAGAAAAGGCAGGGCTGGGGATAGAACAAGGGGATCATAGCCCCTCCCTGGAGGAAAAGAGATGGACCACCCAGAAGACAGTATCTGCAGACAATGAGGTCAGGAAAACTGTATCCTACACTTCCTTAGACCAGTCTTACTATTACCAGCTTTTGTTTTTATCACTGCCCTTTTTTCGACCTTGCTGCCCATCTCTTATGTCACTGTCTTTTGTGCTGCTGTGAGTTATTCTCCCACACCCACATTTGCCTTTTCCCAGGAGTTCTGGTTCCAGCAGAACACCTAAGTTAAACAGGACTGTGGATCTCTTATTACAGTCTCTCTTCATCCCTGCTAATATTGGCTACTTCAGTAGCACTGGCTATTGGAACTAAAAAGGAAAATGGTGCAGGTGCAGCACCCCAGTGCAAGTCAGCAAACAGAAATATTTGATTTCAAAACCACTTCCAAACTCATCTCTCCTTGTATTGCAACACTAGCTGCTATTTCTGCCTCAGATGACTCAAAAACACAATTTACATGTAATGTGAGTGCATTACTGATGGCTTTGAGGGCATGACAGGTTACAGAACCTGAGCAGTGGGCTTTCTGATCAGCTGAAACAAGCTTTATCATGTTCTAAAGGAAAGCCTATTCATTGCACCTGTCTAAACGCTTTTGTAAGTGCAGCTGGTACCTAATCCACACAACAAACAGTATTCAGGAACTCCTTATTCAAAAGTGACACATCTAATCCGCAGAGTCACCACTGGTGATGTAGCATCGGGCTTAGCGTGGATATGACTCATCTTCTATCATTAAGGAACAGCAAAGCATGAGCTGGGAGCTGATATTCCACCCCTCCTCTTCCTCTCAGAAACAATTCAGACCCAAAAGAGGGAGCAGTCAAAACTCAAGAACTGGTGTAAAGTAATCCAAACAGAATCAACAGCTTTGCTGCCAGCAGCATATATTTAAATGCCAACAAAACAAAGAAAGCTCTGTTACCAGGATGTCTTAGGTTATTTCTCAGCTGTGCAAGACAAACCTTTAAACTTTCAATCCCCCAGCAAAGAAAACTCAATTAGCCTGCACATACATGAGCCAAACACTTCATACACCTTGTCCAGATCCAAGCAAAAGACCCTTCATCACTCCTCATTCTCCCTAGCATATTTTAAACATTGAAAATAAAGGGGTGTAGAAGGAAACACTGTAAATTTGCTTAACTTTTCTCAGTGTTGGTTCAGTCTAGCAATTATTTATTATACCTTCAAGTTGTTGGTCTTCAACATGGAAGCCAAAAGCAAATCAGCTGTTTGGGGTTTTTTTTGCTTTCCAGTATAATCTGACTAGGGCCAACATCAAGAAATGCAGACATACATAAATGTAATAGGAAAAAACAACCTCCAGATTTGTCATGGAGCATACTTGTGCATGTTCAGCAACACAGGAAATAACTCAGTCTTAAATCTTTTGTTTAAAAATTACAAATAGTGTGCAAAATTAAATCCAGAAATTCTAGTTAACAGTAAGAAAATATCCCCAATTACCTGTATTTCCTACCCTGCCTTCTCCCCTCCCCCCAAAAAAAATCAAACATAAAACACCACTAAAAATTCAGCACAAACACATCAAACTGTGAAAGGAGGGGGCTATGTTAAAAACCTGATAGTGCTGCTCTGGGGCTTTCATAAATTGTTTCCCGTGACCAGTTCGTGAATGGCTGAATGTGAGATGAAAACTCAGGGGGAAAGGAGGAAAGCTGCACAAAACATGTCTAGAAGAGAACTCTTTTCCCTTTGATGAACCCAATCAAAACCAGTAGGAACAATTTATAAAAATTTAGCAGCAAGAAAGGGAGAAGTGAAATCTTCTATGCTGTCACTTGTATGTCACAGGATAGTTGCAACAGGGCACTAATACTGAACTATGCAATAGCCTGCTCTAATTTCTCTCACATAGAAGGAAATATGGTTGAAATTAAACAAAATTGCAAATTGAAAGAAGTTAAATTCTATTAAGTTTCACACAAATAGATAATCATGAAGGTGACTTAAAAGCCAGGTTACATAAGTATATAAGTTCCCACTATACATTTGACGGTCTGTGAACTGAAAAAGCAACTGTACAGTCAAAAAACGTATAAATAAATTAATTTAAATGTGGATTAAATACTAATGAAGCATTTACTTTAAGAACTGCTTTTCAACTGCTTGTTGAAAATAGCTAAGACCTCAGAAAAATCTATTAATTTTAATGAAAATTTGTCTTTAGAAGGGAACCTAATTTATCTACAGAGTCAGCAGTTTTATATTAGAGTTTATCTGAACTACAGAAAAGTAATGTATGGTGAAGCGTTTCCATACATGTGAGTGGATTAGGGCTTTCAAAGTCGAGGAGTACTAGGTCAACAGTGATCAGATTGAATAGCTTGACCCAAAAAGTTTTGGTGCTGATACTTTCAGCCTCTTCTTGCTCAAGCTGTTGCTATTTCTTCAAAGGACTGTTCCCAGCTGAGGACCTATGCGTCACCAGGTTCAACATCTACTTGCTTATTAGAAAAGAAAGTGACAAGTCACCTTTGTACTCAGCTAAGGCACAGAGGAAGGCAGCAATTCACCAGCAGCACTGCAGAGCTCTTGAACTCATCCCAAGCTGCAAGAGTGAGTGAACTGGTGTCTTAGACAGAGGCGTAACTATTGGGCATCAGCAATGGGCTGAGCAGAGACCACAGAGAAGAACAAAATTGAAACTATGCAGAAGGGATGAAAATGCTGGAGAGAAACTGCACATGAATACCTGCCCTGGAAACACTGATGAATGATGATGAGCTCTTATGTGTCAGCAAAGTGTGCCTTATGCACAACAGATTCCAGCCATACTCAAAGACAGAGTTTGCAGTGGTGCAGTATGAGCACGGGTCAATTTTCTGTGCCAGTCAGTGATACAGATTTAAACAAATGGTAGTCTTTCCCTTGTGAGCTCAAGGTAAATAATTTCTGACTTGCCCTAATATAATTTTCCAAAGCTTTTTGCAATTCAGAAAACAATTTCAGAGGCTTGATGGACTCCACCCATCCTCTTTTAGCATAGACAGGCAGGTAAAGTGTCCAGTTCTAACACCCCTGGGGCTGGCACCACTGGCACAGCAGCAGAGGCACCTCTCAGGTGAGCACTGCAATGAGGAGCCTTCAAGCTCAGAGAACAGCACCCACTTAGCAGATCAACCAGGCATGAGCAGAGAGCAAGAGCAATCTCAACTGCCATTGCTGCCTTAGCACCCCACAACCAAGGCCACAACACACAACTTGGACACAAATAAGCTCAGTCCTTCTCCCTGGCCCAGTCTGCTGTTCTTCTAATGCCACAGACAAGCACCTAAACCTCCCAGCCCTCCTGTAACACACTTGCTGTGCTCCTGCTGGTGGACTAATAAGGGGAATGGACAGTGTCTCATTGCAACGGAAAGCCTGACACAATGCTTACTTAATCCATAACTACATTGTCACAAGCAGATTGAACTGTGAAAATTAGCTATATTTAAGTAACTCCAGTTTTAAAAATGCACACTAACCAATACCCATTTTCCCCTGAGCTCTTTCCTTATACTTCTTGAAACACTTGCTTTCTTGCCACTCAATCATAAAACAAACTTCCCCTCCATTCCTAAAAATGGTTCCTCCCTATATCCTGCCAGAAACTCAATTCTTCTTCCAAATCTTGCAGACCATACACACATTTCTGTCCGACACGGGCACTGTGAACGTCACCAGTGATACTGCAGAAACTGCACACAGACAGGCATTGTCTGACCGGGGACAATTCTGGCACACGTCTGCACATTCTCCTCCAGACACTTATATAGCCCCTGAACTGACAGGCAGGAAACTTCTGGCACATTCTCCTGCCGACAAAAGGAGCAGGAAAGGTGTGTCATGCGACATCTTTGAATGTTGCACTCTGTATATTTTTGACCCTTCAAGCAATGAGCTCCTCCATCCACAGCCTGGATGTTTTCCAGAGTTAAAAATAAAGCCATGCTGGGAAATAATGCAAGTCCTGTATTTTTACATAGTTCCTTTACTGTTTTCCTGCATTTTAAAACAAAGTTAACATTTGATTCCCTTCTTGGTCTCAGAAGGCTTCACCTTGCTCCTAAAGATACCTGTCAAATTTTATCATTATGCAGGTGTTACATTAATTCATAGGCAAATAATTAAGCAGTTGATTCTGAAAAGATGGAAAAAAACCAACAGCAAAGAGTTAAGGTTTTACACTGAGGCCCTGTCATGTTATTCTTCCATCAATCACTTTAAAGCACCACCAATAAGAAAAGCTGTGGCTCACCAATGTTGGACACAAGCTAAACTTCTAGAAAGAAGAACCTTCAGTGACAGAGATGCATTTAGGGACAGCAAAAAATCATCTTGTAGAGTCCTGCTTACATTTGCACACAGTTATTTAAAAAGTAAACAAACCAACTCAAACTTCAAGACAAGCTAAATTAGATTTCTAGTATAAATATGCTGAAGTCAGACCGACTCCTTCAGGAAGCAGGTCAGACAATCCTTGCTGTGTGCAGCATCACAGGACACATCAAGTTTGTATACCAAAAAAATCACCTATATGGAAACAGCATAAGTAGCCCAAGAACCATATACAGGAAACAGATTTGATTATGCAGTATTTCAGCCAAGGGTGAGCACAGTATTGCCAAATCATGATAGCATGGAACAGGTGCATGCAATAAGTCCATAGTCCCTTGTAGGTAACTTCATGTATGCTGATGCCCAAGCATATGAAACCTTTAACCCATCCTGAAAGCCCAGGGAACAGAGAGAACAGTCCTCTAAAACCAACTCCCAAAACCTTACATATGGTACAACCACACTGATTAAACCTAATAGCATACAGAAGAATCACTTTTGTGATAAGAGAACTATGACAAGTGACACATTCAAGACAACCCTTAACACATTGAAAAAATTCATGAAATGCAATCTAATCAAGTTAAAGCCCGTGAAACAGTTAAGAGTTTGAGGTCATCACTGAGCTATGTCAACTTAGGTGAAAGTCTAACCATATCAAAGGGCAGGCCGCCTAGTCTATAACAATTGATAAGGCACACACCATCAAAAAACAGAGTTTCTGAACAATAACAGAACAAGAATCATATGCTTTGTTAAGTCACAAGAGCAATTCCAGAGGCAGTGAAAAGCCATAGTCCTTTAGGCAACACAGGACTACCAGTGAAACATAACCTGGTGCGAAACACAACTGCCTTGCACATGGAAGACTGAGCCTTCCACAGGAATCCCTAATGGTGTTGAATTTGGTTACACAATATGCCACTTTTGCAGTGACATATTAGTATGATACTCCAGTTTTTTGCTTATTTCATATTCACTTCCATAATGTTATGAAAGTGGCAACAGAGACTTGAACGCTGCCAAGCACCACTTTCTTGATTTAACAAGCAGAGAGGGAGTAAGATGTGCCTAGTTTTTCTTCAAGGAGGTAACAGGGAGCTAGAATCTACAATGGAGAAGCAGAAGTTGGCGATTTAAGACCATCTTTGATTTTATCAGACTCTGTAAACAGAGACTTAAACATTTTGTGGGTATTTCATGAGAAAATTTTTTCAGAATTAAAGATTGTTAGTCATACACAATTATTTCTGTCTAGAAATAAAAGAGCCTACATGCAGTATTGGTTTTATTTCTGGTTTCACAACATTCAAGCCTTTGCTTGCACAGACATAGAGGACTCATGCTGTCATCTCTACTAGTTCACCAATACATCACATAAAGCAAAGCACAGCAATCTCCTCATGAAAAACGCTTTACATGACTATATGAGTAATAAAGAGGACAAAATTTCACTGAACAAAGAATCCAGAAACAACTAATAGACCAGTTTACTAAGCAAGTATAATTTAGATCACAGTCCTAAGAAGTTAGTCCCTTATTTTGTCAGTGTAGTGTAAAGACAAGGCTATTATTGCATAGCTGCCATATATTGTGCTAACACCAGGATTTCCTCAAAAAATCCCAGGTGTGCTATGGTAAAGAACTGTTTATTTCCCCTCATACAGACATGAAACACAAGTTTCCATTTCTTAAGCAAAAGTCTGAAAACAGAGGGCAGCATAAGCCGCACCCTGGATCGCTACCATTTACAACTCCACAGAAAACAGCAGTTAAATGCAGCTGAAGAAAGCAAGGAAGAAAGTTGTTTACATTATGCTGGTTTTGTTTAAATAGTTTCTCAAAGGCATGCTAATTTCTTACACAACTTGTTCAACAGCATTCAGTTCTTTGCAGAACTTTCATATTATTAAAAATACTCTCGTTCCCTCTTGCTCCTGCAACTCTTCTGACTGAAAATTACATTATGGCATGACTGAGCAACCTTAAGAAGCAATACTACAGCTGTGCCCACTACCAAACCACCTTATTTATGGCCCAACTCCCTCATTTTTTAGACATGAACAACCTACAGCTATTATGAAACATTTCTTCATTCCTGAACTTCAGTAGTGTATATGAGTCTATTTACTATTGCTTTGTCGAAAGCAATCAAAATTATGTAAATAAGGCTTTTGCTCGGGAATGTCAAAGCACTAATCAGTCACCGGCCCATGTAATCACCCATTGCAGCCATAGCAGCAGGATGACAGAAATACCAACCCACAACAGTTTTCAAGAGAAAAAAACTCCAGATCTTGCATCCAGGCTTAAAACATGGGTTTAACAGGGCTTGCAGTACGAAAGTTTGGGTCATGCTCAGTACACATTCAGTACCACTAACACAGGCTCCAAATGGATTAGGATGATCACATGTTCAAAACAAAGTTAGTGAGCTTGGTTACTGTCAAGCCCTGCAACTCACCTCTACTTATGCGCTGCTTCTCTCCAGAGAGAATGCCAGGGCTGTCAATGATACTGATGCTCTTCAGTACCTCGTTAGGTAACTGAGAACACATGAACCTGCAGGAAAGGAGGAAAAAAACCCCATTAACAATAGGTCTATCTCACATATAGATTGTTGTATCTGAGTCTAGAAAGACTCAAGTGAAATTTTAAAAAGTTTCTGAAGTCCTAATGAACCCTTATGTTTGGCAACTATATGTGTTTAAGAAAAAAATATAAAGGGAGCTTCACAAAAAAGAAAACGCAGGAAAACCTTGGAAAACTGTGTAAGTGCTGATAAAACTCCAGATTTTGCAAGAGCTGACAACGTGGGCCTTAAATGCAACATGATAAAGACTCCTTCAAATCACCATTTTGCTAGGATCAAAATTAGCATACACAAAAGAAAATATTTCCATGTACTACACCTTATGCCCAAACTCAAAGAGACTGAAAAGGTCAGCAGGCAGAAAGCCGTACTGATGACATGCTTATGTTCCACCCCTGGCCTATCTCCCTCTTGCCTGATGCATCGGCATTTGAGTGGCCCCCACTCCCTACCCTACTGTTCTCCTCAGGTGGGGCTCGTGGAAAAAACCCGTATTTCTCCCACAAACCCAGCCAAAACTTTCACACTGTCAGAACCAAGAGTTCAAATTACACACAGTATGCTCTAAACAATAACCTCCTGCCTGTGCAACAGGAGACAAATTGAATGGCGGTATTACGGAAAAATAAATAATTCACAAGGACTCAGAGCCGTGCAGAACACTTGGCGTGTTACATCCAAGCTACCCTGAGGCTTCTAGGGTAGTTCAAGAACTTCATCATATACTGCCTTTAAGAGATTTACATTAGAGTTTAATCTTCTTATCAGGGAGCAGCTGAAGATTGCTAACCCACCCTCCCTCTGTGGGCCTGTCCTGCACAGGGTGAGGCTGCAGGATGGCTGCCCTCTGTCAACCCATGGCTTCAGAAAGCATGCTGCCTCAAAAAACAGGGTATCACAGAGAGCAAACAGAAACTGGGCCAAGGCCACACAAGAACAAGATAATCAGAGTTAGTACGAGTTCAGGCAGGCAAACATCAGATACGGAATGCAAGCTGTATCAAAATCTGGATGCTATTTTATACAATACAGATGATTCAAAGGAAATTGGGAAGAAAAGTCCTTACACCTCACTTCACCTGGTTTTTCAGGGGACCTTGTAGTAACCAGCCTGTAACAAAAGCACACAGCATCCCTTCTTGAGTACAACAGAAATGGCAGCATCAGCTATACCTCTCCCTGAAACCCGAGGGGATAAGGAAAGGGCAGCTATGTGGGCCTGATAAAAGCTTATGGTATGTAAACAGCAGTACCCTTCTTGGGCTTTGTTGGTTGGGGTTTATTTGTTTTACAATGGGACATCAGTGTAGCAAATACCACACTTCTGAAGCAAATGTTTTCACTAAGGCTTATTTTCTACTAGCTTAAGAGATGCTCTCGAAAGAGCAACAAAGAAAACACATTTCATCATGTGAGACATTACAAAAAAACATACATCACTAGATTGTACACCATGAAGTAGCTTTCATAAATTTGGAAGCGTGAAGAGTGAATTTTCATGCATGTTTTTTCTTATCACTTTCATTCAACCTTAGACAGCCCAGTGCTTGTTTAGTATCACTGAAATGTTTCTAGATGTATCATATGGGAAGACAGGCCCTGTTCTGTCAGCTCAACAATACAGCAGTATCTGTATCAGAAAATAGGGAACTACAAGCCTTAGAAATGTAGACATTGCTGTCTTTGCAGCAGTCATTAGTGGTAACAGGAGGACAAAAGTATATGGGAAACACATACGAAATAGCAGGATGAACTCAGAATTAATTGGCTGTAACATTTAGAATATATCCACAAAAGCTGACAGATGGGTTAAAAAACCTTACCTCAGACTAATATTTCTAATTTAATTAAGACAACTTAAAATTGTAATAATAGTTGTATTTTAATATCTCTTGTCAACATTTTCTTAAAATCCCACTGCATGCAGGTCATGCAAGTGCTGCATCATAAAAAGCAAAACGACATTCTATCCAACTGAATGACAAACATATTTTCATTAAAAAAAAAAAGTGTTACAAAAACAGTTGAATGAGATGACTGTAATGGCTTATGACACATCAGAATAGAGCAGGGCCATGCGCTTCTTCTCAGCGGCACTGAATTATTTATGTTGGTATAACGCAATATTCTTTCCTCAGCAGCACCCAAAGGCACACCAGGTCCTGTCCCCCCTCCCTTCCCTCCCTAACCTCTCTTAAAAATACGCAGGAAAAATAAGAGACTAGTCTCTACACCCAAGAGTCTCAAAGGAACACCTCTCACAAGCAGTGCGGGGGAAATAAGAAGAGGTCATGGAAAAAACTAGCACAGTAGCATCAATAAATTAATGTGGCTAATTACTAAGTACAAACCTTGATTGTGCTACTGTGTTTGTTTTTAGTTTCTCCATTACCTCAGCCCCTGTTTCCTGTCATTTGGATTGTTACATTTGGATGAAAAGGGCACTTAACTTCATAGTCCAAGTGTACATAGCCTTAAGTTCTTCCATAAAGCAAAACACTAGGATTGGGAAATAATTTAAAAAATAAAGTGGGGATGAGGGGAGGAGGTAGATAACAGCCTATTAAGGCAGGAGTGAAAAATGCAATATTGGGTATAAAGGACTGTCAATGTGGCAAATGAGACAAGGCAAAGTGAAATACATAGCACAACCGCAGGTAAGATCCAGGGCAAGTTACTCAAAGATACTGAAGCCTAAGACTTTTCCAACTAGGGGAAGTCGTGAAGAGAAAGGAATTCGTAAATTTTGAAAAAGCAGCAGTGATCAGAAAGGCAGGCTGAGGGTGACGCTAGGAGAATATAAGCATCTAGATCTCTGCTGCAAAACTAAGGCGCAAATGTGACTGCTAGGCATGATGAGGTTGCTCACAGCACTCAACATAACAATATCACAGTCAAAAAAAAGAACTGGAATAATTTAGTCAGTTACTTTGAATGTACATTTTTTTAGGTAGCAAATAACCTTTCCTGCATAATATTCAGGACCTGACACAACTAGTTTGAGGGATGATTTAGGCAAAAAGCTTTGTCTATACCAGGTACTTCATCCAAACACACACCATTATCATATGTTCTGTACAATAATTTGAATACTGTGCAAAATACAATCCACAGTACATTAACTTTCTGTAGAAAGACTACAATAGTGGTGAAAGGGAGAAACAGAAAAGTGATCTGGAGGACAGAACTTAAATAATCTCAAAATAATTATTTACAACGGGACTTGGCTGGAGCTTCCCATAGCACATATTCTTATCTCAGCAAAGTGATAGCCAAGCCAACTATAAGCAGTTATAAACTTTCTTCGTTGAATAAGCATGGCAAGAGATAAAACTGTACGTGATGAACTTTTAACACATATGCCAGCGTTTATCAGCCAAACAGGAAAGTTTATTGTTAAAAAGAACCAATTTAGATTAATTGGCTTGCAAAGTGAGGCCTTCATGTCAAGCTACTATCAAATACAGGAAAAAAACAAGGTGAATACTCAGACAATGTGAACAAAGTTATTAATAACTTTTAAAGGGAAATATTTAGCATGCTACTTAAGTTTACTATGGCAATACTCACAGCCCCTGAACAACTCTTCCCTTTTTAGAATTACACAGCAGCCATCCAGAAGCTAACACTATCTTCCTAGTCTATGGAACTACAGTCTGTGAAGACCAGCTAGTCAAAAATAAACAAGTAAGAGCCTGAGTATGTATTTTCTCCAGAAGGCACAATCAAATCTTCTCCACTCTTGTAGGCCTTATTACATATCCCAACAATTCACAATTTTAAAGAGCTATACCAAGACATCCAGTGAGACCAGAAAGCCACAATTCAGCATCACAGGGAAAACATTTTTTTCCTTTTTTTTTGGATTGTAGTTTTTATTAATAGAACTAACGTATCAGTTTTATTGAGCAGAACAATTTGTGTCCCATGTTCCAGCTGGTGTAATGCCTTACAAACAAGTCACTCAGTGGAGCGTTTCAACAATTTTCTGTGAACTGGTTTTAACAATGATTTCCTGTTCAGATAACTGAATATCTCTATCCTAATGGCACCCTACCTAGTACGTAGTGCCTTTTTTTTTTAATTCACTTGAACTGCCACTGCTCTTGTCTTGTATTTGAATATTTATTCCATGCTGTTCAAAACAGAACACACAGAAATTTAAACATAAACATCAGAAGACAGCAAGCAAGCAGATCCCACCTGTTCAGGAAAGCATTTCCAAAGCGGCTGAGTTTGCGGAATGGCTTCTTAGGATCAACAACTAGGGCATTTCCAGGAACATTGCCTTCTGTTTCTCCATACATCACAGCAATAAAAGAATCCGTGGTAGGCTCTGGACCAATCCGCATGCCTGGAAAGTCTTGTTCGAGCAGATACCTAGTAATGGAGAATACATAAATGTATTTACACAGAATAATTATATTTATACAGAGATATTCATAGAGAGTGAATGACTGGGAACTATGACAAAGGCAAACACTTGGGGTTTTTTGCTTGAAAATTTGCTTGATAATTCCATAGGATGTACACACTCTATAAAAAAAAAATTATATTTTCCTACATTTCATTATTTCTGTTAACTGGTGAGCGAGGGAAGAAAAGAACTGAATTGGTTTTTCACAACAACAAGGTAAAGTGTTAAAGTAAATCCCTTTACAAAAACAGTGTGGAAAGCATTCCCTCAACTGCAGCACCTGAACCATTCAGGTGGATGCTTCTTCCAATGATCTCAGTGTTGTAGGTCATGCTACAAGACATGGTTGCTTTCCTGAGTATTCTCAAGCCTATACAAGTGCTGCTGATACTAAAAGGAAGTGGTTTGAAACTGCATGTGAGCAGACTCAGTTGGCTGACAGATATAACCCTTTAATGAACTCAGTCTGATTTTACTAAATTTAACTCATCCTACACAGGCAGAAATAACCTTTATGAGACAATAAAGTTAAATGTTTGGGAATGAGGAAATTTTTTTTCCTGCCCTGCACATAAAAAAGTAATTGCTAACTCAGTCAGATCTGCAGAACTTGCAGTCTAACAGTAACATACTTCCAAAAGGCAAGTCAGGCAGCGTATACCATCAGAAACCATACTTTCATCTCCCTTCGAGTAGTCCACCGACTATGCAGACACCACATACTTAGTGGACCAAGTCTTGACTTTCCAGACAACAAGGTCTGAAATTAAGCAAGTGTGTATTTAAATATTAAAACTTCATGGAATGAGAGCATGTATTTACAGAAAAAGCCTGTGATAACTCTGCTTAACTTTAAAGCATGAGTGCTATTGTCCTCACTCACAACAGCACCATCTTGGCGCTCAAGACTAAGACCAAAATGTTTTCAAGTATGTTGTAACATGAATGACAGAAGCATTAAAATTATCTTATCAAGTTATCTTGTACTTATTAATTTCATGGCTTCCACGACACCCTGGAATTCTTAAAAAACCCTCACAATTTTAATGAACGACAATTCAACTATTTACAAAGTCAAAACTGGACTTAAATGAGAATTCTTCAGGCACAGGTGATGGTCCTACGTACAACAACAGCACTGGTTTGGTTTCAATGCCTCTATATTAACATTGCTCTTTTAATAAAGGTTTGTTCTGGCCCTTAATCCAGCAGCACTATGCCTGTTCTGCTATAACTTCCTAAGTCAATGTTGATTTGAAAGGACTTGATGGCTGCTTTTGCTGCAAAAAAAAATTTACGAAGTATCTGTACTTGCTGAACAATCTCTGTCTTTAAATAAAATACCCAAGCATTCACTAACTTTATAGATCAGTGCACAGAAGCTGAATGTAAGGAACTAAATATATGCAACACATTTCAAAGACTGTTTTCCACGAGCCTTAGCAAACTGGCTCTAATTAGCTCAACCTATGAGCTACATAAGATTTCCTTCAGCTTTCTGCTTCTAAACAAATAAAAAAATGCCAATGCTAAAATTTGTGGGAAAGGAGGAGCATAAGAACAATCATGCCAGAACATGTAAAGTCAATTTGTTCTACCTCCAGAATAAACTGTACCTAATGCACATCAACAGGGAAATGAAACTGACTCATCTCCACCAGCAAAAAAACCCCAGCTCTTGAACCTCTCTGCACATGCAGGACTGTACAATGCAGCAGATCCCTCACCTTTTGAGGTAGATCATGTAGTAAAACAAACACAAAACTCCTTTAAAATCCCAGCAGTTGAACCCTTAATGCATAGAAACTGAGCACTTTCAAGTATTGTAGTAAACAGGGGAACACCTGAAACACACAATGTGTTCCTGCCTCTTCACAGAGCATCACTGCAGACTAGACTTCTCTAAAACAGGACACCAAGGACACACAAGAGCCACTATAATTTTCCAGACTTGAGTTATCCACAGCTCTGATTTTGAAAGATCAATTATACTTTCATCTTCTAAAATAAGATTTTTAACTTGCCATGAAAACATTCTACTTCAAAGTTTCTTAATTCTGCTCTTCCTTATTGCTCTTCTTTTCAAAGACGACTTCTAAGAGACTCATAAGTAAGTTCTTCTCTTGATACAAACTTCCATTCCCAGACTTCTGCTAACAGAGGCAGCAGCTCATAAGGTGACAGACAACATATACAACAAGAAGTTCCCAGAGCAGCAAAGAGCATTGTACTGAATCAAATACACAGGATTGAAGTCCCAGATCGCAGGTCAAATAAAACTATATGGTGGGTTCCGACTGCAGGAGAAGACATGTCCAGGGTTAACAGGATAATTGCTATGTATCATAAGCTTATGAACCTATTAGGCAGCCTTCAAGATGCTTAAAAGAGTAATTTCATGGCCTGCTCATGAAGTTGCTGCATATGTAACACCTGCAAAATTTAAAGATTTACAAGTACAGAGAACCTTCCAGGATTTCCAACATCTCTATTTGCAGCTCAGAACTCAAAAGTGCAAATTCAGTTTAGATGCTTACTGAAATGACTAAACAAGAATAAAGTACTACTGAACTGCAGTGATACTTCCAAGTTAATGTCACAAACACACAAACCTGGCTTTTATATGGCTAACAATCCAGAAAGGCAAGACCTCCTCCCAAATACCAAGCCCCACCCAGCAGTCACAATGCTGAGCCTGGTACAGCTATTCAAAAGACACAGGAATCACTTTGCAAGGCAGGTATTTTCCATTAAGACTGGCTCACGATTGCACATCAAGAATCAGTACAGACTAAAATAAACTGGTTCTTGAGCACTGGCTGTACAAGTGTGATGGTTTTGGCTGGGACAATACCTAGTACATGTCTGTGTTTGGAATTCATGCTGAAAAGTGTTGATAATACAGGGATGTCTTCATTGCTGCTGAGCAGCGCTTACATAGAAACAAGGCTTTTTCTGCTTCTCACCCCACCTCACCAGCAAGTGACTGGGGATGCACTTGTGTTCCCAGCTGGGAGGGGACGCAGCTGGGACAGCTGACCCTAACTGACCCAAGGGATATTCCATACCATATGGCATTGTGCTTAGCATACAAAGGGGGGAAGAAGGAAGAAGGAGACACTTGGGAGGAGAAAATGCTATCGCTCCAAGTCACTTTTACGTGCAACGGAGCCCTGCTTTTCTTGGAACAGCTGAACACCTCCCTGCTTGTGAATTCCTTGTTTTGCCTTGCTTGTGCACACTGCTTTTACTGTACCTACTAAACTGTCTTTATATCAGCTCATGAGTTTTATCACTTTTACCCTTCCAATTCTCTCCCCCATCCCACTGCGGGGGGTGGGTGTGAGTGACTGCAAGGTGCTTGGTTGCAAGCTGGGGCTAAGCCACACCGAGCTGTATCATACCTCTCAGCATGAAAAATATCAGTTTCATTTACCCACACAAAAGGTATGAGCAGTCTTCTGTAAACTGAAAAGCTGTCAATGTCTTCATGTACCATATGCTGCATTAAAACAGGAAAATGCATGGATTTTCAGATCTGCAACTGCATGCTCTTCTCAGGAATTTTCAGCAGAGAGTGAGTTCAAGAAGGTTCACAGGAAGAATGCTAAAAATAGCCACCGTCCCAAAGACAGTCTAGCTCAAACAACAGACATCCTGTTGACTCTTCTCCCTTTGTTTTTACCTGGACTATAACCTTTCTGCTTTGCCAAAAAACATTCATCTATGTTTCTTTGCAAGATGTATAGCCATTCTAGAGGAAACTAGTTTACAAAGTTCCAGAGATAGAAAAGATTACTCACAATTCTGGATTCTTTATCTGAAGTCTAAATGCTTTAGCTAAGCCAGATTAATGCACAAATGCAGGTGAGCTGCACAGAACAGCATTGAGCAGGGGTACCCTGTGATGCACTGGGAGACAAACTAAAGGCTTCTTCATAAGTCTGCTCATCTCCAATACCACATACTGCACCATCAAATATTCAACGTGTTTTTAAACACGGCACAACCAGCAGCTGTTTGCTTTAGTTTACGAATTCTGCTCCAAATAACTCAAACTTTTCATGTAGAGCTAGTAACAAAAAAGTTACAGCTTTCATTCAAAGAAATTGAGGGACCTTCCCCACCTCCACTCCTGGGGAAACAGATGCAGCTGTACAAGCCATTGCACTCCACTTGCAAACTCCAGAGACTATGCACACAAAAGGGTATTTTCACAAAAGCCAGCTCTGGCTGAGTCTAAATCACAGGAAGTTTACCATTTTTAACCTCTGAGTAATACCTGTGAGCAAAGTAAAAGCACAGCCTGGCAATCTGAGGAATTTACTTCTGGTTTGTCTCATGTTGATACGTTCTTCAAAAACATCAGTCTCTTATGCTTTTAAAATAGAAAAATTAATAACAAGTCAAACATTATCAGACTAAAAAGTTTAATTAACTGTTAGAAGAAAGAGGTCAACAACTACAAACTTGCACTGAATACCTTCAATCTTTTTTTCATACACTACAATTCTCTCCTCTCCTCTCCTGTCCCTCCTTTCCCCACCTTTTTTTCCTAAAGCAGGCAGGAGAATTTGAGACCATTACAGAAGCTGCAAGGGCAAGCAGCTCACATGTAAGATAAGCAACTGGCTCTCACCATCCTCCCACTTCATTAAACACAATTGGAAAAGTATTAACGTTCAGGACTGCATATGATTTGTTTCAATTGTCAGCATTGTCAAATACTTGAATAAAACACTATCACCACACTACACCTTAGACAGCAAAACTGGCTGGCTTCACAGCATTGTTCCAAGTGCCAAAGCGGATAAACAGCATCAAATGAAAAAACATAAGAGCTGTTAGAAACCTGGAAGTGTTTGTTTCCATATCTTAACCCCCAGGGACCTTCAGTCATTACTAGTGTTTTCCATAAAGACTCAGTGGAAGGAACTGGGTGGATATGGATGTGTCAGAGGTATAAAAATGTGAAGTTCTCACGATAACATCTAAATCACAGTAAATCTCAAACAAACATTTGACAGCTAAACAGAATTGTTATGCTCACATGTAAACCAAATAGTAAACACTTAAGTAGATCTAGCATGCCCTCCTGACTATGAAATGGAGAAATATGAACAAAAAGCGGTTTTAATTAAGATCTTAAATGAATGCTTGCAGGGAAAAAAACCCAAACACTACAGTGCAACTTCATTCTAAAAACTCCTATCAATAATAAACGTAGAATTATAACAATCTTGAGAGTGTATGACATTTTTCCATGGGAAGTTCAGCCTATCAGAGAAGAAATTTATTTCTGGTTGACCTGAACATTATATATTTTCCCATGTCTTCTTCTAAGTCTTGCATTCAGCATACAAGAACTTCTCTTTTTTTTGTCCTTCATTTTCTCCTCTAAATTGGATTTTGAGTAATAGTCACTATTGTCTAAGTTGCTGCCCATCTTGAATGGAGCATTTTCTCATGCTGATTAAGCCATTTATTATCTATGCTATAGAGAGCACTGAGGTAATGAATATCGATAATGGTACAGTCAGACTGTGGTCCACTAGAAGCAATAACAGCTGTTCTATTACTGATCTGGGCTCAACAGTCAGTGCCTTTCTTCTCCAATACCTACCAGGGGATTAAATCACTCTGCAACCTATGAAAAAGGCAACAGGAGAAAGCAGTAAAGAGGGTGAAGAGAAGGGCACATCACAGTAGAAGTCACCTCCTCCTTTGAGTCAGATATTTTATTAAAATACATGAGAAAACATCTTTGAAATCTTTGTCTAATTTGTCTGGGCATCTTCGCCCGGCAGTGAGCAATGCTAAAAAAAAAGCTGGCAATATCTGTAATAAACTATACACCTTTTCTCATTCAGACTGTACTTTAGCATCAGTCAACGCTATTGTTCAGTATTTTATGGTCACAGTGATAACAAGTTACTCACAAAGCAACAGTACCAAAAATACATCTAAGGCACTGTAAGATGTATCAGTGTTTCTAAGCACAGTATTGACTTGCACTCCAGTCAAATATGGGCAACTACAAAGGACAGAAGAGTTGAATGTCCATAAATCAAGAACCTGTGTTCTCATCCAAAGCAAACTGTTACAGGAGGGGAAAAAAATTTCCTATGAATTGCAAATGACAGAGCAGCTCTGCTGGCAGGCAGAACAGGTTCTAGTATGTACATATTTGGGACTGTTCTGTCTCCCTCTGTATTACCCACGGTCTCCCCATTCCCTGTCCATAAGCTAGCTAACAACGCTTATCTGAAAATATAAACAGACTAACAAAGCAACGGTAATTTTGAAGAAGAAAATGAATCATCAGAGCCAGAGAAATGTTAGAAAAGTCCAAATCATTCTTCTTACAAACACACACCTTCTTGCGACTATATGTGGGGATCCTGCAACGAAGTTTCTTTTCTCTTAATTACAGCCCTATTTCTATTTTTAAATTATTCCTCTGAGCAACACCACTTTACGTGTTCGCAGGTATTCGGTAATAATCAGTAAAGAAGCAAGTTCAACTTCAAGCTTCCAATTAGCTGGTTGTAAAACCAGAAAAGACACATGATTAGCTGTGTAAACATCTGAAAAGCTCTCAGGTGATTAAAGGTAAACATCGATCTTCAGAGGAGAAGGGAGGTAGGTCTTTCATCCTGCATAAAGAAAACAGTGTTATGGCAAGGCTGCCTGTAATCTTTGGAACCGAAAGATAAATGTTTGTAAAATTTACAGAAGGACTATAATGAACCTCAGATATAAGTAAGTGAAAATTTGATCCAAGTGACTGCTCAGTGTCTTTTGCAGAGTTGGACATAACATTGGACTAACTTGTAAGGGGCATATGAGAAGCAAATACACTCAAATACACACAAAATATTCACAGGCTGTGCTTACCAAAGCCACGCTTCAGCTTCCTAAAAATTGAGTTATTAAGAAACTTAGAAATAAGGAACACAGGAAAGACGGGAAATACAACTGGAACACTGTTAAGCTGCCTTAGTAGTGATACTGCTTTTTCAATGTCATTGATCAAGGGAAGGGGAGGGGGGGACGGGACGATGTAAGACGTTCCAGGCACCGTGTGTTTTTTGCCCAAAACTCTTCTCTCGTTACTCTTTTATCATCACATGCAATCTGCGCATTAAACTACTTTTGGGAAAGGGGAAGGAGAGAAGGTTAAAGGGTCCGCGATGGCCAGTGCAGCCGTACCGTTTTAACACGAAGCGCCTGGTTTTCCATTGAAATAATTTACATACTCAAAGAACTAAGAGGAAGTAGACAACGAGGTTACACATTCTCAGCAGAACATGAAATAGAGATAATACACTTGAACAGGAAGCTAACGGCGAGCTACAGAGCATGTAGCAGGCTAGGGAGCGGCACCACCCTCGGATACAGCGGGCGGGTGGGCGGCCAGGAGGGCGGGCTGGCCGCGGGGTGCGCCGCCAGAGCCGGGGAGGGATTAGCCACGGGGCAAGACCGCCCCGGGCAGGAGGTGAGCGAGGATGACCGGGCGGCCGAAGGGGCGAGGCGCGCAGGGCGCCGGCCGCGGGCTGCCTTACCGGATGAAGGTGGTCTTGCCGGTGCTGTACTGCCCCACCAGCAGCACCATGGGCTTGTTCTCGAAGTCGGCCTCCTCCAGGGCGGGCGAGTGGAACTCATGGAAGCGGTAGTGCTCCTCCAGCGGCAGCAGCTTGCGGAGGTAGAGGTCCCGCAGCCCGCCGGTCACCGTGTGCACCAAGTCGGTGCCGCCGGTGCGCTCCCGCCCGCCGCCCTGCTTCCCCAGCCAGCTGAACATCCCGCTGCCCCTGCCGCCGCTCCCGCACTGCCGCTCCCGCACTGCCGCTCCCGCACTGCCGCTCCCGCACTGCCGCGCCGCCCGCACACGCAGCCCCGGCGGGGCGGGCACAGCCGGGCGGGCCCCGGCGCAGGGGCGGGCTCGTCTCCCTGCAATACACACCCTCGGTGCCGGGTGGGGCTTGGCGTTTTCTGAGGGGGAGGTAGTTATTGTTTTCGGAATCCAGGGATTGGGGTTTCGTTTGTTTGGCGTGGTTTTTTTGCACCACAAATCCGCCTCTGGAGGTTAGTTGTAGCTGCTTTTCTTCTACGCTGAAATCTCGGCCCCTTTGCAATGAAATCCGAAAGGCTTTTGACGCCTCCGAGCTGAACGTAGAGTCGCCCAAATACTTCTCGTGTTTTTCTGGTGATGGTTGCCGTCTCTGGATGCCAAAGGAGTGTGTGACTAAGCGCGGTGGTGTTCAGCCACGGCATCAGGCAAATGCTTAAAACAGACGGGAAAATCTTAGTATATTGAAATGTTTCTGTGGGACGTGTGCAGCAAGTACGGCTATTAGCTTTAACCTTAGGTCCAGTAACGTGTTAAGCCACAAGAGAAGATCATCTTTTTTTCATTGATTTTACAAGAGATTTGAGTGGAATATAACACCACATTCACTAAAAAGTTGGAGAAATCAATAAAACAAGCTTTTTTTTTCCTCTGACATGAAAGTTTGTCTGTATTCACTCACTATATAGAGAACAAAAATTTGGGGTCCCAGTGACAAAAAAACCCGTAAAAACAGAGGGGAATTTTTTGCTGAATCTGTGTGTGAACACTACAAGTGTTATCTATTGTGTTACAACCTAATAGCCTTGGCTGCTTCACAGCGTCCTTATTTAAATCCTGTTTTGCTCGTCTAGAACATCTACTGATTCACATTTTTAGCTAGGTACTTCTCTTCCTCCTAATTTCCATATTGAATGCTACATTTTTTTTATATGGTCCAGCTCTTTTTTAAATACATCAGCAGGTTTAGATGTGCCCTATCTCCTTCCTCCCTCCCCATGCTGTTCCTCAAAGAACAGATGTTAGGCTTTAGCAATTCTGAGTCCTGGGCATTTAACCACTTTGCCTTTTCTTGGTTCCTTGCTTTGCATTTTATTTAGGGCTGTGCATATGTTTTGCAACTCTTTTTTTGCAATTTCCATGCTGAGTCTAAAGATTTTATACCATTTCACGTAGGGTTGTGCTGACTGGCTTCCTCATTTTTTGAAATGCCCTTTTTATAGTTTGGTTTTGTATTTCTTTCATTTTCATTATTTATCTATATGAGTTAATTCATAGCTAATTAAGTTATCCTTCTTGTTACTTGCATCTTCTCTATGTTACTTTAGTAATTTCTTTTAAATTAATCTTGTATCACTACATCTTTAGGAGGTCTGACTGCTCCTGATTTTTAATTATTTGCAAAAATATCTGAGCTGTGGAAAACCTGAGTACTGCAGTGTGGGGCAAGATTGCTTTCCTGCTTGTCTTTGGTGCATCCAGTATTTAGTGATTGGAGAACCTCACATAATTCACAGAGCAGGTACAATATTGTCTCAGACTGTCCTGCCATTTCCTGGGAATTTATGATTCAGTGCAGGACTGAGGCAGATGCAGAGCCTTTGTATTTTTTCAGTCCCTAAAATTTTTCCAGTGAATGAATCAATCAGTTTTTTGATTGCATAAACTTTTATCAACAAGAAAATCCAGGAATAAAGAGGTCTGTAACTTAATTACATGTTATGTGCAGAACAACCTCACTTTATTAATTTTGAACCCACTGCTTGATAGTTTTGTCTGATTCCCTCCAGGTCTTGTCTTAGAAGAGAGGTGCACAGTCATTCTGTGTTCATCTCCCACAGGGCACTCCAGATTTCAGGTCTCTCCTTTCTCTGCCTTTGATGCCTCTTGTCCTTTTTCTAGGTTGCAGGTTCCGTATCTATTCATGTCTTCTGTGGAAGCAGTTCCATCTCCTTGATCAGCCCTGGCATTTTCCCCTGTATTCTTGTTGAATATAGAAAACTGAGGTACCGAGTAATTATTTCATGCAAGCTGTTTGAAATGAGGGAAAGTGTTTGTTGTTCTCCATGACCCTTTCGTGCCTGCTGGAAAGCAGCGGAAAGGGCAGGGAAGTGTTTGCACTAACACAACACACCTCGTTCTGCTTGTCTTCAGACTTCCTGCCTGGATGTTTCCTACTGTCAGTGAAACAATTTTTGCCCTTTAGACAATAAAGCTCTAATTGTATATGGGAACCTGGGAGTGCTTCCAAATTCCCAGGTCTGGCTGTGCCCTCTGGCTACATCCTGTCCTATGTTGTGATGAGATCCAGCATTCATCAGCATGACTGCTGTCTCTTGTTGCCATGAAAGATAAACCCTGGGCATATAGTCCATACAGGAGCTGTATGTGCTCCTGCAACATGCAGGTAAACATTTACTGTGATAAACAGTGTGCAAACTGCATTCAAGTGGCAATTTCTGTGCACCACCTAGGAGGAAACTCTCAACCCTTAGGGCAAAGGAATTGGTAAGAATTCCATTTTTGGCCCACAATAGCAGGATTTCTTGACAAAGGATACCACGGCAGAACTGAGGAGCAGGGAAGTCTGTAGGAAACATGGGCTTGTAGATACAGGTGTCTAATAGACAAACCAGTAGCACTGAATAAAAAATTTAGAAAAATAATAAATGGAGACTTGAGGTTCCATCTGTCACAGACCCCAGACTGCTTACTTGGGAGCCATGTTAGTGTCACCACAGTGTCAGAAAACTGAAAGTTGATGTTCTGTTAACTTCAGTTGTCATATTCTACAGCAAGTTAAAAAATCACCTTGGCATGAATGATATTAGGTATACAATTCTAGCTCTGCTTTATCTATGTTTCTCATGTCTTTTCAATGTAATGGTCTCAAAAACTTTAAAGCCTTAAAACTTTGGTATGTGACAATAACACTTAAATCCAGCTTGATAAAACCAATTAGCATGAGTCAATTCTTGTGGAGATGGGTCTGAAATGTAATCCTAAATTTAAGGGGTTCCAGAATCCTGGAGCAGTTTACATCAAGGTCTGGAACAGATATATTTTCTGCTTCAATAATTTTTCAACAGCTATGAAATGTCTGCATGTATCTTTAACTGTCTTGCCATAAGAAGAAGAAACACCTAAAAGAAATGGCTTTAACATGTATTTGCTATGAAAAATGTTTATTTGCTGTAATTCTTACTCAAAAAAAATGTGGTTTATTATATAAGTAATATTTATTTTTCTTTCACATAAAGACTCCTTAGTTCACAAATGGCTTTCTTGATTTTGTTTTAGAGACAATGAATTTTGTTCTCTGCTGCATTTCTGAACTGGCAATCCTCTGTTTTTATAGCACAGGTAGAGAACAGACACGGTCAGTGTAAACTTCCTCATGCTTCTTTGTCCATGCATTTCAGCACTGGCCTCGAAGGTCACTTCTGCAAGTACAAGTGGAGCACAGCCTCACCTAGCCACAGTCCTGAGGCTGTCAACGAGGGAAGCACATTAGTTTATTAAGGAAGAGCTCTGGTTTTTTTTGTGTTTATTCCCTCCACTGACAGACATGCTTCAGCATTTTTTATGACAAATGAAATGCTATTCTTAGCATTCTTTGGCTTTTCTTCACTTCCTAATAAAATTCCTTTTCTTCTTCATTAGCAGGACTCATAGATAATTTATTTCATATTCCCTAGTGCTGGGCAGCCAGCCAAATGCTGGGTTCCCCCTTTGTCAGGCACACACATACCACAGCCATCGGGTGGTTTTTGCAGAGGTTGCTCTTTCTTATGCTGCTTTTTCCGCTCCACAGCAGTCTGCAGGGCCTGAAGAATCAAATCTTTGTTGTTCTGCACGTTGTAGTAGCTAAGGTTGACAAGTTTGTCAAAATCTTCCTCTGAATAGCTGAGGTTATTTATGTAATATGGACCACAGGCTTTAGCAACATCAACATCACCGTCTGCCATCTCTGAGGGACTACGTTTCACACCTAACAGACAAACAATGACTTGGTTAATTTGCAAAAAACAGTTAGGGTCTGAGTGTTTCTCAGGCATGCACAAATACTGGATCCCAACCCAAAATTTTCCCTTCATAAGCATTTTGTTGCTGGGATAATTGGTTGGCAGCAGGGGGTGGAGAAGCTGATAGTGGTGAGTCGAGTAGGAGTTGTCCTGGGTATTCTTGGAAATGCCAAAACAAGTAGCATAGCTTCTCTTTTGAGCACAGGAGGGTGGTATTCCTTGCCTCATCCTGTGGCTCTGAAGTGAGCTGTCAGCATAGTTCCCATGTTCCCCTCAGTGCTGACACTTTCCCAGCCCCAGCCTCTGCCTTGCTGCTGTCTCCCAGTCACTGCAGTACCCTGAACTTTCAGCCGAGGTGCAAGTAAACGACAATTACTCTTTCTCTCTTTCCTCCCCTTCTCCCAAAGCAGATGGCAGCAGCAAGAACCCCATGATAGCATGATTTTTTCCAGATGATGGGCCTGAAGACAGTGTTGCTTTCTGTGCCTTAAAGCTTTGACTTCACATCTTATTTCCCTTGCTACTGTCTTTTCATGCCTCCAGAAATAGGCCGCTGAAAATCCATGTGTTACAACGATTCAGGATTTCCAAAAGCACACCTGCCTTCTCAGCATCCTGATGGATAGTCTTTCACCCAGCACAACCTAGTACTTGATCTAGCACTGTCTCCTACCTCAAGCCGTGGTTCCTATGGGGTAGAACTATCAAAATTACAGAAAGCAGACCTAAACAACTAGATTCTATTATCTAAACTGAAAGACTTCACAGAGTATTAATCCAGGTGTATCCCAGAAACAGATGGCCCAAATATTTATGATCATTTCCTTGATCTACCTACTCCTATAAGAAAACATAGGCTTTATGTAATATAAATAGTGAGAGTGAACCTGATATTCCCTGAATCACTTAGATTTGTCAGGGACACTGAAAGAACTTCTCATGCCAATTTCTTCATCCCAGGATAAACTACAGATATATATCACAGATCCAGGCAAAATGATTGGACAGGTAGTCCCACAAGTGTCATCTCTGAAAATATTATATCCATCATATCTTATGATCTGAAGAAAAAATCATTAAATTTAATTATTTTAATTCATTTGACAGTAGAAACCAGATCCAAAGCCAATGTGGAACTTTATTTGCAAGGTATTGCAGAGATAATATTCACAAGGACTTTCACAAAATGTTGTAGGTACAGGGGGAAGAATTACCCAAAGCTTATCCTTGGAGTTACAAATCTCAACAAATTCATAGAAGCAGAAGCTGTAAAACACATCTCCTAATTTCTTTTCGTAGGACCTCCATAAGTCACCTGTGATTCAAAACAGTAGCTGTGATTCAAAATCTCACCTTGAACCCAACCATCTGCTCTAGATAGTAACACCAGGAGTGGTTTTGATTTAGTTACTCTTTTAGACACGCTGTCACTTACTGAGTAGATGGAAATACATCTGTACACTAAACTAAGTAGATGCAACATGCACCCTCTGAGTTGAAGGTGTTTTTTACATGATATACTCAGTGCTCAATAGGCAAACTTGCCTCTCTGACTGCACTCAGAGGGTGTAAATGCCCACTTGGTCATATTAGTATTTACTCTGTACTGATGGGACAAGGCATATGGGCAGGCTTAACTTGTATCTACATTTTAGTATGTAGAACAGGTTCTTAGAAGGGAAGAAGTCTTTTGGTTAGATTCTGAAGATTCCTGAACTCCTTTGACTGCTGAAGGACAGCTGAGGATCTCATCCCAGGGCTGGAGACCTGAAGTCACGGTTTAACCGCAGCCAGCAGCTAAGCAACACACACCTACTTGCTCACTAGACTCTGACCAGTGGGATGAGGGAGAGAATCAGAAGAGCAAAGTGAGAAAATTTGTGAGTGGGGATAAAGACCGTTTAATGGGACACAAAAGGAGGAAATTAATAATAATAATGATAACAATATAAGAATTGGAATATACAAAAATAAGTGAATCACATTGCAATTGTTCACCACCTGCTGACCAATGCACAGCAAGTCCCTGAGCAGTGGCCCCCAGCCAGTTTTTCCACCAGTTTTATACCAAGCATGATGCAAATAGTATGGAATATCGCTCTGGTCAGCCTGGGTCAGCTGTGCTGGCTGTGTTCCTTCCCAGCTTCTTGTATCCCTCCAGCCTTCTCGCTGGTAGAGCATAAGAAACTGAAAAATCCTTGATTTACTAAAAACACTAAGAAACAACTAAAATATCAATGTGTTATCAACATAATTCTCATTCCAAATCCGAATAGCACTATACCTGCTGGGACAAAACTAATTCTATCCCAAGTGAAACCAGGACAGCCTGACATCAAGTCTCACATGTGTTTTTTTCCTTCTCTATCATTCCCACAAATCCCATGTTTTTCTGTCAGCTGGCGTGAGGAGAAGAGAGCATTGGAACCCAGAAATGATAGGTAATATTGTCAAAGATAGATAACACAGGTTAACACAGACAAGAAATGTAATGCTTGATCCCTCTTCATCACAGATGAGAGTATCAGAGACAAGAGAATTTTCCTATCAGCCTCCAGTGAGACCATCACATTGCTGAGAGGATGTTACCATAGCAAGAAAGCACCCTCCACAGACAGATACTTACACCACCCGTACCACAGCAGGGAAGCAGGCACTGGGAAAAGTCAGCATCTCACTGACAGGACCGCATGTGTTTGGGGAGTCTTCTCCAACAACACTGATCTAACAACATTGATCAAAGGGTTTTGATTTTCCTTGAAGGGTCTCTCCAAGTCCAATAGATGTACTCCTGCCAGCTTTGCAGACAGAGATACAGTGAACTGGTACCACTCAATTGAAGCAATGTAGGTCTCACACAGAGGATCCCCTTTCTATGTGATCATAGAACAGCATAACCAAAGCAGAGTAAACCAGTCTGAATACGTCAGTTTCACTTGTTTGCTGCCCAGATTCTAAATTCACTTTGAATTCACGCTGAACAAGCTGATGCATGAGCTGCCTATGGGAAAACTGCCTGTTCACATATTTGACTAATACTTCACATGCTATACAATTTAGATCTGGGCACTGAAGCACTATAAATTAAGCTGATCTCTGCCTGTCACTAGAAAAGGGGCAGACATCCTTTATCATCCTCCCAGGACTTTGCAGCCTCCATCCTACTGCTATGGATGGAGGTCAGGTCTCAGCTGCAAGGTGTCAGTGTTCCCAAAAATGCAGGGACAGAGCCTTTCCATGTCAGCTTAGCTGACACTTTGCCTGAGGGGGCCTGTTTCATCTCAGCTTGCGGCTACCAGCTGAAACGGTTGGGCAACACAGGCTTGTCCCAGGTATATGTAATATGCAGATGTCATGCAGATCTTTACATACATCTTCTACATACCTAGTGACACGCCTTTTTAGACTCTTTGATATTTATGTTGGTATGTAGCATCTGCACATCATCTGGTAGTAGATAACTGAGTTAGGCACAACATCCCTCAGTTTTGGAACTTACTGAGGGGGAAAGGGGAGGCAAACTCCCTCACAGAGTGGTACAGAAGAGCAGTGCAGTATAGAAGAGCAGTTCAGATGCTAATTCTTAGTTACTCTTCTAGTTTTTTCTCATTTTCTCCTTTCCCTAATTCTCTTTATGAAGGGCAGCTGCAGAAACTAACATTTCAGTTGTCTGATCTGTGGAAAGAGCTGGAGTGGAATGGGGTGTGTACTTTTATAAATACCCTTAGTCTGTTGGAATCCTGTTCAAACTCCCAGTTATTGAATGTTGAATGTGCAATGAATTTAGTCCAGAATACAGACAGAGCAAAAGTACCATATAATTTTTTATAACTTATGGAAAATAAAAGGATAAGAATTGATACAATTTGGACAATGTTTTCTGCATTTGTTTTGGTTTTAAATCTATTGTACCGTATACCAACCTAGAACTTTTGGCAATATACTGTGGGGCTTTAAAGTGAATGAACAGCTGAAATTAGGAATTGTAGCACCTGGAGGAGCATCTGAGACTTTTGGTACCAACAGAGTAGTATGGCATGTGGGATATGGTGCCAGAACTTAGAATTTGTCTGTTTTGAAGTGACTGGCAATGCTGCTATTGAAACTCTTTAAATTTCAAAGTAGAACTCACTGGAGTCAACAGAAACTGTCAGCATGGCTCAGCGTTGTACTTTCATCACTTCACTATACCTCACAGTTACATTTTCATCACTTTGCTAGTTCATACTTTTGTTTTCAAGGTTATCTGCCTAGCTGTAAGCATGGAAATTATTTCAAACGATGAAATCCTTAGGCTCCCCAGAGCATTTTCTAGCAGCAAAGCATGACAAGTATGAGAGGAAATAACCCTGCTAATTTCTGCCACTGAAGATAAACGGAATAAACTTTTCCTCAGTAAACTCTACAATCTACCTATGAAAAGCCAAAAAAATTTCTGAAGAGGGACATATGTCCCAAAGGTTGATCACAGCCTTTTCACTACTGTTCAGGACAAATCATATATCTTAAGTTTCTTGATATGGTTCAGATCTAAGCAAAAAGAGTCCAAGATTGTTTTTACAGCATGAAAGATCTGAAGAGCAGATATTGCCCAGTAAAAAAGGAAAAGAAGATGTCTGCTGCCTGTTAATGTGATGGGTAACTGTAAACTTACCAGGTGCTTTGTATTCCCTGAAGGTGTCATTTACTAGGGGGAAAAATATCACAATTGGTGTTTCTGGGCTCTCTTGATCACCAACAATGTAACATTCCTTCAGATGTGGGGTTTCCTGATCATCTGGCACCTTTGTAGGGAATGGAATTCCCTGTTTTGCAAAGTATTTAGAGGCTTCTTTCAGGGGCTGGTTGCCACAATAGGAAAACAAAACAAAAGAAAACATCTGAAAACACAGGAAGAACTTTGAATTTGACCAAAACAAAATTTCACTAGGAATATTTGTGGGGTAAGGGACAGGTTCTGACAGATTATGGCACATGTGCAGTTCAGGAGTAGATTGTTTATGGAGCCAAGACCTGGAAGGCTAGAGTTAACTGAGATGGATCTGGGTCCAAATGCCTGTCTTTGAAAATCTACATGCCGCATTTGGATATGAAAAAAGCTGTTCTTAGACAACATTTTATTCCTAAGGAATAAATAAGTTCCTAAATAGAAACTGTTCTTGCATTTCTTTGCACATCTGGTCTTCTGCATCAAACCCTTCTATTGTTAAAGTTGTATTGTCCTGAAGGTACATTTTCCCATACATAAGAATTTGTACGATAGCTTCGAGAAACCTTGACAAGGCTTCAAGGCATTTAGCTTCATTCATTCTACACCTTACTGCCTTCAAATCAGCTAAAAACATTTACATGTAAAAATGGGAAGATTCAGTTTACTAAATTATTACTTCCTGATAACACTTGTACTGTTCAATAAAGATATGTGACCTTTGTAAACTGTTAACTTATTTAGACTTCCCAGATATTGGGGGGCAGGGTGGGGAACACAAGTTTCTATGAGTAGAAGACCAGCAATTCTGGGAACTCAGTGATGAAATAGAGAAATAATAAAGAAGAATGCTCACCCTTGTCTGAGAGCCTGAACTGTAGTTGAAATGCAAAATGACATCCACTTTCCTTTCTGGTCTCATAAGGGGTGGGTAACTGGTAGCAAAGGCAAATGCAGTATCGATCAGGATGAGGTAATCTGTTGCTGTTGTCAGGCGGTTGGGCTGAGAGTCAAGCTCACAGTCTAGAAAAGAATGTTTTTCTCAGAGGAGGTGCTCAATGCAAAAGAGGCACTAAGGAAAGTTTATTGCTAACAAAAAGAAAATTCAACTGTTCTTGGCTCTTAAGTCTACCTATAGAGCTGATGGCTGCAGATCAGTCATTTCTGAGTTCCCCATCTCACTTCCTCTTTTCACTATTTGCTCTGCAATTTCTTTGGCTTTTCTCTGATTAAAAAGGGTTGGTTTGGGACTCAGGGGAATAGAGTTAATTCCATCCCCTGGTTTCGTGTGCGACTGAGCTGATCGGGGTGGGGATGTGTTGTGGTTTTTTTTAATTGTTGTTTGTTCGTTTGTTTCGGGGTTTGTTTTTTGTTTTTTCTTTTAATACATAACAATTTAAAATGGCACCTTGCTATCTCAACACACTAAAGACTAAAGACATTAGGTGTCTTGCTCACTATGAAATTCCCAACCTGGATAAGAGGGAATACTGTTATGAAGGTTCTATCATGCTTACAAGTAAATATGTAACAGGAAATAGGCATACCTCCCACATTCCTTATTTTTGGAGCCTCTCCTAATTTCAGCTTTTGTTGGCAAACAGTTTCAAATGTTATGAGAACATGAGAACAAAACAAAAAAGCTGTCATCTAGGTAATCTTTTAAGCATGGTTTGTCTTTCATAAGGATGGTTTAAACTATAACTCAAAGCAGGTTGCTATTACCATACCTTTCCACCTGGAAAACTCGCTCTCTAGGTAATTGTTGTTCATCTGCATGCCCTTCAGGAAGTTATGGATTTCTGAAGCTGCTGGACGTAACATCGCAACATCTCGGAAAATGTCTGAAAAGCTGTCAGTGGGACACACCATTCGAGTATCCAGCTCATTTGGTCTTGTAGGGAAGAGGGTTTCATCATCTGCAGAAGAAAGAACAACAGTTCTTGTACAGAGTTTCATTGTCGATGTCAATCTGTGCAGTCATGATTTTGTTTAGTATGTTTGGCAAAACTTGGACTTCTTCCTCTTTCTATTTCCAGGATATCCACAAGTCTCAGTTTTTCAGCTTAACTTCGAATAATCCATTTCTTCTCACTTCACAGCAGTAAAAGCCTTGTTTGTATTGCAAAAGAGTACAAGTCACCTACTACAAATTTCTCTGCTTTTCTATGATTTTACCCACTAAATATCTTGCACTTACTCTGTCTTCCTTTGCTACCCATGTCACAGTTTCTTTCTTATACACACACATGAAAAGCCACCTAAACACAATCTCTCAGCCACACAAACATTATTAATGCTCCTCATGAGCAAATGCAAACTCCTTGTTTTAACAACCAGAAACTACTCCCTACAAGTGCAAAAGATAAAATAAATCATCTTTTTGCCTACACTTGTCTTCCTTCTTACCCTTTTTTCTCTGTAATATGTCTGTTTTGTGTGTTTCTCCTTGAAATCCCACCCTGCAGATCTTTCTTAGTTTTTTAACATGTTTTGCAAATCTAATCCTTAGGACTAGTTTGGAGTGACTTCCAATAGTACTGAAGTTTCTATCAATGCTTTGTAGACTTCAGAGATGCAAGGATGGTGTTTGCTCTTGTTTCTGTGATGCTTCATGCTATACTTCAACTTCTGAGAAATGAACTGGCAGATTTTGGAATGCTACGGGAGGCTTCTAGTCTCTTCTACTCTACAGCAGTATTTTTCTCTAGTTTTACACTTTAAACATCTCATAAGAGGGCCATTCTCTTTTTTTTTCTTTTTGTATGTCCTATGAATTTTTTCAACTGAAATGATTGCCATGCTATGATACATGGCATGAATTTCCTCCCAATTTCCACGTGGATAACAGAAATCCCTGAAGAGGAAGTTCTAAAACGGCCTTGAAAAATTCAGTGAGAGACTAGAATCACAGGAAGGAAGAAAAAAAAAAAAGAAGAGAGAAAAAGTAAAATAGCATAACCATGAAGAATAACCTACCTATGTCAGTAATTTTGTCTTGGGTCCATTTGTGCCAGAAGTCTTCTGAATGAACACATATATACCAAGCATCCATAAGATTCAAGGAAAATACACTGCTCCAGATCCCTGTGGCATAGGATATATTTGACAGAAAATAAACTGATAAAGACCTGAAAGCATCTTCATTCACAATGACCTTCAGTACATTATGCATTCTCTAGCAAACTTTATTCATTATGCTATCTTAAGGCACAAATAAAAGGGACTGTCTTTCTAAATTGGTATATGAATCCAGAATATATATGAAGAATCTAATTCACTGACATATGGTCTGGTAGTTTTTTTTTAGTATATCTTCTAATACATTCATTTTTGTTACCTGTCAAATAACATTTTGTCAAGTTCATCGTAATATTTTCCATCTGTCCTCAACATTTGTTATTCTCCAAGTTCCCAGTATTTGTAATTCTAAAGGTTTCATTTATTTCTAGCATAATTCTGTTACAGTTATCATGCAGGACCATCACCACAAAGTGTTCAAGGTTCATACACTAATATCCCTTAGAATGAGGAAACTGACTTAAAAGTTTTGTGAATAGGAAGTGCAAATGTATGAGTCTTTTGATTTTTCTTCTGACTTCTTAGGATTTGGAACATATCTGGGTTACATTTTCAAGTTGCTCTACTAACCAGTCCAGGCTGACACCTATCTGCAGTCTTTTAGGCTGATAAAAGCATCATTATGTGATATGGTTGGGTGTGCCAGGTGTGCCACAGTGCCTTCCCCAACCTTTCCAACTGCAGAACTGTACCTAGAGCCTTTGGGAGGAAGCAGCTGCACCTGAGCAGGCTGGTGATCTCCTGAGCCAGCACTGCCAGCCTGCAGCCAGAGGGATGGGTTTGGCCGTGCAGGAAAGGACTGCAGGACTTATGTAGTTAGTCCTTACTCTGTTCAGGGGCTGGGGTGCAAAGAATTTGCTGAAAACCTTTTGAATAATGGTGTCACTGCCTGAATGAGGGGAGCAGCTCTGGGTCACTGTCAGGGAACAGGGGTAGAAATGTCCCCATGTCACTCTAGACAAGAGAGGAAGAAAATGCCAAGGTAGGAGGTGTAGAAAGGAACTGGTGACTTGCCAGCATTTCTGAATGGGAGAGCTGAGTACCTTCTCTGATGTTGGAGCCAGGGAGAGAGAGATTCTGAGTTGCTTCCTTGAACCTCACCACTAGCTGTACTGAATTCTCCACACAAGCAGAAAGTCTTAACTTCTCAAAAAAAACCCCCTGAAACTTCCTTTTTCCTTTATGCAGTTGATAGAAGTAGGAAGAACAATGAGGCAAGAGATTGCTTTCACAAAGGGAAGAAGTATTTCCTTACTGCTTTCACTTTCTTATGCAAGAGGAAAAAAGAGGTAAATATTATGACCTATTTGATCTCTGAAATTGAAGTGTTATACTAAAAGTTAATCAAGGTTAGATGTGACAGGAACTTTGTAGATAAAAGTGGCTACTTTAGAGACTCAGGGTGCAGAATAAACTGATGATTTAACTTAGCAGCAATGATACACAAGTTTTGCTGCTGACAAAGACATGTAAGTACTGTGAAGGCCTCATGTCAGTAAGCATAAACACATATGAAAACAAGTAAATCTGTTCAGCTGAAATAAATCACAGAGAAAATAAAAGTCCTTCAGAGAGTAACCTGTTATCAGTTCTAATATTTTACCACATACTGCTTTGACAGACAAAAATACACCAATTGCTTCATTTCAGAAGAGGGGCTTGTGTAGGATTATATTATATTATATTATATTATATTATATTATATTATATTATATTATATTATATTGCATCTCCCCAGAACAACAAATCACCTTCCAAAAAGCAGATTCTGGATTCTGGTATTNAAAAAAGAAGAGAGAAAAAGTAAAATAGCATAACCATGAAGAATAACCTACCTATGTCAGTAATTTTGTCTTGGGTCCATTTGTGCCAGAAGTCTTCTGAATGAACACATATATACCAAGCATCCATAAGATTCAAGGAAAATACACTGCTCCAGATCCCTGTGGCATAGGATATATTTGACAGAAAATAAACTGATAAAGACCTGAAAGCATCTTCATTCACAATGACCTTCAGTACATTATGCATTCTCTAGCAAACTTTATTCATTATGCTATCTTAAGGCACAAATAAAAGGGACTGTCTTTCTAAATTGGTATATGAATCCAGAATATATATGAAGAATCTAATTCACTGACATATGGTCTGGTAGTTTTTTTTTAGTATATCTTCTAATACATTCATTTTTGTTACCTGTCAAATAACATTTTGTCAAGTTCATCGTAATATTTTCCATCTGTCCTCAACATTTGTTATTCTCCAAGTTCCCAGTATTTGTAATTCTAAAGGTTTCATTTATTTCTAGCATAATTCTGTTACAGTTATCATGCAGGACCATCACCACAAAGTGTTCAAGGTTCATACACTAATATCCCTTAGAATGAGGAAACTGACTTAAAAGTTTTGTGAATAGGAAGTGCAAATGTATGAGTCTTTTGATTTTTCTTCTGACTTCTTAGGATTTGGAACATATCTGGGTTACATTTTCAAGTTGCTCTACTAACCAGTCCAGGCTGACACCTATCTGCAGTCTTTTAGGCTGATAAAAGCATCATTATGTGATATGGTTGGGTGTGCCAGGTGTGCCACAGTGCCTTCCCCAACCTTTCCAACTGCAGAACTGTACCTAGAGCCTTTGGGAGGAAGCAGCTGCACCTGAGCAGGCTGGTGATCTCCTGAGCCAGCACTGCCAGCCTGCAGCCAGAGGGATGGGTTTGGCCGTGCAGGAAAGGACTGCAGGACTTATGTAGTTAGTCCTTACTCTGTTCAGGGGCTGGGGTGCAAAGAATTTGCTGAAAACCTTTTGAATAATGGTGTCACTGCCTGAATGAGGGGAGCAGCTCTGGGTCACTGTCAGGGAACAGGGGTAGAAATGTCCCCATGTCACTCTAGACAAGAGAGGAAGAAAATGCCAAGGTAGGAGGTGTAGAAAGGAACTGGTGACTTGCCAGCATTTCTGAATGGGAGAGCTGAGTACCTTCTCTGATGTTGGAGCCAGGGAGAGAGAGATTCTGAGTTGCTTCCTTGAACCTCACCACTAGCTGTACTGAATTCTCCACACAAGCAGAAAGTCTTAACTTCTCAAAAAAAACCCCCTGAAACTTCCTTTTTCCTTTATGCAGTTGATAGAAGTAGGAAGAACAATGAGGCAAGAGATTGCTTTCACAAAGGGAAGAAGTATTTCCTTACTGCTTTCACTTTCTTATGCAAGAGGAAAAAAGAGGTAAATATTATGACCTATTTGATCTCTGAAATTGAAGTGTTATACTAAAAGTTAATCAAGGTTAGATGTGACAGGAACTTTGTAGATAAAAGTGGCTACTTTAGAGACTCAGGGTGCAGAATAAACTGATGATTTAACTTAGCAGCAATGATACACAAGTTTTGCTGCTGACAAAGACATGTAAGTACTGTGAAGGCCTCATGTCAGTAAGCATAAACACATATGAAAACAAGTAAATCTGTTCAGCTGAAATAAATCACAGAGAAAATAAAAGTCCTTCAGAGAGTAACCTGTTATCAGTTCTAATATTTTACCACATACTGCTTTGACAGACAAAAATACACCAATTGCTTCATTTCAGAAGAGGGGCTTGTGTAGGAGGATATTATATTATATTATATTATATTATATTATATTATATTATATTATATTATATTATATTGCATCTCCCCAGAACAACAAATCACCTTCCAAAAAGCAGATTCTGGATTCTGGTATTTTCTTCATCAGGCGACCCATGAAGAACTCACTGCCAAAATCTTCTGCGCGAATGAAGGCTCCGTATTTTGGGAATCCTACCTCATAAGGGGTGAATTCCACCCATTCTAAAAGAAAAGGCACAAGACTGATTACGGCAGCAGAGACAAAATTATTTGAATAAAACATCCAATACTGGCCAGGTTAAGACGGACTGATTTCTAAATAACACACTTTGCAAGCAGACATTTATTCACTGTACATTTCACAGGGTGAACATGAAGACCCAATTGTCCTCTTACATCTAAATGTCTCTACCAGCTTTCTGAAGCTTTCTAGAGAAATGCATACATATAATGCCCTCCATTGTTCTTATTTTGATCCTGAAAATAGCTGAATATACTAAGGCCTTCAAAAATTAACTATTACATTTCTCCTCAAAAATGGATTGACCTTTTAGAGTATTTGTGCATTGAATTGATTTCCTTACCTAATCCTAAATTGATCCCAACTAGGATAAATGTTTAATGCAGTTCTGGAGTATTATTACCTCTAAAATCCTGGTCGCTGATTTTATCCTTCACATTGAGAGAGAGGTAGATGGGCAGGGGATTTTGACCCTGATTTAGTGCCTGCTGCTGATCTGTGAGCTTATGAGAGTCCTCCTGTTTTGAAGAATGACAGTAGCTGAGGACAGTTAAATGACACAAACAGCTTCCCACTTCATCTAAGCCTGGGCTCTGACAATGCAGATTCCAGCTAAGATGCTCCCCACTTGTTTAGTTCAGAGAGGTGCTGAGGTTAAAATAGAGCCCAAACATTGCCCTGTGGAAGTGTGTACAGGGTCTGTAATCCAGTTAATAGCTTAGAGATACTGGTTTTGGGTTTGAGATTTTCCCTTGCTTGTTACATTATGCAGCTCTTTTAAAAGAACAGCAGGGTTTTCATTTAAATATTTACATGTGAATTCATAGAACCATAGAATGTTTAGCGTTGGAAGGGACCTTTAAGATCATCTATTTCCAACCTCCCTGCCATGGGCAGGGACACATTCCACTAGATCAGGTTGCTCAGAGCCCCATACAACCTGGTCTTAAACACCTCCATGGATGGGGAATCCACAGCCTCTCTGGGCAACTTGTTCCACTGCCTTGCTACAGTTATAATAAAAAATTTCTTCCTAATATTTAACCTAAACCTACCCTCTTTCAGCTTAAGGCCATTTCCCCCTTGTTGTATCACTACACACCCTTGTGAAACATCCCTCTCCAGCCGTCTTGGAAGCCACCTTTAGGTTCTGGAAGGAATTAATTTATAAGTTCTTCATACTCTAAGTTTCCTGTTAATTCTTTTTATTCTGTGGTAGGTGTGTTGTTAAGATCTGTGTAATACAGCCAACAGACACAAAGAATGGCACAGCCAAGGCACAGGTTTTAACGCATCTCTATGAAAAACAGGCAAACCAGAAAAAAACCAAAACCCTTTCTGTAAGGGAGGTCAAACACTGACAGACTTTTCAGAGAAGTTGTGGAGTCTTTGCCTGTGGAGGTATTCAAAGCCCATGGTTTAGAGTAATCTGCCCTCCCTGATCCTGCTTGGACAACATGAACTCCAGAGGTCCCTTTCAATCTCAACTATTTTTTGATATACTGTCTTCCCTCACTGCTGTATTCACTAAATATTTAAATCTGAAGAGCAGGGTGCTGTTACTGTACCTTCTCATGGAACATGGCTTCAATGATGAGTCCCCAGAGATCTGTGAAACATAGCTGGTGTCCTTGCTGTTTCCTCTGGTACAACTCTTTCAAATAGTATTTCAAACGATCAGGGGCAAAACAAGTAATGAACTTATTTTTGAGCACATGATTTCGGACATCACTGAGTATTTCCTTAAGATCCTTTTGGGACCAGTCAGGATCTTCATACAAGTTCGACATGGTCCTAATAAACAACCAACCAAACAACAACAACAACAACAAAACATAAGGAAAAGTGTGAGTTCAAAGCAATGCTTTGGGAAGTTATGGAAGTTTGTGTATTATGTCTTCGTTTACATGAAAAAACACCAGGTATGTGGTACCATTCACATATTTAATTAATTTCAAATATGGGAAAAAACCCACTGGAAGAAACAAAAAAAAAAGCCACAGAAGAAAAAGAAAGCCCTTTCTTGATAGTAAAGATCGTACAACTCTTCAGATCACTGCTTGATATCATATATAGAAAATTCCTGTGATGACTTTGCTTCTTGTGGTCTTACCATGTTGTGCCGGATAAACCAGTGATGTATGAGACACAGTCCAAGACACTCATTTCCTGCAGACTGAGAAGGTGAGCATACATGGCTGTCAGAGCTCTGGTTCCACCACCTGTTGTCATGATTGCCACCACAGGTACCTGTTCAATCCCAAAATATATGCATTTAGTGACATGATCTGAGAAGGGAGAGAGACATCTTTGATTACAAAGAGAAAGTTGCAGCACTGATAAAGTAGTAAAGATTCTGCATGTCACCAGTCCAAGGTGAAGAAAAATCTGAATTAATAATGGAGCATATAAGGGGTAAGAAATACTTCATATTTCCACTGGCATGCAGCTGTGCATTAAAAAATGAAATCCCTCATCTCAAACATCACATTTTCAGTGCTCTGTTGCAAAACCATTAACACAGGCCAGCCAAAAAATCCCCCAAAACCTGGAGGAAATGGTACCTCCTGCCATCTGAATCAGATTTTTATCAGATGCAATAGACCAGAAAATACCAGTGCTGTCTCACAGTTTCCATGTGAGCAGTAATAACCTCTCTTTTCCTGAAGTTTGCTAAGGTCAGTTTCTACTATTGTATAGTTATTTCACAGGCCGTACTAGAGGTGTCATGACTGATGGATTTAAGGGAACAGGCCAGTTCTGAACCCCTAAGACCAGAGCCTGGTGACACCATCTCCTTGTATGGTTGCTGCAGGGAAAGAGAAACAATGCTTACTCCACCTACCACATTTGTACATACAATACTAGGTATGCAAGTGAGCTGCAATTAATTCTTTCTGTGATCATACAGAAATCCAGGGACTAGGAGTCTTAGAAAAAGAATTAATTTGTGAATGTGTATTGGCTCCATTAATGGTAGAGGCACCTACTGTGCATTGGGGTGAATTAATCTCACCAGGAGAATTTAGAGAGCTTGTTTTGTGGGGAAGTATGGGTGCTCCTACATCTGAGGGGTTGGAAATGGCCCATGGCTTAGTGTTGGAATTTAAAAGCAAGGTCTTGTGTCTGAAAGGTCCAGTTCTGCAAAAAAAGCTGTACTCCGTTTAGATCAAAATGAGGAAAACTTGTCAACTCTGCATGTGAGTTCAGGCTTCACATTGCAGCCATGGGCACACAATTGAAAAAGAGAAATCTGATTTTCCCCTGCCTTGGAATCTCTGTTATTGATCCCATTTGCCAAGCAAGCACAAGCTACAGAAGAAGATGAAGTGGAACTGGCAGGATGCTGGGCTGACATAACGGGAACCTAAATGCTGGCACGAAAGATAAACAAAATGAAGTCCACTTTTAACCATGAGGGAATGAAGTGCTAAATCAACAGTTTAGATCTGGCCAAGATGCCTGTGGGGCCTAAAAGAAGCTTTGGTTTTGGTTCTGAGAGCACATAGCCCTTCTCTGCGTTATGGTGCAGAGTGCTAGTGAACACAAGGCTAGATTCTGTAGCAAGAGGGCTACGAGATTTTTATGAATGTTTCCTATGAGTACTCATTTCTTCCCTAGAATAAGGAAGTCAGCTACAGAGAAAAGAAGTCAGCCATAGCTTGCACATGAAACTGTACAGTGTTTCCAGGAAAACGTGAACATCCACAATATGTTGTGACACTCATCTGTGAGGAAAGCAGAGAATAACTGTGTCTCAGACACCTCATCATCCTGCAAGTTCTCTTCCAGCTGGAGAACATTCTTCAAAGCAGCTGCAACGACCTTTTTCCTCTTGCGAATGAAATCCTGTTCTTGGGCACACAGGTCAAACCCCAGGCGTACATCTAGGTCTTCCTGACTGGAACAAGTATCAAATATCTTACATTACATTTGTAGTTTAAGTCAGCATTTCAATTGCTGCTACTTCTTAAATATATTCCTTCACTACCGGGTCTATATAAAGCAAAGCAGGAAGATATTAAATACTCTAGTTTGTTCTTGGGAAAAAATGGTCAATCTTCCTTTGAACTGAGAGGTTTTCTTTTTTTTCCCTCACTGCCAAAGGTACCTGAAATTAACTATAGCTACAAATAACATAATCGTTCCTTTTCAGACATGAATCCAGAGGCCTGCAGAGGGCAGTGTTTCAAAGGTGGCTTTTAAAAGTTGTGCGGACTTCCACTGACACGTGTGAAACATGTACTGAAGTACATTTACATGATCAGATTTTTTTTTTTCATATATTTATAAACACTACTATTGTAGTTCGGAAGCTGCTATGAAAATCCTTCTTAGGTGAGGCAAGGAAGATTTTAAATGACTACTAGAAACTGTATATGTATCTCGTAGCACATTTACTGCAAATAAACAGCGTGATAGAAGATGTACCTGTTCATGATAGAAGATGCAATTACAATATGGTACATAATGCAACATATTCATCATATAAATTTTAGTAAAGCCTTAACCATATTCCAGAATACACGATGTGTTTCCTTGGTTTAGAAATAAGTGTCGCTTGATTGAGTTTATTTACATTTATCATTTTGAGTAGACACTGAAAAATAAATTAAGGCAAATTTGCTATTTCAAATTTTTTCATATCTTAGAGTGATCAGGAACTCTGATTTTATTCCTCTAGTGAAGGGAAACCGTTAAAGAAACCCTCTGGGAAACAGCAAGGTTTCTTTCAAATAGTTTAAAAATGAGCTTTTTATTGAAAATTTGCATTTGGTAATAAATTGCAGAGGTATCAGAGTGTGTACAGTGGCCCATATCATGTAATACTGATTGCAAAGCAATATGAATAGAAAATTGGTGTATTCTTTATAAAAGCTTTTCTTAACTCATTGTCTCGTTACGTAAATTCACAGCTGCTGAAAATTGTCATGTTATGTACTGAGTCCATTTTATTTTATAGTCTGAAATGAGAATAAACCAGCATTCAGGACACAGTCAGTAACAAAGGGCTTAGAACTTGATTGACAGCTACTTGAATACAAAGAACCAAGGAGCAAACCTCAGATGTCTTACCTTTTTTTCACCTTAAAGCGCAAATCAAATTTTCTGTGCTGAAAATTAAAAAAGTAAAATTATGAATATCGATATTTTGCTTAAAACAGGCCTTTTTCCCCACACAGAGACTGAGACACAGATCTTTAGGGTCATCATTGTGTCTACAAAGCTCTGAATCTCAATAAACTAAGGCTGGGAAGATGGACTCTCCTCTCAAAGTTTCATTAGTACCCAGAGACGTGCACTGACTCATTAAATTGAGACAATAGTACTGTCATCTGTTGTCCACATCTTCTCTCTGTTGTGAAACTCGGGTTTAGCTTGCACTGGTACTAGCTAGATACGAAAATAAGTAACAGGAAAGCTGCAGTGCTGCCCCTCACTTCCCTGGAAGAGTCCACCACTAAACATGGGTCTTGAAACTATCGTCTCTCACATAACAATGTCAGATACAAGGGGAAGTGAAAGAGACTGTGCCATGGGTTTGCCTCTCGTAGCAGTGTACCAGGCTGCAGCCTCCCCGCTCTGTCCCAGTGGCTCTCAGTGAATTCCTGCCTAATTAAGTACATGGAGAATAGAAGGAGCATGAGCAACAGCTTAGACATTTTTCTTCTTCCCCTTCTCCCCTGGAATTTCCATCTCTTTTGGCTCCAAATAATTCACTTCATTATGCATTGCCCTAGATTGGAGGGAGGTTAGAAAACAACCGTCTCTGTAAAGAGAAAACTGGTCTTTGGTTTCTGCTTCTTGGGAACCAGAAACAATTTTGAAAAGCTTGCAAAGGATTCTCCATGGCCAGCAGTAACTTACCTCACCAACTACTTCCCGCTCGAAGGGGAGTGACTTCAAAGGGATTGTCAGGGGCACGCTTCTCCTCCTTGCTCCACATGACACACAAGCACACTGAAAAGCAGCATGGAGTGCTTTTTGGTTAAGACAGAAATGTTTTCTTCTTGTTGCCTACTCACACGTAAATGTCGGGTCATAGGACTGTCTGTGTTGTCTACCATGTTCTGGGGTAACGTACAAAGGTGGGAAGCTTCCTCTTCTTTGTGCGTGTAACATCCAGGGAGGGTTGCTTGTATCTGGCATAGTGGAAGAAAGTGGTATCTGGGAGAGGGGAACTGGAGTCACAGCCCACTGAAACTGTCTGGCTTTCTTCAAAGGATCCTCGCACTGTAAATGTTAGCTCATTCTCTAAAACAATGAGATAAAAAGCACACACAAAGTTACTTATAATTGCAAAAAAAAAAAAAAAAAAGGAAGCGGGGGGGAAAGAAGCAAAAGGTAGCTTTGAACAAATTCCTTCTCTTCTTCTTTTGTCTTTGGAAAGCTGTCTTCTGAAAGTGATCCAAACCCCAAACATTTCAGATGACTCAATAATATGCTGAGCAATATGTTGGATTGGAGTATGATCTAAATGGCGCTGAATGCATTTCTGTTACAATTGCATCATGACACAAAGAATACAAACAGGTACTTTGTATTGGAAATCACCCTCAGCCCAGACCAAATAATGAGCAAAAGGAGTTCTCAGTCCCCTAAAATAAGATGCAGCAGATGACCCTATTTACATGAAGAGATTAGATAGCCCTGCCCATGTGTGTTACGCATACTCTGAAGTTGCCTACCAGATCAGTCCCTCAGGGCATGTGGGCAGAGGAACTTCTAGATTCTGGATCTCAATCAGGGACAGGCAGGAGCCCAGCTGCTGGGTGACTAACCCTGGAAAAAATGGGGTGTTTCTGTGCATATGCAGAAGTTGAACTAAAGAACTAAAAGAGATCTTGAGGAATGTTAAGGTTATGGACTAATGTGTCTGAGGAATTAAGCTTCTTCAGGGCTTAGCAGTACTACAGCAGAGGTTTCCAGAATCTCAGCTTGGGGTTTAGATACCTTCTGTACGAGCACCTGATGTTGTTTCTGTACTCTGGCACAAGGCTCCCCATGAAGTCAGAACATTGAGCCTACACCTGTTGCAGGACTGGTGGCATTCCCTGCTGTAAATTTTTTACCTTTGATGTGATCAATTACAGCCTTACTATCTTGATGATGCAATTTCTAGGCCTTGTTAAAGAGTAGAATCACTAATATTCATTTAAAGACGTAATAAGCTTACCTGAAAAATACTTCTTTTGCATTCTGCCGTCCAGCTGAACTTCCAAGCAGGCTTCCTCGCGACACTACAGTAGGCATGACGGGGACAGAGAATTAGACAACTCATCCAGCCATCTCACCACCAGTGCTGGCAGATGTTGAAAGGGGCATTGTAGAAAGGATCATTGCTTGAATGTGGGGTGGCCTACTGTGTTGGAGACTTTTGCTAGACCCAGTGAAGGTGAAAATTCACTTCATTGTCACATGGGAAGATGGTGCTATGCTAAACACATTGCAATTCTTAATGGATGCAGACAAAACACAGGAAAATTATAATAGTAAGAAGGCTCGTCTAAGATCATGCTGACCTCCTTAAAGATAAAGCTGCTAAGAGAAATCATCACTAAAAAATGAAGACTTGAGGTGTTTTCCTCACTGACATTATGGCCAGATAGGGTAAGGAATTATGTGAGAAAAAACAAAACAAATATTTTACCACTATTGCCCCATTTGTGATGATGGTTTCAGGAGGATCCAGGCTAGAAAACAAGAATAAATAGCATCCATTTTACAAACAATATATTCTGGATAATGTCCTGAACAGGACATGTTATTCTCTCTTAATTTTTTATTACTATTACTTAATTTGCTCCTTCTTATTGTTTCTGGAAATATGCTACCTTTATGCTAGATGCCACACAATGACCCAGCAGAAATGATTAAATTACAGTAAGGCACCTGGAAAGTGTTTGTAACAGCCATAGTAGCACAGGTATGTCACAGACTGGGTAGCAACATTCTCCTCAGTCATGACTTTCCCAGAGAACACTGCCCAGTAAATCTATGGACTTACTGCAGTGAGATTTACCATCTAACTCTGAACTATGTAAGTAACACATAAATCTTACGAAAAAGTCACAGAATTAAAAACGTGGAATTCTCCTCCACATCGTGGTATTTTCCTTTCATACGATGATTTGTTAATGCACACATTGTTTGCAAAAAGATTGCCTCTGGCTATTGAGATGATATTGGGTCTACAAAATATTTCCCTGCACTAATGCAGCACTCCAAGCTGCTGTACTGATAATATTGGGGTTTTACTCACATATTCTCCAATACAAACTCAACTTCCAGCTCCTCTGTCCTCTGAAAGTAAAGAAAAAGAAGCAGTCTCCATTAACACGTTCAGAGGTCTTCAAAGTGACCTTCATTTTTGCAAGCACAGTTTCCTTTGTGTTTTAATAAGTAACAATATTCTGTTTCATGTTTGCTATTGTCATCATTAAAGGACAGAGGCAGATTTTTCTTTGCCAAGGAAAAGGTTTCAGTTGTACTAGCAGAACAAAGGGTGCTCGGTGCTTACAAGTCTCCCTACTAAACCTTTATATTTACACTTTCTTCTCTTCCAGCTTCTGTGTACTGAACATGATATGCTAAGACTTAGCGTTTAGTAAATTATTGTAGAAACAGGCCATTTTCTTGTCCTTGTATTGTTTTTCTTTTCACAGTCTTTGTGAAGATTAGATAAACTGTCATTTTCTATCAGATTATTAGAAGTGCAAAGCTTCCCTAAAATTGCATCTGCTCTGGGGCTTGAGATTTTGGTCATGAGCTATGCCAGAGGAAAGCAAAAGGAATTTGAGAAGGCTATCCCTTTTGTCACTAGTGTGCAATTTCCAGGCCTTTAATAAATTTTGCTACATTTTTACTACCAAGCTTGTCCTGGTGGTAAAAGACATCAGAGGCACCACACCATTTTAATCAGAGGGTAGAGAATGGGCATCAAGATGTACTAAATGTCTGACTGAGCTCTTACCTGTGGATTTAGTGGGAATGTTGTAAACACTCTTTCCCCAAGGGGGACTTTAGCCACATCGAAAAGCACAATCGCGTGGTCATCATCACGAATAATGTCATCATCAGAAACAGTAATTTCCAGAACGTTCTGGGAAAAGAAATGAAAAATATCCAATTCATTAGCATGTACTCAAGTATAACATTCTGCAGCTCTTGCAGGTTTAGCTTCTGCTTTACAAAGAGGAAATAGAAAAATATTGATGAAGAAGTGTCACAAGGAAGAGTAAGAAAGATAGTATTACCTGCTTCATAAGAAACAGCTCTTAGTCTCATCAGTTAAGGCTGAACTGAGATATCTTTCTGGTCATCTTTTATGCCTTTTAGTAGCTCTTACCAAAAACACAATCTTTGAGGGAGGAGTATGGACTGTCATATTCCTAAATTGCTTCCTATCTACAGGGGCAACAGAGGTGACTTCATATCAATAATTACCTTTCTGGGTCCTTGGACATTCATTCTATTTTCAGCCATGTGATCACAGGCATTTGAGTGTAGTGTAACTCTCAGCAGCAAACTGAGTAAAGATCTTCATCAAACTACAATTCAGCAGCTTCCTGGCATTGGTATGCCATTGTTTCATGACCTTTCAGGAAAAGATATGTTTTTCTGTTCTAGAGTAATTTTGTATTTTCATTTCATAGTTTCTCTGTGTTGTCACTGTCATTTGGTTCCATTAGCCTTCCTCAGGGAGGTCAGACTCGCACTATCCATATACAAGTAATTACTATCTGTTGGGAATAAAGTGGATTCCAGAAAAAGGCAGAACTGTTTTGCTCCAGCTTGCATGGGGAATTTTGGGTAAACTCAGAAAGGCATTAGAAGACATGACCTTCTCTTTTGGGCTATACTGAAAGAAGCTGCATAGAGATGAGATGAAAAAGAGAGGTTTTGGGTTGTGTACCTTGACTTGTCTCTGTATCCGGAAGTAGAAAGTTTCATTCCACACAGGATTTCTGCAGTTTCTGATAGTTTTGGTGTGGAATTTTTCATCTGAAGCGGTTGGCAACCAGAGGTTCACATAGCAATCAGGCTGGCTTACTGTAGAAACACAGGCACAAAATATCTGGCAGATGAAACATGACACAAGCAGTGGAAACACTGAAATGCTCTATAGTTTGAACATGGGTGAGAAACGGCCAGTTCTTTCTGACATACATAGGCCAAACCAGAAAAAGAGAAATTGCACAGTTCATCACAACACAATTTTTAATAAGCAGTGTATTCAAAAAATATGCATAATCTTACACATTAAAACTAAAAATACAGTCCTATCTGGTGGATAGAACAGTATGTATAGCCAGGAGTCTTGTATTGCTTCTTACCAGCAAAGTCTGGTAAACCATGACAGAGGCAGCACAGCATGAGCTTAAGACCTTGAGAGGGATTGCGCGTAAAGTCTCTGTGGCAATTTAACTTTGTGAGAAATCTTAAAAGAATCAGGTTTAAGTCTGATTCAGACAGTAAGTGTCTGGTATCCCTGGTTATTAATTTTTCATAATGGAAAATTTGTTATTCGGGTCACCTTGATCATTGTGTTCCTAGATGGGGTAGGAAGGGACAGGCCTGCTAGCAGCACAATTGCTGCTTCAGGAGGTTAGTGGGGAGCTGGAGCCCTTTCCTGGAGTTTGTAGATGCTTCAAAGACCTGGAAGGTATTTCCTACTCCACACTTCTCCTCAGGAAAAATGAAATGCCAGAAAGGATTTGGATCTTGTGGATGAAGGGAGTGAGCCTGCACTTGCTAAAAAGGTACCATCTGCCATAGATCCTGAACCAAGTGAACACCAAAGACATTCTCAGACCTTGGACAGGAACTTTTCTAGAGGCAACTGGAAGGGCTGATCCATCCTGTTGTGTAAACACAGGCTTTGGAGAGAAAAGAGGAGAAGAGAACTCTGGTCCCATGGCAGTCAACAAAGATAACCATCTCATGAGTGGAGAGATGAACACTTACCATGTATAAGTATGGCACAGGTCTTCTATCAGCTCCTCAGGGTTAAAAGAGAGTTTATGCTGGTGTCTTTGTTCAGAATATTAGATATATTGCTTTGGGATAGTTGGTCTAAAAATAACATGTTGTCTGAAATCCAGAGACCCTGTGACTGGGACATCCCCAGAGGCAGGAAGATTCCCATGTAACAATTCATGCTGAATCTGAAAGAATTTCTTGACACTGCCATGAGTTTTCTCTCAAGAGGGCAGTAGATTGCCTTTCAGTCTCTGCGATTATTTCCACTGACAACATTTCAGGGTCTCAGATTTTTACATAATGGAAGTGACAGGATAATAAACTGACTTTGGCAATTACCGGTATAATATTCAATTTACTATGAGCAGGAGGGCTGTGTTTACTGATCTGTCTCATAACTAAACCATTTCCCCTCAATGTGCTGACAGGGTGCTGAGCTGTGATGTACTTGTCCTGACTGCTGCCTCTGATCTGCAGAGTTTCTCAAGAGCTCATAGGAAGTCTATTCAATAGCCAAGAACTAAATGTAGCTTCAAGACATCTGGACCATCCCTCCTCTCATGGATGGGAGCACTTATGACTGCCCATCTTGAGTGTTCCAAAAACATGAGTACAGCATCCCCAAAATCATCAAAGTGGCTGAGATGGGACATACTTCAGAAACTAACATTTCTGAACTGGTTTGAGACATAATTGCTCTCATTTTTAGTCTCTAGCCACCACAGAGTGCAGGAAGATCTCTCCCTGCTGTAGTCAATGCTATCTTGAGTAGGAGGCTGCACTACATGATCTCCAGAGGTGCCTTCACACCTCAGCCACTTTGTGTCTTTGTGCCATAACAAGACTAGTTGATCACAGCAAAATTACATATTATGGCTAGTAACTACTGTGTGTAACTTTGACCTTGAAGATGAGGTGAGGTGATACCACTGTGAAAAAGCATGTCCTCTTCCTGTAAAGAAGGGGGACTATGCCACATGTGGTGTTGCCACAATCTACAGTCCCTACTGATATGAGGAGGCTATTGTTTTCCATAGATTCCTGTGATTATCTGTATTTTTCTTGAATTGTAGAGACAGTATCCCCATGCTGTGACTTTAACTGAGCTTATGCTTTTTCTGTAAAAGTGGCAGTTCACTCGAAACCAGGCTAAACTGTGAGGCAAACAGTGAGAGAAATGAAATCACAGGATAGTTGAATGTCTGCTGAATACTGTGAAGACTCCCTCATTATATGGTAGCCCTTGAAATGACTAACCAGCTCATATTACTTCCTCTTATCCCTGAAAAAAAGGTACAAGAGAGTACTGAAAATGTTCCAGTCTATTCATTGCTACCTCGGAGCTAATTAAAAAAAAATTGTATTTGTGTTTTCTTCATGCTCCAGTTATACTGCAATTCATTACCAGTTCCATGCCTTGCCAGGCCCTTACTTCAGTCCATGTGTTGCAGTTTCGTTCCCTGATGACATAATATCATCTCATGCGCATACTGAGACATCTGAACTCACAGTCTCTTTGAAAGTCATCACTAAGTGACCCTGATATGCTTTTGCAATTTGTAACTCCTGATTCAATTTGTATGTTGGTGGGACTGTTTCTCATCTCTGTCTTCAAGCTGGAGATGAGCTAAGAATACAAGACTGAAACAAGAAGTTCAGAACTGAAGCCAGCTGTTTGCTACTCTGTGAGAGTACAGTCCTGTGAGGTTTACCTGAAATGAATCATTACATGCTAAAATCATTCATCTCCATTGCAAGTCAGAAGGAAATTACAGCACTGAAAACCAAAGCATACAAAAACCCCTAGTCTCATAAGAACAATGAAGGTAAACTATAAAATCCTATCTGTCCTATTACTGCGTTTCGTAACATCAAAAAGAAGAAATAATTTTCTCCTAGTGAAATCCTCTCCACCTGCACAGACAGGTTCCCCTTGAATTCTAGTTTACTACAGTTCACCTTAAAGGAGGAGGAGAGCCACTCCCATTTCTCAATAGTTGGACATGGTCTCTGGGAACATTTTCCCTCACCAACATAACACGATACAAACAATACTAAGGTTACCTCCTACTGCTGTCTATATGATTTGAATTGAACTGAGTCCTGCATAAGTACCCAGCTCCAACACTCATCTGTAAGCACAATATTACTCTCTGTAGCTTTCTTGTGAAAATAACAAAATCTTATAGATCTACAGTGCTTAATCAGTGATGTCCTTTACCCAGGATGAACAGAGTCCCTGTGTGAATCCTCCACCCTGCCCAGCCATTTAAATCAAACTGCAAAGTAGGATTTTCTGCCTGGAGCTGATTCAGTGGATGCATTACCTGCTGCAGTCATGGTTTGAAGTTTTCACACCCCGGGTCACCTCTCCCTCCTGCACCACGGTACTCCCACCAGCACCACTTGCATTTTTGGGACAGGACTATTAGTATAACTTGCACTATGTGTACTCTGCCTATTTAGCTTGTGCTTATTTTCTGTAGCAATAACCCCTAATATTTCTGGACGACCACTCTGATTTGCAAAGACTCCAAGTGTATTGCCCCAGAATTGACCCATTTCTTCTGAAAGCATAAAATAAAGCTTTCACAAAATAATTTCATAAGCTGTTAGAGGACAAAGTCTCTGAGGAAGAGTAGAGGGAGAGGAGTGACTGTTCAGACCTCCCAGTTAAGACCAATATGTTTCTTTCCACAGCTGAGGCAGCTTCCATATGCTCCTGAGTCCTAAAGTTAGAAAATGTACTTGATAAGCACTGTCACTCTTCAACCCAGGACTTTAACTTTCCTGCCTCGGCTCTGACAGCTGCATCACAGAGATTCCTCTACCTATGGCCTTGATCTGGCAGGACAAACCCTCTCAGAGAAATTACTGTTTCCTGGAAGAAAGAGCCTGTCAGCCTGAAACTCACTCAAAGTAATTTCTCACTGGGACACACAGCTCAAATTCACCTCTGCAGTCGAGGCAGACTATTGCAAACACTCAGCACCAGTGAGGCCAAATATGTCAAGCCAGACCTGACACCATCACTCTTCACCCCATCTGCATTAATGAGCCTGAACATGCTCTCCAACAACAAAGATCAGCTCTTGGAATGTGGAATTTGCTAGTACCTATGTAGGCTGCCACAGTTTCAGAGGACAGTATTGTCACAGAGACCTCTTTACTCAGGTCTTCAGGGTTAGGTGAGATCCAGTGGACTCCAATAGAGTTTTGCTCTTTAACGTGGCACTAAGTAGTTGTGGAGAGACCACATCAGCACAGGTCTGTTGCCTCTGTTGCCTAAGGACCAGGGACATGATTGCCTCCACTTGCAGCATTTCAGAGCAAATCCCCTCTCTTGGTGCTTGGGCTTCAGGCATGCCAGAGGAGGCAGATATACTCACTGATCATCTGATTGTCTGTGGGAGCAGGGTAAGGGTGTCAGCTTCAGCTGCAGGATTTAGGGGCTGGCTGCCATAAAACAAATAAATACTAATGGTAGCCCAGGCTGGGAGCTTGGTGCAGCTCTGTGGGGTCACCCAATAACTCATTTGTTTAAGGAGAGCAGCTGGAAGGTGTTGGAGAGCCTGTGCCACCATGGTCCTTCTCTCCCATCACTTGGCTCCTGTCTCATTCTTTTGTGAAGCAGAGTCACTGAAAGGGGTGTTAGCAGTAAGGAAAGGAACTAGTACTCCATTTTTCCTGACACCTCATCCTGGCCAGATATTCCTCCCACACATGGGGAATTCTGTAGAAGAAGTGATGCCATTAATAGAGTTAGGAAACATGAGCTTTTGTAAAACCCTCTGGCACTGATCTCCAGCTGAGAAGGAGCAAACACTGATGACCTAAAAAGTAATTATTTTACCCAATGATGTCTTCGGTCTCAGTCTGAGGAGGGGAATGCCACAAAAAACAGATGCCAGACTGCAAGAGACCCATAAAGGAATTGCTTCCTTTCTAGTATGCCCACCACATCCACAGCCTAACTGCATACGGCGTTGGAGTCTGGTGATGACATCCAGCACCTGCAGGGCAGCAGGATGAGTGGTACTGATCTTATCTGGGTGCTCTCCTCTCTAGTGCCCATAGTGAGATCAGGGAGTGCCAGAAATATTTGAGTCTGACCCATGATTACTAATTGGCATAAAGGTAAGTTAGGAGTACAGTAGAAAATAATTAGCTCAGGTCTGTCAAGAGCCTTTGTATGATAAGATAAGACAGAAACCAGTTACATGAAGTGTTTACGAAACAAATGTTGGAGTGGAACATCACCTAAGTATAGAGGAGACCGCAGAAGTGGTGGAGCGACAGTAGGTATATGAAAAGGGCTAATTGATCCATTGAGAAGCAGCAGGCTGCTTTCGGTTTAATTTTTTTTTGTTTGTGTGCCATGCTCCACCAACATGTGTTGTCTACAGGCAAAGGTGTAACATCAGATTTCAGGATAAGCTGGGACTTTATCCCAGGCTTGTGAAACACAGATCCCATGGATCTTGAGGCGTGTGTTTAAAAAACAGCCAAGATTAAGTTGGGTGCACAGGACAGTGGGGACTGTCAGTGGACATACATAGAAGTGACATTCCCTGAAGCTGAGATTTGACAAGTAAGTCAGGGAAACATAAAGAAACTCTGTGACCAAAGGACCTGGTGTGACTATACTTGCAACAAAATGAGAGAAACTCATGGAACAGAGAATCTAAGATCTAAGGAAGTCTGAAATACATTATTAAAAAATTGTCAGTCTTCCACAGAGATCTCACAGTCAGATAGCACCTGTATCAGCTGCTCATAATCAGTTTTCCAGGGGAAAGATCATATTGCTGAGAAAAGCGTAGGTAAACACCACTTTCTAATTCTCATTAGCACACACTAGCATGTGAAGTTGTATTAGTTTTCTGATACTTCAAATGCTTTTAGATGTTAAAAACAAAATATTGAGCTTAAAGGACATCAGTATCAGTGCAAAATCAAGCACTTAAAAGGTGCGATATATCTTTTTTGCACTGTGCCAGAGTATTTCAATCATGTGGTATCACACTAGTTTTCCTGGGAGACTCCAGCTTCTTTGAAAGCACAGGCAAGTTGCTGCTCAGTCAACAAAGGGCTATCTAATGTTTGTTTATGTTTCTTGTTCAACAGCATACTGGTTTACAGTGTTTCATTATGATATGACATTCTTAAGAAGTCACAGAGTACCTGGNAAAGAAAGAAAGAAAAGGAAAAGACATCCTTTTCTTACTTACTGTTCTCTAAATCTTATTTACTGATAATTAACAAAGGAATCTGAAGATACTTCTCAGTGTTTTTAGGCCTTACCTCACATCTTAAATTAGAATCCCTCTGCACATAATAAAAAATTCAAAATGAGCACATAATCTAAATAGATAACAGAGACAAAATGTGTGGGAGAAGATACTCTGTTATCCATGGGTAAACAGGGTAACAAAGGCACAATGTGTTTGGATGTATAAATTTGTCTAAACTTCTTATACAAGTCTGTTGATAGAGCTAAAACTGAGCTCACACACCTTAAATCCCACTTCACTGATAGTGGGGTAATTGATGATAATGGAAATTTTCAAAATGTCTGCATATAATTAAGACTTTCTCAGAAATCCCACTGTCCTCAGAATGGAGGACAAGGTCGCAACAGTAACACTATTTATGAGAATGCGGCATCATTTTACTCTGAGCAATCCCATTGCATAAGCCGCTGAACCATGAATCTTATCTTGTAATTCAATATCCATTCTGGATCAAAGGTGATACTTAGAGAAATTCAATCAGCGCTTCAAAGGACTGAAGGTGAGGTCTTGCACATACATGCAGTATTTCAGAGCTGTCAAAAGGAATAGAAATTAATTTGACCTTTTTTGCTGTCCTATAATATTTTTTCTATTCTCTGCAACCCAATATTACAGACCATGTGAGCTGAACACTTCTCTCCACTGGACTGGAAAATTGGCAATGGTGACATCCAGGTTCTTGAAACACCAAATTGAGTGGAATACAAAGAGATGGTGAGAAATTCTATCTGCAGGGCATTACAGCTTCAGCAAACTTCATCATTATCTCCCAAAAGGGAAAGAAAAGGCAAAACAGGAGACAGAAGGACAGTATGATAGAGGGATATGTGAAACTGTAGTTATTAGTGATGTACCAAGTTTGTAAGACACATGTACGAATGGCAGGAAAAAAAACTGCAGAGAAAAGCCCCTGTGAATACGGACCACCAGATAAGGGCTGGCCAAATATCACACATTTTCAGAGCACTTTACATGTAAGCTGTAACATATCATGTACTACAGTCCCCAAAGATTTCTGTTCGATGTCTTCCTCTTGGGGGCCAGAGTCAGAAACATGCAGAACAACATGACTGATGTTATGATGCTCAGATGCTAGGATATGTACACTAGATACCTCACTGAACTTCTGAGATGTGGCAGGGCTCTTTAGAGCAAAGAATTTAGAGGGACTGATGGGTAAGAATTTCAGCTCTATATTCTATGCATTTGTCACAGACATGGGGTATAAACATCTGTGTATTATAACTGGTGTTAAGATATTTTCATGTCAGATAAGTAATGTGAAAAAAACCCACAAAACAAACAGCCAACAAAGCTCTGAAATAGTAAATAGATATTCTGTGGCAGAAATTGTCTTTGATTGTGATCTCTTAGCTAGTATGTCTTACAGTGTTCTACATTTGTGCAGAGGCTACCACAAGCAAAGGCTGACTCTCAAGTAATTTGAGATATGTGTAATGTCAATAAGAAAATCTGGTACTTACAAAAATCGGCCTGATGAGCATTTTTCAACTTTATGATTCTTACAGTGAGCAAGGAGTAAGGTGTCATTTCTTCCTGCTGAAAAAAAACAACAAAGGAGATCTATGTCAAAGTTTTGAATGTGTGTATTGATTGTAATGACAACCGAACACTGAAAAGAACCCAGGTTCTGCCAAAGCTGTCTCTTCCAGTTGGCATCACAGTGAAAATGCAATAGGCAGCAAAACACACTTTCTCCACAACTTTCATTGACCCCTAAAGCCTGTAGCTATCTAAGCATAGAAACAGAAAGTGTGGAAGAAGAGAATGAATAGGAAAGTGGAAACAGGGTATACAAGCTGAGAAAGTTCAGCGAGCCAACTGTATTAAATTGTACACATGACCAGCAGCATCCAATATGAAGACAAAATTCAGTGATTCCACAAATTAGAGGTGATTCCATTTTGGTTGGCTATTGACCACCACCCTGTATTGTGCTGTAGGTAGAATCAGGGCCTATACAAAACTTTCTGCTTTTAATACAATGCTTGGATATTTGGAGACATGAAAAAAACATTGGTCTTTTTACATTTTTTTGCTTGTTCTTAAGAGAATAATTTTCATGATGGAGAAGTGCCTAAGGATGAATGTTAGCACCCTAGTAATTGTCTCAGGACATACACAATACACAGCTTTGAACAAACACTCTTAACTTGCTTTATGGGAACACAAGTTCTCCTTACTAAATTCACAGACATGGAGTAGTAAGTTGAAGTACATCGTTTTGACTACAATCCGTAACTTCAAAGAAGGCTATCTCCAATGCTTATTGAAGGTGCAGGTCTGATCACCTGGATCTGTAAAAGTTATGACAATCACGTGTGCTTTATGGAGTTTACATCTTCGGAGAACATGCTCAGCATGTCCATTAGCAGCAGCTAGGGCAAGCAGGGTATTGGCAGAAAGGTGTGGAAAACAGGCAAAGCTTAGTATGGCTGCAACACAGATGGCTATATTGATTTCCTGACTGTGGGAACAGCTGCGGAAAATTTATCAAAACAGCTGACGTTTGCAGAAAGGGAAGAGAGTTGCACTACTGTCATACACACAAAACTGAATGAAAAGGGCAAATCAGCAGTGGGGATGGCTACCTGTATCACTGTTTAGGAACAGAAGCAGACAGCAACAAGGAATTTCAGAAATTTCAGACTATTGAGTAATAAGTTTCCAAGCTGATGTATAATTGTTGTAGGAACAGGTCTTATTAGATGGAAGGAGTGACACAGAATGACTGCAGTGAATGTCAGAGGAAGTTCTGCACAGGAAAGAAAATGTAAACTCTGTCATATCCTGAGGCTGGACTGCTACTGCTACACGAAGAGCATTAATCTGCCTACAAATATGTTATCAGCAGATTCCGAATTAGGTACTGCCAATAAAAGGGGAAGGTATAAATAGTATATCTATAAATAATAGAACATATATGTGAAAAAGTCACCTTGAGATAGTGAGGTTATGAAATAATAATGAAGTCTTTTAAGGACTTCTGAGCAAAGCAATAATCAAAACAAAATGTTATGACATTGAAATGAGGCGGATTTAGGGTCAGAGAAGTATTGGTTTGCATTTCTAGTAGCAAGGGTGTGTGGAAGTTAAAAAATTATGAAACTTGTTACAATGACACTTGTAGATTTGCAAAGAAAATTTCAGCCAACTAATACTGAAGGCACAGTACATGTCAAGCAATAGATGGCCACTTCAGTGAAGGCCTCATAGTAGTCACTGATATACAGAAAGAGCTCAAGGAGAAGTTGACAAAATGGCAGAAGAAAAATAGCTCAGCAATTCTTAGTAAATCACCTCAGAAAATGCCAACAAAAAAGATGGCCAAAGAAAGAAGCTGTTGTGAAAGCTAATGAACAAAATTCTGCAAAGATTATCTGAAACAAATGAAGGAGTGCTGGTGGAAGATGATAAAATAATTGGGAAATGTTGTCTATTTTATGAGAAGCTTCAATTAAAAGAACTGGGAGAAACTCTTGGGTGAAATTAGACACAGCGCATACAGAGGTGCTGCTACTGTGACAAAAGTCACGCTGCTAAAAAGGTCAAAGTACAAGAAACCAGTGAGACAAGACAGTACATCAGCTGGAGTGTGTAAAGCATTAGACTATGGGGAATTCATCATGACAAAGTTTGGCTTAGCCTCCCAAATAATTTTCATCTTTATAAGGAGAGGCATGAAGGTCATAGAAGGAATCCGGAAAAAAATGCAGTAATTCTCAGGCTATGAAGTTATCCAATGAAGCGACAAGATTGAATTTTTTATAACATGCTGGATAACTGAAAGGCATATTAAATAGAAGTTAGCCAGTGTCTAAAATAAACAGAAAGCTTTGCCCATGAGTTCAAGCTTATAGCAAGGAATTGTAACATCAGAGTGTTTTCAATGAGTTGACTAGTTAAAATGCTAACACTTTTTGCTGCAAGGTAGAGAAGCAGCACACTCAAAACAACCCCAGGGCTTAGTACCAAACTAATGCATTCTCTTTATCAGGCTAAAGGGAGCAGAATATCTTGTCTTCTGGGTAGGTGTGTTCCAAAACTAACAGAGAAATCAATCACTGTTGCTCAAAGTTGTATGTAGAGCACAGGATATTTTATAAGGCTGTGTTCTAAACAGAGAAAGTAACATCTCAGCATCACCAGGGCACAGGCTGAGCCAGTTACATGCTATTTTTTCAATTACTATTGTTAGACCATTCCTCTTCCATCAACAAGGAACAACTCCATGTCTTCTTACCTCAGACTGTTTTGTTCTTAAAAGAACAAACAATCGTTACATTTGTCCTTTTGTTTCTATAACTTTCTCAAAAGTAATACTCAAATTAGGGAAACACATAAAAACTTCAGCAGATTTATTTCAGGAGAAATAAAGGAAATAGTTAAAGATTTAATATTGGTGATCTCTTAGCCTTCTTTAATGGCAGCAGTACTTCAGCCAGTATTTTGGAACATGCGTTTTTAAAGATTGCCAGAGATGTGTATGAACTACTATGGCTTTTTAAGTAGAATGACAGAAACAGAAACAAATGTGCGTTCTGTGAAGACACACTTTCACCAAGAGAGCACTGTTTGTGCTCTCTTACCAGAGTGCCATTGCAGCAGACTAGAGTAGAGGTTATGGGATGAACTCATCACTAAACCACCACAACTCTGTACTAGGAGGAAATCTCACTGTAGTGCCCAAGAGAGTCCTGCGAGTGCAAGATACTGGCCATGCCAGCCAGAGCACACCCAGCATTCAGTGATGGAACAAAGACCATGGGAGAGAGAACGAAAAAAGTGACTCAAGGAATTAAGAACAGAGGAAAGAGCTAGTGATGGGAACATGAAAGATACACTCAGTGTGTTTTGTGGCAGAGAACATGTAGTCATGCAAGTTAAAGCTGATTCACCTTCAGCCTGAGCCTTGTTTCCTGGGTCTATTCATTGAGTCAGCATGGTTTATTAGCAAAATCCCTCCTACTAATAGCCTGGCCCCAATAACATGATTACTTTAAATTTGAAGGAATAATGAAAATACTAGTTTTATATCCATATGCTTTTCAATTTTCCTACTTAGAAAAGGTTTTCCACAGCACACAGAACCAGTCTGTACCCTGAAATGTCATCCTCCACCCCTCAGCGTAACACTCAGATGGCCATATTACCCAAATCAAAGTTCTTCAGAAATAAACAAGCAACTCTGTTCTAGAAAACATTTTCATTCCCTCCTTAGGGCATCAAATGAGGAACAATATTCACTGATCATAATAATAATAATTTGATACACCAATGCCTTTGAAAAGAGCTAACTATTAAGCAAACTATTAACTATAAAGAAAATCTCTGATATATCCTCCTTAGAGAAGGCAGTTAATGAAAAATTACTTTCCAGAATACTTTTCTGATGGCCAAATGCCAGACATGAAAAATACTGTAGGTAATTAATTCAAAGAGCAAAATAACATCATGTAACTGAAACTCAAGTCCCTGGTGCCATCAATGAAAGTCATACAACTAATAATTTCTTCCCTCTAGTCACTGCAATAATACATTGAACAATGCTAGTAAACTTAATAGCAAGTGTGCTGCCTCTGTTGATTATCCTTTCTGTCACATTAAAAATCCATTCCAAGCCATGAGCAATTCCTGATGCCTAGAATTACCAAAATTTGAGAATACACAGTGCACAAATGATTAAATCCTCTTGCAGTTCCCACTAAGAAAGATAAATCTGTATACCCTGAACCTCTGAACTTATTGCTGCAATGGCAGAGTGATGGGCAGACTGAGCAGCCTCCCTCGAAGACTCACTGTTACCCCTGCAAAAGGCAACCTTACATGACACAGTGTTAGAGTTTCAAAATCTTTCATGGAATTTTTTCTCTCCCTTACCAACACAGAGGTTTTGGACCTGAAGACCACCCCCTACTACCTGCTCCTAGAATCAGCTAATAAAAGGATGGCTGATAGCTTTGCATTCCAACTTAATGGCTGGGGAGGACTGGTGGGAAGTGTGGTGGGGGAGAGAGCTTTTTGGGTTTTTTTTGCCACACTTCTCTCCTCCAGCTGCAGTGTAGGTGCCAACCATTGTTTGCTGAGCTGGTGGAAGCACTTGGAGGGAGCTCCCTTGGCTCAGCCTCCCAACTCTGCTCCACCTGTGCCATTCTTTGGAGAGAACAACCACCGCTACCTGGATTTGCTACAGACTCCTTGAGGGCTGATGCCACCTGCAGAGGAGCTGCTAACCTCCTACCCTCCAAACACTTTTGGACAAAGGACAGTAGGAGAGGGTCTTTACACTGCCAATGGGAAAGGTTTCATCATGTCCTTGTGGTTACCACTCCCACGTGAGTTTTTCAGAACCAGCACCTCTCCCTGGTCCCATCTGTGCCTCGGCCGTGAGTGACCTCTGCAGCCACTGCCTCCTGAGGCACAGCCTTGCCTCCCACTGTCTGTAAATAGGACTGCACCCAGAGGGCAGAGATAGGACTAGATCTGCTTGAAGGTTTTGGTTATGGTGTTGTTTGGTTTGGTTTTGGGTTGGGTATTTTTTTGTTATATATATATTTGTAGTAAAGAACCATTATTCTTTTCTATACATTTTCTGATTAAAGTCTCTTAATTTCAAAGGTTGTGGTGGTTTCTGGGAAGAGCCTTTCCCCTCTCCTAGTCCAGATAGACATCTTAGTTTTCTTTTAAACTGACACACAATTCAATCACAAATGCTTTTTTTTTCAAGAAGGAAGGGTGACAGGGCCCTAAGTAATGGCTTATTCTAGTTTTGCAGCAAACTGTTAAAGAATATGTATCACTTAATGTTTATCATCTACATAAATCAAAAACTGATTAAAATTCTCCTAGTTCTCTGGTGTCTGATTTTATGTCCAGCAGAATACTTTGGTGAAACTCTCTGCCTTATGTTAATCCTACTAATCTTGAGGTGAGATTATGCTTCCTAGTTTCTTGCTCTTTGCACTACTATGTATCTGTTTTCAGTGCATCCACAGGTGATAAGCCAACATCTGTGCTTTTAAAGCTTTTCTTTTTGGAAAGAAGTAGTTATTCTGTATAAGACAATTAACTAACAAATAATATCCAGTGATAAATATTCTAGATTTCTGTAATTATGAGCTGCCTTGCTCACAACTATTTATGATCTTCCTTTAGTATGTTTCGTCTTTCCTGTATTCATGTGTAAACTGCTATAAGGCAAATTGTCAGTTCAGGAGTCCCTGGAAAACTAGAGATATGTTCTCTTGATGTTCATATCCATTTTAAAATATGGAAGAGTTTTCACAAGCTTGGCACATTTTACTGAAAGTTTAGCAGTGGGGAGTATTTGGCTTTGCACTATAGGTAGGAGACACAGCTAACCTTCGTGCACAGCCCCAGGCATGTTTTTCTAAACCAAATCCAGTAAGTATTCAGTTTATCACACAGCTATGCAAACTCCTCTCAAACTGAAGCAAGTACTTGGGCAAAATCTTTGAACATTGACATTAAGGACAGCTTTATACCTGTTTACTTCTTCTGGGGCTCAAGGTCTGCTACAAGCATGTTATCCTTTCTAATAGCTCTCTGCTAATGATTATCCTCCCATTGAAAATGGCAAGCTATGACTTGCAAAAATCCAGGCAGTTACTAAAAGCTACCCAGGAAACCCAATGCCAGTAAGAGGCAGAAATTGGCCAGCTCAGACAAGTCTGTGCCTTTAATGCCAGTTTTCTCCTAAGGTTTATTCCACAGAAGAGAAGACATATTCAAAGCCAGGAGGCAAATAAAGAGTGTCTGAGAATGTCTTTGTTATTAAACACCCACAGATAGCAAAGAGAACTTTCAAAAGTTCACTTAGTAGGGAGAAACGATGACACAAATAATGAATTAAAGCTGTGGAAAGGGTCCCATAGCCCCTATATACGGGAATTTATGGCTCTAGAATTCTTTTTTTACGTTACTTTATGTGCATTCAAAAACATATGTTGCATTATAACAATTTTGATGTAAATATAGCTATGTTGGTGGTAAAGAAGGATTGGGTGCTTTTAGCCATGGATATTCTAAAGCAAAACACAACTTCAGTATGAATACATTAAATTATTACAAAACTGCTAAGGAGATTGGGTCACTGTTTTCCCCAATAGCTGCTTTTCCTGCTTAAGTACATTCCCTTGCTGAACTTTAGCGCACAGACACACACACACAGAGCAAATTACCGACACCTAAATGCCATGTCAGTTTTTGTTATGCTACTTTGCCATTTACATCAAGTTTCACACCCCACTGGTAGTTTGTCTCCCTTCTGTACACTAATACCCATCTGTAGGAGCTGCTAGAATGCTGCTAACAAGAGATCAGTTTGATCAATCAGTTTGATAAGGTTGTGACATACATAATCTAAACAGTGTTTGTAGTTTTCTATTGATCTGAAGTCTGGTTACAGAAAAAAAAATTAAACATACAGGTCTCCTATGAGCTATAGACATTTGAATCACATACCATTTAAGATGCCATCAAAAGTAAATTTTCCTTTTGTTGGGAGTACCCGGGTTTTGCTTTGAGGCATTTTGACACAATGCCAGCTGCAAGTTAACCAGGAGCAGAGACAAATATCATCACTGATACAGTTGCCTTGTCACTGATACAGCTGCTATGTGTTTGATGCAATTAATCTCCCTCACAGGCCCTGCAAAGGTTGCTAGAGTTGTTCTTTTGTTGTGATGAGGTGCACAGTGACCAAAATGGGCATTTTTTTCTGGAAACTGGCATTAATGTCCAGAACCCAAAGAATCACCAACAACCATGCTCTGACTTTCCAACTCTGGCAATATTCTCTACTTGTTCTGGGCTAAAGTTCCATTAAATGAATAGAGATTGATAACTTTAAAAGAATGTCAAAGTCAGTCCCATATTAACAGTAAATCAAGAACATTTTCATTAAGGATTTTCTCTAAGGAACAAACTCATGAAAATAACACAGTGTTAATAGATAAGGGAATGTAATAAAAAAATAATGGAATGTAGATATTGCACCAAAAGAAAATTTTCTTTCATTAAATGTTCCTATTTCTAAATAAGCATGTGAATCTTTAATAACGAAATTTGAGGGGAAAAAAAAGATCCTACCCTTCTGAAAAAAGTATTGGTTTAGTCACACATATTTTTCATTTGTTGAAGTTGGTACCTTAGCATCATTACTTGGAGCTATATACTGCATCATCCGTTTTCTTTCTTCATTTTCCCAGAGGTTTGATTTGCTGCTTGAATGCTGCTGAGAGAGGAAGAACAGGGGACAAAAAAGAGAGTAAAGATCAATTTTTCTACTTAGTTCCTCAGTGTGAAATTGCAGAGTAGACCAGGCAATTCGCATTTCCTCATTGTCATGAATAAAATAAATGTGCCAGGAAAGTGATAGCAGTTCTGTGCTATATGGAAAGAAAATTACTCTATTTTTGGTAGTTGCCAATACCAAAGAAGGGACAATCTTGCTTTCCTGGAGATTTATGTCCTACATCTAACAGTAGGCTTGAACTGTTGTAGTTCAGGGGCAAATCTGAATCAAAAACTCAGAGGCTCCTGCCTGGCTTGTTCTGTTTTCCACTTACCTGCGGTAAGGCAGAGGTTGATGCCATGGAGACTGCTGCTACATTAAAAGCAGCTGCTGTGAATGGCACCCTAGTATTAGGCTCCACGGTTGCCAGTGTCTCCTAAAACAAATCTACACTCTTGAAGAGTGTCAGAAGTTGCTGAACAGGTGTTTTATTACGTTGAGTCAGAGCTCCACCCCTACATGATTTCTGAAACAGGAAAGTTTCCCACCCACATTATTTGTTCAAAGAGTAGGTCTGCTGTAGGGTAAGAACGTTCATGTCTGTAGGCCTTGTGACTGAGCAGAGTGAGCGGAGCGACCAGATTGTTCCTACCTGGGGGCTCACGGAAATGCAATAGCAGCAATAACCTGATTGATTATATGATAGAGACCATCTATGAGAAACAGCCTTACAGTGATGTTCTAAAAGTGAGGATAATAATAGCCTAATAAACACATCTACCAAGCAAAGACCCTGAATTTCGTGCATGACTGCCTCCATAATAGAATATAAATTTAAAAAAACAACTGTGGGGGTGATCATTAGAAAGAAGACATTTATGGCTGAAGATATTAATAATTCTTCTGAAGGAACATTTTTTTTCCTGAAAAATGCTGTTGCAACATGGTTTCTGTGTACACACATGTTTTTATTGCAGTATTTTACTTCAAAGGAGGTGAAAGAGGACTTGATAAGCCACATTTTTGCGCTCCCTAAAATACAGTGCATCATTTTTCCATTTGAAATGCGTTAGTTATTTCTGGGCTTAACATTTAATACACCACACATTCTAACAACTTTAAATGAGATTCAAACATTTCACCTTGAAGAATCCTGAAACATTTCAATAAACTATAATGTCATTCTCTGATGCAAGAAACATCCAGATTTCTGAGCAACTTCATTCAAATCACCAGCTGGTTGGGCACTGTTAGCAGATTGTTGGAATTTAATGGACTGGCCCTGTACATTTTTCAGTCTCATGAGGATCTTCATATGTTCAACACACCTCTAGGAAGCTCAGTGATTAATTTTTCTAATCTATTTTGCAAGCATTATTAGGCACACATACATTTATATTGAAAGATTAAAAGTACTGCTTATGAAAGAACTTGAGATTAATAGGATGACAAAGCATGATGTTTCCTCTTACAGTCAGACATAAGTATGAAATCACAGCCACTCTGACTGTGGCAATGAGTTTTGTATAAGGACCTTGACTGACAGAAACTAGACACAAACCCAATTACTTCTAGCAGCCTCATTACATACTTCTCATATGTGAACAGAGGAATCAGTATGAAAAGCTGTTGTTACAAGAAGAACAAGTTAAGACAGTCTGATGATCTTACATGCAGTATTCCATCCTTCCAAAAGGTTGATTTTTTAGGTTTAACTTTACATTCTCATTATCTTTATTTTTCATTGTTGCTTAATGAAATAAGCACACTTATTTTACCACAAAGGGCAAGAAGAAGGTTTGCTTTGAACTTCCTTTCTCAAATTCATTGTATTGAAACTTTTTGAAGGAAGAGGAATGGCTTAATTGAAGCCAGAATTAGATAATCTACAACAATATGTTAAGGAGAGTCACAAGCTTCTCCCACGCTTTGCCTGTTGTTTTACTTAATATGAGCAAAGCACTTGTACTTCTGTAAAAAAAGCTTTAGAATCTATTTTTTCCTGTAAAAATGGTGACCAGAAACCATTTATAGAAAAGTAACTGTACACACAGAAGCACACACATTTTCTGTTTCTTCTGCTACATCCTATCTGTATGCTTGGTTGAAGTGCTAGAAGAGGTACAACATCACAACAGAGGTAATTGTGCCCCACAAAGGTTATAAGCTTAAGGTCTTGCTTCTGTGATGTATGGAAGCTCATGGATGTGAGGTTTTGGCATGACATTCTGTTTTCATTTACATTGTCATATTGCGTCTTTGGTTTGAAGACAAAAGGAAATGAGGTTGGGGAAGAAGTCTCCAGCATTCTTTGGGAAGCTGACTAAGAGTTGCTGGTTGCCTAACTAACTTTGCTTTCCTGGCTCAGTCCTTCCCCATACGAAATACCTGTTCTTTAAGCTCAAATCAAATGCAGTCAAAAGCACCTTTGAATCAAAGCTGACATTGGTATTGAATTTCCTAAATTAGATCAAGGTTCAAAATTGCTTTTTGCTGTGAAACACTATTCCTTTTGAGGCAAATGTCCTTTTCACAAGGCATGCATTTAGGATACACTTGACAATTAAGTGATCAAAAAGTTAGACTTATAGTGGAAGCTGGCTGCTTGTGTTTCCTCTGTACTGAATGAAGGAAAAGAAAAGCATGACAACTGCAAGTAGTGACTAAACTCCTCTATAGTGGAATCTTCTGAAGGAGCCTAACCTGACACCTAACTTCCTAATGTCAGAAGGTAGCTGAGGTGAATCCCATCCTGAGTAATCAGTATGTCCTCTAATCATTGTTTCCAAAGTTACTGATGCTGAGGAACCTGACATGGAGGAACTTGGTTTTGTTGTTAGCAGGTGATTCACCCTGTTGCAATGTGAAGCTGCAAAACACCCTTGAGCAAAAGCTCTTTTAGTATAGAAATGAAAAATCCTCTCAGGGATTTGTTCAAATAACAAAGAAGAGCTTTTACGATTACCAGAGTGGCAAAATCTTAAAAATTCAATGTGGCAATGTGGCAAGTACCAGTACGAGTACAAACAAGTGCAAACTTCAGGCCATATTCCAGTTCAGGATCACGTAAGACCCCTGTGATCATAAAGTGGACAGCCTGACTTGGGACTGCTGGTCATAAAGCACAGGCTGTACTGTGGTAGTGCATGTCCAGGTGCAGTACGGGAGAAATAGTAAGCTTCATAAAAATCTGAGACAAGTGTAAGACAAATAGGGAATGCCAGAGGGAAAGATTGACAGGACAGACTGCAACAACTCTCTAAAGGTGATGCAGTCTTGACTTGTGGGGCAGAGCCACAGTCATCAAATAATACATTCAGTGCAGCTCAAGGAGCAGAGAAACTGGGCTACCCCCATACACCTACACTTATGGCAATTTTGGGGTCTGCCTGTCAGCTGGTGAGTTACTAGTGAGATGCAGTTACCCTAAAATTGCTCTGCCTTGAACCGATTGTCATTTAAGGCTTTTGTCTGCAATGATTTCTTTTTTCCTGAACTACTCTGATGATGCCTCAGACCACAATAAACAGAAACTATCAGTGAGTTAGGCCACTTTTAACATTTATGTTCAAAGACATAGGTTGGATCAGATTTAATTATTCAAAGATTTATTGAAGTGACTAAGGACAAACAAAACATCAGATAGATTTTGTGTTTTCTTTTGACTTTTCTAAATCATTCTTGGTGATCCCTCTCTTCAGGGAGAAGCTCTTACAGCTCCTCTGCAGCCTACAGACCCTTCTTTAAGTCTCATCCCTATATCATGGGCTTTTGCACATCATGTACTTCAGCACATCTTCCTCTCAAATTTTTCAGGCCACTTTCCTGAACATAGGAAAAAGGGATAGTCTGGCTCTGAAACCCCTTCTGGTTAATTCCTGATTAGCATCTTTACTAGAAACAGCCATCTTCTACTCTTCAGGTATGTAGGAAGATGAAGCTAAAGTGCATCAGTGTGATGCTTCAGGCATTAAAAGTAATATTGCAAAGTGGTTCATCTGAATAAAAGGAAAAATGTTAAAGCTCATGTCAAGAAATCAAGAGATCATAACAATCCCCATGACACCAATGCCAACTATCATTCAGACAAATCAAGTTTTCCTATGGTAATGGCTGTGAAACTTTGCNAATAATACATTCAGTGCAGCTCAAGGAGCAGAGAAACTGGGCTACCCCCATACACCTACACTTATGGCAATTTTGGGGTCTGCCTGTCAGCTGGTGAGTTACTAGTGAGATGCAGTTACCCTAAAATTGCTCTGCCTTGAACTAATTGTCATTAAAGGCTTTTGTCTGCAATGACTTCTTTTTTTCCTGGACTACTCTGATGATGCCTCAGATCACAATAAATGGAAACTACAACTGAGTTAGGCCACTTTTAACATTTATGTTCAAAGACATAGGTTGGATCAGATTTAATTATTCAAAGATTTATTGAAGTGACTAAGGACAAACAAAACATCAGATAGATTTTGTGTTTTCTTTTGACTTTTCTAAATCATTCTTGGTGATCCCTCTCTTCAGGGAGAAGCTCTTACAGCTCCTCTGCAGCCTACAGACCCTTCTTTAAGTCTCATCCCTATATCATGGGCTTTTGCACATCATGTACTTCAGCACATCTTCCTCTCAGATTTTTCAGACCACTTTCCTGAACATAGGAAAAAGGGATAGTACAGCTTTGAAACCCCTTCTGGTTAATTCCTGATTAGTATCTTTACTAGAAACAGCCATATTCTACTCTTCAGGTATACAGGAAGATGAAGCTAAAGTGCATCAGTGTGATGCTTCAGGCATTAAAAGTAATATTACAAAGTGGCTCACCTGAATAAAAGCAAAAATGTGAAAGCTCATGTCAGAAATCAAGAGATCATAACAATCCCCATGACACCAATGCCAACTATCATTCAGACAAATCAAGTTTTCCTATGGTAATGGCTGTGAAACTTTGCCTGATCTCCATAGTTGCTGCTGGTGACCCATATGCCTTTTATTTGAATAAGATAAATATGTTTGTCATAATGAGAAAGGTATACACAAATATATTAATCTGTAATTCAAATATAGATTAATAGAATCTTTTACGTTGGAAGAGAACTCTAAGATCATTAAGACCAACCATTAACCTAACACTGCCAAGTCCACTACTAAATGATGAAGGCATTTGGACAGAAAAAGTGAAATAGATGGAGAAAATTTGGACCATAAAGTAAAATCAGCAGAAAAAGGAGAGTTTATGTACACCTGGAGTACTATTTTGCTTTTATGAGGGCTCTGCATGCTCCTCCCCAGGACAAATACAGAGTATAGATATTTGTTATTGCACATATACTAATTTTACTCAAACTCAGAGAAAACTTAATTTCAGAAAATATTTCAAAAACAGTCCAGGAAGTGCTTACTGTCCTGGGCAAATACTGGCAGTAGCTCACATTTACAAGGTTATTAGGTCTGCTTATTCTTTCATAGAACATGTCTCTTCTCATCTGACTTGTAGAAGACCTGTGCATATGCACAAATACAATACTTTTTTTATTATGGAGCTTAAATATGATTAATCTTTCTTTGTAAGTCATGCTCTGCATGAATTCTAGTTCTTACCAGCATCACCCTAGTCTCCCATCAAACACTAAAAGACATAGGAACTACTAAAGCAACTTATCCTGAAATAACTGGCTTCTGAACATTTGCAGCTGTAGTAAGGCATCTTAGTATCGTAATAAAATCAGCATGTGTTGGTGAGGTATATGTTTGAGTTTGCTATTCTTGTCTAACAAGTGACATCATATGCTATCATCAACCTTAAATTTCCAGTGTTCATTGCAGTTAGCTTCGAGGGATAAAGTACATTATAAGAATCTAGTTCATACTAAAGTCTGTTGGTCACCAGAGTGCATTTCCTGACCAGAGAGAAAAATGCAGTTTCCCAAGGGGACTGTTATTTGAGCGTTCCAGGCAAGACCTAGGGGACTCCAATGCAGGTGACAGGTTTGCCACTGATTCTGGCAGTTTCCCAAAGCCTTCCTCATTGTTAAGAAGGATCCCTTTTACTTCCTCAATGTAAAGCTGCCTGTGACACTTTTCTGGGTGTATTGCCTTTTCAGCCAAAAGAGGCATAGATGGAGTGTTTCAGCAGACATCAGGAGACTGCTTTTCTCAACAAGGCAATGGCTCAGGATTTGTTATAGTGACATTTCTAACTTTTCTGTCATTTTTTATGTTACAAAAGGTGATAGGACCGTGCACTCTGAGACCAGAGCCCAGCTCTGATGCAAGAGAATTAAGTCCTTGTCTTTTAATTAACCAAGAGAGACAGAAACAGTTGAGAGGTTCTGTCCTAAAAGACACAGCTGCCAGCTCATCCACAAGCTGGGGCAGGTGCCTGTCTCTAGTATGAGAGCCCTGGTGAGAAAACACAAGTTATAGGAAAAGGACATCCTCAGGTAAGGCATACCCAGATGAAGAAATGCTGCCAGCCACTGTGGGCTTTTCCAATCCCACTTACAGGCTGAAGAGGAAGAGGAAGGACAGGATTAGGCAATGTACTCACTCCAGCTCATCTTGCAGTGCCGAAATTCCTGACGGGTCTTCCCTGTATGAGAACGGCTTGGCTGCTGTAGAAGCTCTTGCATCCAGTATCTCTCCACATGTGCTGAAGCTGTGTTTCTGCTGCCATGCTGACTTCAAGCCTCGTGACCCCTTGTGCAATCTGACGCCGTGCGCATGGCAGCCAATCTTGCCCTATATACAGCACGTTTTCACTGGGAGTATGAAGTGACAGCCTTTCCAGGGCACCTGGTATGTCACATAAGCAGTGCTTAACAAATCTGGGCTCTCTTGGGAGTCACATAGGCACCCCTCAAAGCCGCATTTTGTGCTATCTGAGCTATCGCTCATGCCTCAAGCCAGCTGCCCATGGGATGTGTTCTCAGTGATCCTACATGCATGACTCCATATGGATACTAAAAAAACCAATGTCATTTCTCAAGGAGTCCCAAAGGCTTCACAGTTGTCTGTGGAGCCAAATATAGGAGAAGTTAGGGCTGGTAGGCAAAAGAGTCTCATATCATTCCATGTACTCCCACTGAATAAAATACAAAACTGTACAGGAATCTAGTGTGGCCACTTACTCACAAGAGAGTTGATCACAAAGATTAAACTATGTCAACAGCTCCACATGGAAAGACTTTAAAGAAAGAGTTGCAAAACATCTTAAGGAAATGTTTCAGTGTGTAAGGAAAGAAGCATTCTCTTGGAGATCGAGATAGGCAACTATGTAAGTACATCCTATTACATGCCAAATTAACTCACCATTGCGACATGATACTGTGCTAAAACTCACAGACATCAAAGACAAGCATGACTCTAAGGTCAGGTCAAGAAAACACAGATTAAAGACAAATTTGTAGCGGCAAACATTGCTGGATATCCATTATAATAAATGTAAGGGAGGCACAAATTACTACAGCAGCTATTGCATGCAACTCTCACATGGTTTTGATATTTTGACCCTATGTGATGTAACGACTAAAACCTCAGTTACCACATTGCACAGCTATGACGTGAAAGGAAAATTAGTTATTCCCTGTATTTCCGCAAGTCCAGGACAATGATAAGCTCAGACTAGCTGTTGGTAACTAAACTTTTGGGATTGACAAGGGGAAATCTTTATTGCTTTGGAGGCTCAACATTGCGGCTTCATGCTAAAAAACAGTGGGAAAGGTCAGGGCGAGCTAAAAGATGTCTCTGAAGATGCAACTATTTGTTCCTGCTGCAGATGAGGAAATCTCAGTCGTATGATAAGAGCTTTTCCAATTTCACTATTTTGGCTGAAAACCCAGCCTCTTTCAGAGGTCATAAGAAGGCAGCAGCTGGATGTGAAATGCACAGCACATGGGAAAATGGGAAAGACAAAGCTTTCAGCATAAGACAAAACTTAAACAATATAGAAAAAACCACCATTCGACATTAGTAACTATATCTATACATATATATATGTGCAAATATAAAGGTAATGTATATGAGTAGAAAGCAAAATGTTATCAGAGGTCTGGACTTATTACTTAATATAGAAAGAGAAATAATAACTAATTATGTAGCTAAAGTAGAAATGCTAATAAAATGATTTTATGCTATCTCTGGAAAGAAACCACTTTACGTGTTTCATCAATGAATAGTATGAACTGTTTTACAACACATAGTCATATGACACTTATTAAGACAGAACAGAGATCATTCTTGCCAATTAGTGCCTAAAGTGTAGCCTGAGATTCTTGACTGTCTATGGCTCAGCAATTTTAATTCTTGGGATACTGCAGAAAGTTGAATGAAAGTGAATATTGTGCCAATTTTCAAAAGCAGCAAGAGGAATGTGGTGAAATGCCAGTAGTTTGTTTACCCTGGCTGCCATTACCATAATGGGTGCAATATCTGATTAATTAAAAGTCACTTATAATATATTACCAGTCCTGGTTGTCTTGCTATTCCTCAAAATGTGGGCTGGTAGTCATGCACACCAAGTGTTCCATCATTCATAAGTAGATGATAGCAATACCTATCCTAAAACAAGAGTCAGTTTCAAGTTGCACACATTCTTTCAATCTACGCTTCATGCATTTTGTACAACATTTGTTAATATGAATGTTTATATTACATATAGATTTCAGCATGCATAGCAATTATACACTGAAAACTGCACCCCACCACACAAGGGAGTGTTTTCCCAAAAAAAGGTTGTTGATGTGTAATTAGTTGGCCTTAGGACAGTAATTAACTAGTACAATTTACTGTCTGAACAGCAGGTGGTTCCACCCAGACAAATTCCATGTATGTATGTGTAATGTGCATGTGTGTGTGTATAAAAACACCAGGGGAGATTTGAAGTAAAAATTATGTCTGAAACCCTTTGCATGAAGGCAGGGACATACCTCACTGGCATATGAACTGAATGCTCAGCCATATGGTTCAGTAAACTTAAGAAACATGGGAAATAAAAGAACAGGAAAGCTGTTGGAAGTTTATATTAATAACTGTGTTTTGCTTTCTTTCTTCCTTTTTTTTTTAAAAAAAAAAAATCTATTTCTATCAAGCTTTGGGAAACTCTCACTTATATTTGGATTATGCACAGAAATTCTTTACTTTTCTTATCTTAGTATATGTTATAGAGGTGATGCCAGTGTGTTGCCAAAACTGATGTGTGTTGTCCTATGGATGCACATTTTCGTCTTGCAAACCAGGGTACTGAATCTGTCTCTATGTGACCAGAGTGCAATAAAGCTGCAAAGGATGACAAAGCAATTACAGAATGTTCTACCAGTAAGGTGCGTGGGAGAGCAAAATGCTGATGCAAGGTAAATGCATGGAAAAGAAGGTTTTCTGGGGTTAGTATTAGCCAGGGCTTCCCTGTAAGGTAATGAGCAATTTTGATACACCCTGAGCTGTCTCTGGAACTCGGTCAGTAGGAAACTGTTTTTCAATACGAACAAAAAGATTTTGTTCTATCCTGCAATAGTAGGAGGTTTTTACCAATAGTGTATTGTGCAAAGATAGTAAGATTTTGTTAGCAAAAATTGAAAAGAAAATACTAAGGTTAAGAATTTGTTTTCTAACTGATTTCAGAATTAGTTCTCGGAGAGAAATATCACTGAAAAAAGTTTTCTTCTGAGGAATTTTTAAGAGTTTACCAGTCTCAAAGTGTATCAAACACTTTCATTAGTGCTTTGGAAATAAACATGGTACTCTGACTGGCCAGATTTGCAAAGATTGATGGAGTAATACTGAGGACAGGGCAATCACAGAGAATGATGTGACCTGCTTGATAAACTGGCCTGATTAGCCATGGTAAAATCTAATGCACTGAAGTGCAAAGTTATGATTAAACAAATGACAAATGTATGTTACAATTTACTCCCCCTTACGAAAGGGAAGACTGTAGTGTGGACAACACTAGCTCACCAGCTTATGGAAGACAAACAAGTTGTCAGAAGTCTCTAAAGGCAAATGAGGACAACTGGGTTCTGTACATAGAAACTGCAAACTCATTTATATGTGAGAATATAAAATTAACAAAGCTCTGTTATTCTCAGTGTATAGCAGTAGGGGGAAAGGTACTGAAGTCTACATTTGATAAAGGGACAATTAAGAATTGGAGGGAGTGCAAGAACACAGATACATCTGGATATAGCAAATAAAAACATTTTTGTAATGAGAATATGAAGGGTTGAATCTACTAGTTTGGTGAAAAGACGACTGTGATATAACATTGGTAAATTTTATAAAATTGATCCTAATGAAGAAACAGTCATTATGAAATGGCTTTTAAACTACTAGGGAAAAATGTAACATGCTAATATCTGCCCTTTGACCAAAATAAATGAGGATGGAAACAAGGTGCATACTTATTGCTGGGACTACATCATGCCTGCATAAAATGTGGTGACTTCACCATTCCTGATATTTATAAAAGAAGAGGGATCTTTTTTCTTCAAGATAGACTTTGGTCAGCCGCAGGCGATCAGGATTAACATTTAAGTAACTGCATGACAGGTAACGGTCTGACATCTAACAAGTCTGACAAGATGATCTGATGGTACTTCCAGAGTTTGTAAGTCATGAAAAGAAATAAGATGAATAATCTAATGCAAATGCAAATTGCATTTGCTATTTTACTCTGTTCTTTCATGGCATAATAGGAGCTAACCAGAGATAAACAATTCAAGACCTCTGCACAGTCTTATAAAATAAACCTATTAAAGAAGTGTAAGGTGGTAGGACCATTTAGGAAGCCAGACTGGGTAAGCCCAGAAAGCTGTCCCTCAGTGTTTTTCTGAAGGTTTATCAGGTATTTCAAGCAAGGAGTGCAAAGGATGAAAACATCTAAATATCACTCCAGGCTTAGATTTAGCATCCAACACATTTGAAGGCCTTCATGTTTCATCTTCCAGCCTTATTTATTGCACTCCTTGCTGAACTTCCTCTTTGGGTTTCACATGTGAAAGGTATAAAAAGCCTCCTTTAAGCTTGTTAAATCTTGAGATAGGCCTGACTTAGCAATACCATGCCCCAGAAAATGTCTAAAATGAGACATTTTTAAAATTACCACAGTGGTTTCAAAAAACCTACCCATTTGTGGGAGAATGGGGCATCCTAGAAAAAAGGCAAGCACAGAATCATATGGGAGATACTCAGCTCCCCACTGGCATGTGAATGGCTGAAGCTGGAAGCATGAATAATACTCTGTAAGGAAGTTATATCTGACATGTTTGTAGTTGTAAGAACCATTCTTTGTGTACATTTTGTGTGCACATTCTTTGTGCACATTTACTCTGCAGAGACAGTGAACTGGTCATGAGAAGATCAATCCAGCCTGACTACAACAAGACCAATTCTCAGACTTTAATTCTGGAAGGGTAAGTGCAAAGTACAGAAGAACTGAGAGCCAGAACCTGTTGATAATCCATAAACAACAACAACAACAAAAAATCATCTGAGATTCTACCCTGGACAAACCACACTGTTATAGCTATGCTTTTTCAGCAGTACAGAACTAAAAGTGTGACAAAATCCAGAGAGCTCACTTTCAGGAACAAGGCAGGCATTTCACACACACCCCTCCTAGCCACTGACATTCTTCTCGGTATTCTAAAACAGAGAGCTGCACAGAGCACTATTGTCCTTGGCTGGTGTGTCACTGGAGAAACACTGTGTCCTGCTCCCTCTGCCAGACTCTGATGATGCTATTTAAAGCTTCAGAGTGACACGACTCAGCCAAACATACTGTGGGTATCTTTATCCATTTGTTTGGAAAGTAGAGATAAAATTCTCCTCATTAGCCTTGAAATGTGTCTGTCAAGCACAGGGGCCGTGCCAGCACCACCTCACCCTGCTACCAACACCTTGCCATGTAAACCAAATACTGGTACTGTACTCCAGATACAAATATAAACTGGGAGAGGATTGCTTGGAGAGCAGCCCTGTAGACAGGGACCTGGGAGTGCTGGTCAGCAAGACCAGTACAGGGCAACAGTCTGCCCTGGTATCCTGGGATACAACAAATACAGCATTTCATGCTCTATTCTATTCTATCTTCTGCATTCCAAAGAATTCAAAATATGACTGTAGGTGGTTTTAGCAAGATACAAATTGTAGATGGTCTACTGTTACACATATTAAGAAACTCAACAGAACCTAAGTTTCACCTTCCAACCTAATCTTCTAAAAGTTCTACAGTCAAAAAAAAAACAACCAGGTAACTAATTTGGTCTGTGAAGTATTAATGTGTTTTATGTTATTAATTCAACCCAGATAATGGATTACCTGCAGTGAACTTAATTAAAGAAGCGCATTCACATGCTTAGAGAGATATATACTCGTGTACTCATATGGCTATGACTATGTGATCCAGGTCTACATGTTTTTTTAATTTTATGAGACTTTTTCTACTGATATTGTTTCATTTTGGACTGGTTTTTTGTTTGTTTGTTTGGCTTTTTTTTGTTTGGGTTCATTTGTTTGTTTTTAAGGAACAAGTGAAGCATTTTAACCTACGGAATAAAACAGGTAGTGAGAGGCATTCAAGAGGCATTCAGAGGATCTTCACTACAGGTGCAAGCAAACTGCTTTTCCTCCCTCCTGGAACAGTGAGGAAACATTGATTAGACAACCTCTTATAATGGCATATTTGGTCCAAATGGGAAAATTTTGCCATGCATGTCCAGACCTGTGCTGGGTTCAATGAAGAAACAGTCTGAGAAAAATTAAAGCTCAGGAGGCACTGATCCTCCTGCAGCAGCTTGTCATCCAAAAGGTAAACTTTCTTGTATGGCAAACCTTCCTAGAACTTCCAAGGACCTCTGTAATTCTGCACCACTCTCGTTGTCTTTTCAGATGAAACAAGACTCACAGCAACACCATAGTTAAAATAAATTTCTGCTATTTCAAGAGGAAAAATAACATTCTTGGAGCAGGATGTCCTCCAGGATGAGGATGCCCTACTGCAAAACATAAAATCTTCCTTCTTGCACTAGGACTGTGTAAAGCCCTTTGTCCCCCATTGCATGATCCTAATTCTACAGGTGCTGAGTTCGTGCAAGACCCATCCAAAATCAAGGACAGAGAGAGGTGATGAATTCAAGGACCTGCACATCCCCACTCTTGTTTTGAAGGGGTTTAAATTCAACACTGTTGTTCTGTTCAGCTTATATTTCTAGTTACTATGATATTACTACTCACATCAGGAGTAGTAATATAGACAGATAGCCAAGCAGCAGTGAGGAAGCACACAGAGGAACTTGGCAGTCAAGCATTGAAGAATTTCATCAATAATCTTTTCTTTTCTTGATTGATCTGGTACCCATGGCCCACGTCTCCTCTGTCTAAAACCTCCCTTGGAGGTGATCTGTGCCCACAGGATGGCACAGAATCATAGAATATCTCGAGTTGGAAGGAATCCACACGGATCATTGAAGTCCAACTCCCGGCCCTGCACAGGACCCTCCAAGAGAATCACATCATGTGTCTGGGAGCGTTGTCCAAACACATTTTGAACTCTGGCAGGCTCAGTGCCATAACCACCTTCCCTGGGAAGCCTGTTCCAGTATCAAACCACCTTCTGGATGAACATCCCCTGTTCCTTTGGGTCCTGTCACTGGTCACCAGAGAGAAGAGATCAGTGCCTGACCCTCTGTTTCCCTTTGTGAGAAAGCTGTAGACTGCTGTGAGGTCTTCCCTCAGTCTCCTCCAGTCTAAACAAGCCAAGTGACCTCAACCACTCCACTTATGGCTTCCCTTCAAGGCCCTTCACCATCTTCACTGTCCTCCTTTGAACACTTTCTAGTAGCTTCATATCTTTCTTATATTGTGGCATCCGAAACTGCACATGGGGCTCAAAGTGAGGCTGCCCCAGTGCAGAGCAGAGTGAGACAATGCCCTCCCTCGACCGGCTGGCGATGCTGTGCCTGATGCCCCCCAGAACACTTCTGGCCCTCCTGGCTGCCAGGGCACTGCTGACTCAGATTCAGCTTGCCCGTGACCAGGAGTCTCAATTCCCTTTCCATGGCGCTGCTCTCCGTATGGGCTTGTGCTTTTCTTTCTCTAAGCACTTGCATGCAATACGCCATGCTGCTTTTCTCACCACCACCTTGCAAATGCAAAACACAAGCTGAGTTCATAAAGTATACATTTAATGCGGTCTGCCTTGAACACTTTAAACTTAAACATTTAAAGCTCTTTTTCAAGGCAACTAGCACCTTGTTTATTATCATCTTAGCACCTTCTTTGTGGCTGCCCATACTCTGTTCCCTATGAGGACTCGTACTCCACTGTTGTAGCTGAATTGCAATGAAGTGCTGCAATGAAATTCTTTGGAGAAAAAAGTTTCTCTTCAGTCTCTTCTTTGTTCATCTGAGATTACCATTGAGGAAGGTTGAGCAGAAATCTTTTGAAGGCTGCAGGCTAATAGCAAGAGATCTTCAGTCTCTTGGCAAGTTAAGGGACATAAAAGCATCCTGCCTCGTCTGATATTATTTCTTTATCTTCCTTTTCCTTGCCACTGCTGTATGCAAGGCCTGCATAATGAGGTCTTCGTTATTCAGGATGTTGTATTCAGCCAGCTGAACCAGGCGGTCATAAGCCTTCTCAGTGTATTGAATTGAATACGTTGAATAAGGGGAACAGCAGCCATAGAGATCAACTTTGCCATCCTCCATCTCTGACTCTGAGCGCTTCTGACCTAAGAGGAGGAAGTGAGAATCGTTGCTGAGAAAAGGGAGTTATTCTGCTCATAAATAAGAAAACACTTAAGAGAGGAGGGAAAGGAGATGTGTCTCCACAGAGAGAGTTCACAGTCTAAATGACTCATTTAGCTTTATTTTTTTTAAAAAAAACCAAACAAATAATTCTTATTAAAATTGACAGCTCAGTCCCTGGCTCAGGTGAGTATCAGCTGCTTCACATAAGGGGAGAGAAAACAGTGATTATTCCTCTTACATGTGTCTACTCGAGGCTTACACAGATGCAACAAAGTTACCGGAAAACTAATTACCTGCAGTCTAACTAGCATGCAGATTGAAACAGCACAGCCTTGCCATTAAATCTGACATGGTAAAAAAAGTAAGTTTAAGCAACAGTGAGGTTTGAAGAGAGTCAACAGTGAAGTTCAAGAGTTGGAGTATTAAATACATTCCCTTGAATAGGCTGTCCATGTTTTTTAACGTTTAATTACTTACCTGGTGCTTTGTAGTTTTGGAAAGTATCATTAATTAGTGGGAAAAATAACAGTACTGGTGCTCCTGGAGTCTCGGCACCATCAAAGAGGTAACACTCCTTCAGCTTTTTCTTGTCTTCTTCACTCAAGTCCACCCTGGGAAACAGGATTCCCTGTTCAGAGCAGTACTTGCAGGTCTGGTCCAAAGCCTGGATCAAGGAACAGAGTAGTACTAAGACTTTAAATAGGATTTCAGGGCTCAGTGTTTCTTGGAGTCCAGCAACAAAGTGGACGTTTTTCAAACTTGTGTGAAAGCTCTGAAACTGGAAAGTACTGTATAATTGGAGAGGTTTTTGATTTTTCTGAGTCTTAGCACAATAAGGTTGTATTGTACAAGAACAACAAATGAGAATATGTACAGCCTATAAATGATATATCACACTGCAGCATTAGGCTAAAAGTTAAGACTTTTAGTAGAAGCAATATAGAAAGCACCTAAGTGTTAAAAAATTAAGGTGCACACATGCTGAAGAAGAAATAGAGACTGTTTCAAGTTACTCTCACCTGTGTCTGGGATCCTGCACTGTAATTTAAATGCAGGACGACGTCCACCTTTCTCTCTGGTTTTAAAAGTGGCATTATGCTTGTATTGATGAAAAATCCAGTATCTACCAGAGACAGGAATTCATCTGATTGTGTCAGCTGGTTGGGAAACGTGTCTAACACAGTATCTGAAAGGAAAGATTTTTCTTGCTGTAAGTGCAATAGTGCAAAACTGGTTGGCCTGTTTTCCACCCTTACATCATGGTCACAGAGCCCTAACTGGTTACCATCTTTGGGGAAGGGAGTTTTGCCAGATCCCTTCTCTTCTGCCCTCTCAGCTCCAGTCACAGGCAGTTTTGCACCTGCAGTAGCAACATTCCTGAAGGGAGTTTGTTAGACCTCCCCACTGAGTGTGTCTTTGAACAGAGGAAGGGAGAGCCACCAGTAGGACCTGGTGCCCCAGCCTCAGGAGGCATGTCACCAGCAAACCACTGGCATGTAGCTCAACACCATGCCATGTTACATCCTGTAGCATGATCAATCATAGATTGATCTAATAGTGATTCTGCCCAAATATGGCCTCTAACCTTGGAGAACGGGTTTAATATCAAATTTGGGGTTTCGTTTTATTCAGTTTTTTTATTCTCTCCCCGGGACCACAGGTCTTCTGTTACCTTTCCATCTGCAGAAGTGTGTGTTCTCCAGGTAGTCATTATGTATCTGGAAACCCTTCAGGAAGCTGTGCTCCTGTGAAATGCAGAGGCGGTCGGTGAGAGCACCACGAAGAGCGCTGCCGAGGGGGCCGGGAGGGGTGAACAGGCGAGTCCGCAGCTCATGGGGCTTCAGTGGTAAGAGGGGTTCCTCCTCTGCACAGGGAAAAGCTGTTAAATTCTACCTGCCTTCAGCAAGGTCACCCCTCAAGAAGTCAAGGTAAGTCATAAAACCTAATGTTTTCTCAATTTAAAAGGCCTAGGATGAAAAGGATAACAAGCACAAATGACTAAATGAAACAGAAAATAAAAAGCTACTCTTACTAGTCCAATACCATTCCCTTACACAATCCAGACTTGGATAAAAAACCCTCAAGATCCAGTATCAGGTAGCAATAAAAATCTGCTCCAGACATACACATATCTGTGGAACCAAACGAGTGCAGGCTTTGGAAAAGGACAGTTGTTGTGCTTTGTATTACCATAGCTTCTACCAGAAGCAGTCAAAATCATTTTAATTTATTAATAATTTAGAGATCAATTTTAATTTTTCCGAAAATTTTAATAATCTACCAGCATCAGTGTTGAGCCCTCATAGATCCCAGAACTGGAGATTTTTAAATTATTCAATTGCTCTTTGCAGTATGAGACATCTAACATTAAGTCTATTTAACAATAAATATACAACAAGGAAGAAGTATGATCATTTACCTATATTGTCAATTTGGTCCCGAGTCCACCTGTGCCAAAAATCTTCTGATGAGTGGGACAAATTCCAGATATACAACACATTGAATGAAAATAAACTACTCCACATGCCTGTGAAAGGAAAGAGATTTCTATCTCCAACATTCACACATTATGAATCTCCAAGCTGTTACAATGAGACGAAATTTGTGAAGTTTATGCTTTTCCTGAATTTGTTTTAAAAGGATGATGTGTCGTTTTTGTTTGGCTGGTGGTTTTTTTAAACCTTATTTTTGATATCCAGTTTCTATCTTAAGGTACTTAGGGCTGAAGATCTGTGTGAATTAATATGATTTAAGAAACTTGTGTTTTTAGAAAAAAAAAATCCAAGTATCATAAAGCTTGTATAAAAACAACGCATGAAAGTTTGCAGTCTGAGATTTGATGGGGAATTATATTGATAAGAGCTAACTACAACATGATCTTACAGCCTTTGCATTTGTAGGATTCCCTTTTTGAGAATAAGCCAATTAATGCACTGAGGGATCAGTTTTGACCATGCATTTTTGAGCTTGAGAAGCAATTTCTTTGGTTATCCCTTAGGGCACAAGTTCTTGCTGTTTTTTGGTTCAGAGAGTGCAAATGTATGCACATCCAGCACAGACTGAGGCTAAAATAGTACAGTGTCTCCTTCCTGCTAACTGGAGTGACCATTCAAAGAGAAGTTTGCATCTCAAATCAGTCACAAGCTGACAGCTTGTCTCTTTGTCTGCAAAACACGTATCTAAACTTCACTTCAGTCAACAGCAGAAATGCTTTGAGTATGCCTATGCTGTTTTCCCTTCAGGCTTGTCTGGGCAGTGTGGAAACTGGCCAGTGACATGTGGCCAAAAGATCTCTGGAGCGCGGGGGCCTGGCATGCTCAAACACACCCCAGTGCCGTGGAGAATCAACATGAAGGCTCATGTAAAATGTCTATACGGAGCACGTGAAATACTGACTACTTTATTGTTAGATTGGAAACATTACTATATTATTATTGAAAACTAACTTAAAAAATGTAAATAGGTATTTCACTGTCACCTGTCCCTTCGAACTTTCTTTTTTACTGTAAACTGAATCCATTATAGTAAGTATTAATTCAGCAATGAGATTTATCCTCTCTGGTGAAACTGCTCTGTTATTCACGCACCAATACTTTATTAGTGTTTAGTTTATATAGCATGATTAAAAAGCAGAACTCCCAAACTAACAATAAAATCATTTGATATTTTTTATAGTTTACCTTCTAAGAAGCAGATTCTGGATTCAGGCACCTTCTTCATCAATCGCCCCATGAAGAACTCACTGCCAAAATCCTCAGTGCGAACAAAAACTCCGTATTTTTGCAATCCCACCTCATATGGGGTGAACTCTACCCATTCTGTGAAAAAGAACAACAGGAAAAGAACGAAGTTGTACTACAGCCTTCAAAATCATTTTTGCATTTAAGTCTAACATTTCAGACCAATAGCAATGAGTTATAAGCACAGTACAAATGCAAACTCATGAATGTGAAAAGGCCTTGGAATATTTTTGATCCTGTTGCATAGATGGTCAAACGTTAACCTGATCACAAGGACCTTATATGAATACACGTCAGCTGAGGTTCTGGTCTTTAAATGAGAGGGGGCCTTTTCAGCTGTCTAAAAAGACTGTCCCAGGATTTACCACCTTAAATACAAAGACAAATGACTCTCAGAAGTCTCATAATTACCTTTGAAATCCAGAGTGCTGTAGTTGTTCTTGACATTGACTGCAGTATAGATGGGAAGCGGGTTCTGACCACGATCAATGGCCCGTTGCTGATCAGAGAGTCTATGGTTGTCTTTCTGTGATTCCAGAAATATGGTTACACTGAGACAAAAATTAACATGGGAACATTTTCTCTGTATCTAAGCTTGTAGGGCAGAAAAATTTCTGCCTCTAATGTATAATGTGTGCTGGGCTTAGATTCTGTGCTCCATACTTTTCAAAATTCCCATAAGTATTTTGTTACTGAAATACATGTAGATATCCAATCTGATGCCAGATTATCTGATGGTCTATTAAGATGAAAGCAAATCATGAAGAGCAGAAGTAATACTTTTGGTATAAAACACCTTAATGCATTATGTTGCAGAGTTTATGTCTCACATCCTTCAGAAGTCTGCAGGTCTGTTTTTTAACACCTCTCATGGACATGCATAATGTCTGCAATTTTAATATTTTTAAATAACTAACTTGCACAACACACAAAAAAAATTAAATTATAATTTTTTTTCCAAAATGTTAGTATTGGAGCTTTCTCAGAAAAACATATCCAAAACCTCACAAGCAAGAATGTTGATTTCCACCGTGGGTGACTATCTATAAGGCTGGCACCAAATGTTTTGGAAATGGCCTTGCATTTGTATACACGCAGTCTCGTAACAAACTACTTCTCTCAGAGGAAACAGAAAAATATCTCCTCCAGAAATAAGTTTTCAGAAAATGGTAAGCCACTGTAATTGCTGCTTTATGACATACTGTACCCCATCATGCAACAAAGACTCCAGGACAAGCCCCCAGAGATCTATAAAAGATGTTCTGCGGCCCTCTCTTTTCCGTTGACACAGCTGCTTTTTGTAATACTTCAAATACTCCAAGGAAAGGGAATTTATTTTGCATTTTGTCATATGTTTTCGAGCCTCACTGATTTGCTTGTCGAGATCCTTTTGTGACCAGTCAGCATCTCTGTACAAGTTTGACATGGTCCTAGGAAGAGGAAATACATATATGAAGAGGGGAAAAAAGCACACCAAGGTTTGAAGTAGGCAGTAGCTACATTTTATGTTTCTATTTTAAGTTCTTGTTTTGGAATTAAGCTTTCCTGTCTTCAGTTCCCTAAGAAACAGTCATGTTCCTTTTAAAGTTACAGTTATTATCCCTGTTAAAACAGCTTCAACAATTTTCCGTAACCTGGTTTTGGGAAAACACTTGTTTTCATGTTTTTGCAAATTATGTGACTTTCACCCCATGAAGAAACCATAATCTGTCAGTTTTGGAAGATGATCAAAAAAGTAGGACTGCTCAGAGAGTATTATAGGTAGACGACTGTATCTCAGGCCCAGCTTACTTCAGCATCAGTCATCAGGAACACTCTAGCCAAGAGCTGCCCAGTCCTACTTACCATGTAGTACCAGACAAGCCAGTCAGGTACGTGGCACAGTCCAAGACACCGAGTTTCTTGAGCCCCCGCAGACTGCCATACAGCGCTGTCAAGGACCTCATCCCTCCTCCTGTGGTCATGATGGCCACCACCGGGGTCTGTGCAACACATGGAGAGAAAGGGCTGGTGTCACACAGCAGGCTGGGGCTGTCAGCAAAGACCTCATGATACATAAAGCCTCACGCTACCACATGTGCCCAGACACAGGCTTCCTTCCAAATCATTTCTACTGAAATATAAGCTACCATTTATTCTATAAAGAAGAACAGGAATAAAAGCAATGACAATTTTTGCTTAGATATCTGACACTTGTCTCCAATGTGTTCAATACAGATGTTTGGGGAGAAAAGCAAACAAAAACACATTATTTCTAACCAAAAGAGACTGTAAGAGAGAAAAAACCCCAGCAGTTGAAAAGGCAGGAATTAAGAAGAAATCTCACATGTTGAAGAGAGGAGAAGGATTTTCAGCAAGGGTAACAATCTTAAGGTAATGAAGTCATTTCTATAAAAGGAATATCTAGCCAAGCTTGCAATGAAGGGGTAGCAGGAGAAGAGTTAAAATCAGGACAGCAACTGCAAAGAACACAAATAGCAAGATGAGTTCAGAGGTATGGGGTATTACTGGGGGTGTACGTAAGTTTTAAGATGAGGAAAGACAAGGTAAAAATTTAACTGGGAAGAAAAAGAGGTCTTATTATGCCATTATGCCCTCACTGCTAAGCATTCATCACAGTTTTTGAATACTTGCCCTACAGACCTCATGGTCCAGCAGATCCTGTTCCAGCTGCAGGACCTTCTTCAGAGCAGGAGCAACATAATTCTGCCTTTTGCACAGAAAGTCTTGTTCCTGCCTGCAGAGGTCAAACCCTAAACGCACATCAAGTTGGTCTGGGCTGGAGCAGAGGTCAATAAAAAAAAAGAATATTCCATTTTATTATTCGTAGCCAAGCTCAAAGTTTCCAATACAATCAAATAAACCAGATTCACAAAGTACCACATTTGCAGGAGAAGCCTTTTCTACACTCCCAAGCAGGTATGCAATGCTGCATGAAAGAATGATAGAAAAGGGGACTGTTAAACTTCTAAGCAGGTATCAAAAGAAAACCTAAGGAAAGACATTCCTGCAGTTGATTTTTGAGACATCTGCTGTGTGGATTATCTCATATTTTAGCCTGCACTGAGAGCTTCTATGAAAAACTCCTCATATTTGTCTTGAATTAGGCAGAAAAGTTTACCTACTTCACGATCAATGGTGCTAGGTGATCAGCCGTGCTCTTGCACAGTATTAAAGAAAAGGTAAAAGACTACACTGGCTATAACACTGGGTAGCATAATTAGCTTGTAATATTATTTTTTCTATTTTATGTATCTTTTTCATTATTCATGTCTCAGTATGGGTTATCTACATGTATTAAGCTATACTACATATAGTTGCTTTCAGCTCATGTGAATGCCACATCACTTGATCACATAACCTACTGTCCTACTGTGAGTGCCTCCGCCTCATTAGTAAAGAACCAAGGGTGAGATGATTTCAGCTAAGTACAAGTTAATCTCCAAGAGCAGTAAAGTCTCTTACCAGTCTTCTGCCTTCGCATATAAATCAAATCCTTTATCCTGGAAAGCAAGGATATGAACAATGTGAGTGTGACAACCTGCTTTAGCACTTCGCCCCTACAGCCCGAGGAGAAGTTTTAGCAATGTCTAATTGAACAATCCAGCAGTGTATGCAAATTGACTGTAGTGTTTTACTGAAAGGGAAGCTGTTAAGTAATTCCTAATGTTTTCTAGTAAATGTAACGCCTGAGGATAACTGCTGGTTACAGAGTAATGTACAACTTACCCATCTTTGCTAACAGTACCTCTCATAGGCACACAGCCAAGCTGCAGCCACAATACCATTCTACACAGCAGCACTCACTCCTCCCTTTCCGTGGTTGTACCCCACAACAGCCACGACCCTTTCATGAGTTTTTTTAACCATGAGTCTAAAAGCGCTTAGCAAAGCATGGTCAGAATCACTAAGAGTCTGAAGCTACCTCAGTCCGTTCAGGTGCCCCATGGGTATGGGAGAAGGGGAAGAACAGAGCCTCAAAATTTAGCATGAAGTAAGACCAGGGCAGAGTAGCAAGATGCCCCATATTTCCACATCCATTCAAATAGAACAAAGTGCAACCTGGCCTAATTTCCAAAAGACCTACCACTCTTAGGCTGTGTCATTTTTTATGCAGGCTTTCATTGTCAGAATCAGCCGCCTCGTAATCATCAGGGGGCTGCAGACTTTCAAGACTTTCATATTCATGTTTCTCAGCCTCTTCCACAAAAAAAGCAGGTGCTTACCTCTGCTAAGATCATGTTTTCTCCACTTGGAATGGAATGAAGTTCCATGTTTGGAGAGCCTCTCTCATACACACTTGATCGCTGAGAAAACATAAATACACTGAAGTTTATATTGTAAGGAATATTACCCTCTGTCCACAGTACCAATTAACATTACTATTAATGGTGTCTGATATTTTACATGCTATTATTATGTTTTATAAAGCTCAGTTGTAACATACTAAGGAGGGAGGTCGTTTCTTCCCTGGTAGCACAACATCCAGCGCTGGCTGCTTGTATCTGGCATAGTGGAATTTGGCAGGAGAGGAGGAGCTGAAGACCAGATCAGATCCCAGCATAATGTCTTGGGTGCCCTCATAAGAGCCTTGCACTTTAAAGGAGAATTCTTTCTCTAAGGAAGTGACATAAAAGAAGACACAGAGTAGTTTTCTCATCAAAATTGGTAACAAATGTTCATATGGAATCTGTCACAAGGCTGTTCTCATGTTTTGGATTTGTTGGGGTTTTTTTTTCATTTTTACATTAATCTAATTATCTTTGTAATATTAGCACATTAGCTAAAAATAGCTGATGAAGAAATAACCTTACTTGATAAGGATTTTTTCTCCTTTTTCTTTTTCTTCTTCTGCTTCTCAACCACCTGGACTTCTAAGCAGCAGATTTTGCGAGACTGTAAAACACATGAACAGTAAAATACTTCAGGACAGAGAATTTTCCAGTCTGAGATTCTGCTTTCTAGCCTAAATAGGACACAACCAGGGTAAGACAGGGGTGCAGGGTGGATGAACAGGACTTGCCAAAGAGAGAAGATAAGGGCCAAAAGAAAACAGCACTTGGAGGATCCCAACAGAGATGCAGAGGACTGATTTAGACAAAAATAAGGAGGAAGCAAAGCTAATAAATGAGCAAATGTCATGGTTGGAAAGTCCCTGTGTAGGAACAACAATTATGAATGCAGGAAATGATGTGTGCATGGCACAGGACAATTTCTATCACTTTGGCAATACGGGAATTTTGAGAATTCTTCTTCTAAGGAAGAATTCACTGCTGCTCTGAAGTTTCAGACCTAAACCACTTCCATGTGCTGCCCTTGCAACAGCAAAGGGATGTTGGCATGGGGGAATCTCTCTGCTCTTCCAGCTGCAGCCTCTCCAGAGGTGCCTTCCACAAGGATGTGTCGTGATGAAGTGGGAACTGGCAGTGTTTCGGTGATGGCTTTGCTCAGTCAAAGGGTATGCTGTCCTGATGACTATGAGTCAAGGGAAGCAAGTGTGGCAACAGGACAAGAAAGATGACGAAATACAACACTCACCACTAGTACTCCATTAGTAATGATGGTTTCAGGAGGGCCTGAACTAGGAAACAGAAAGAAAAATACATTTATAATAATTCATTAAAATTACAGTACAGTTCATGAGCTACACCCTTCTCCTGATTTTCCTCTTGTTTATTTTTAGTGCATGTTGGCTTTGAAAGAAAAGTCCCAGGAGTCTCATGGTACAAGTTTCCTCACTCTCCTCTGTCAAGGCATTGTCATCCTACTGGCTCATCCAGTCCTGGAGGTAAGCAAAAAAAAAAAAACCCCAAAGGTACTGCAAGGCCAAACCATGTAGTGATTTTATACTGAGCCCCAAGGTGAGGCCATGGATGGTTTCATGGAATCCATTTAAAAAAAATTACAGTTTGTGGGAGGATGGGACAGTAATGACTTTAAATCAGAAAACCAGTGCGTTGTTCTGTGTTGTGCTTTGAAGGGAGGTGAACCCTCCTGCTAATCTCAAACACAAATGCATAACAAACCAGCAATATTCTGGTCTTAAATAATATTCACTACACTACACAAAGAAAAGGTTTAAGGGTGTTTTTCCTGTGTGCCTGAAGTTCATGAGAGGTCACCCTGGCATACATCAATTTGTTACACAACTCATAGCACAGATTCCTTGGGAAACCATGTTCATCAACAGCATCATCAAGGAATGATGCACTCTGGACAATTAGACTAGATTATTTCATGCCTCTAAATCGCTGTTTCTTTTTGCTGCAGGTTAAATTGCATATCGTGGTTACTCACATATTATCCAGGGCAAATCCCACCTCTAGCTCCTCTTGTCTCTGGAAAATAAAGAAAGGAAAATGTCTTTGACGCTACTGGAAGTTCTCATAATGCAAGTTCTCATTCTCACAGTATGTACTATTGCATGCACTATTTGTGTGGGGCAGAGCATTCTTGCCAAGCACCTGCCACCTCACACCTGTGTGTCTTGAGACTCAAGATTCTTTATAGATAGGAAGCCTGTGGATGGCTGTGATAGCAGTTTTTAACAAAGAAAGTATTTGGCTTGCCTGCTTCTGCTGGGGCATAAGGGACAGACCTAGGCAGAGATGCTGTCTCTGAGAGAGAAAGGGGGTTGGCTGAAGGGGACAATCAAAGCCTTCTGGTGTAAATAGGAAAAATGGTGACATGCAAAGCAGCTGTGGAAGAGGAAAACAATTTTGTTTGGCAACATGTTGAGGGATTTGGGACTGAGGCAAATCTGCCATTAAGGCCTGATCTGTGGAGTGGTGGAAAAGACTGTAATCCCTAGAGGGTAGAAAGCACAGGCAAGAGGAAAATAAAAGTGGTGCCAAGTGAGATCATGCTGTGGGTTACTTAGTTGCTCAAACTACCCATTGAATTAAAGACAATAAAAAGTTAATAATACAAGTTTACAAATGGCTTGAAGAGTATGAGCTCTAACTGCTGTAGCTGTGCAAAAACAGTAACAAAAGGCTTGGATATGGATCCCGTAACCACTCAAACAGTGACTAGCTGGGTTACAACTAGCCAAAGTTTTAACTTCACCAAGGGCCAGTGGAAGTCCACGCATTGCTCCTCTGGTATTTTGCAAGGAAAGAAATTGTCAAATAAGGCATTTAAAGATAATGAACTACAGGGCGGAGTTTGGGTGTATGTAGATAAGGTAATTCCTCAACTGAATGGTGCATGACATGCACAAGAGACTGGGAGGGAACTGGAAAAGAAGAGTGATAGTGAGGACATTCCAGGAACTTCCATGTACAACTTTCAGTCTCCCTGGACATTCAAGATAGGATTATTTCTTGCTGCCAAGCTGAGTGGCATGACTTAGAAACTTTGTTCAAACACCGATGCCATAGTCCATAATCAGCAACTAGTCTGGTTTGACACTTATTTCTGATCACAGAGTTATTACTTCCTAATTACTAGGTTAAGTAATATGTTATGAGAAAGGCACTGGGTACTGGTATGGGCACCCTCCTCAATCTGCGATGGGGGCAAGCTCAGCAAAGTGACAATTTTGCCAAGACACTTGAAATTCATGAGCGCTTGCGGCCAACACCAAACCCTTCAGTGTCACTACAGACCCAGGAGTGAAGAGGTTTTCCCATGTCAGAGTTTAAAACAGCTTCCTTTTATGTGGCTGGGCAGCCCATACACAAAAAAGGAAAAAAAAGAAAAATTTTACAAACGACCTTTTAGACAGAAAAGCAGACAAACATTCTTGCCAAGCTATTCCATTTCTTATTTCAGACCTCACCTGTGAATCACACTTGAAATGCATGAAGACTTCCTCTCCAAGGGAAAGTTTGGCTATATCGAAGTACACTGTGAAGAGGTGGTCATCTTGAGTAACAAGGTCCTTATCATAGAGTGCCAGCTCCAGCACATTCTGTTAAAAGGAAGGGAAGGACTTTGGAAATGTGTAAGGTTTTATGCGAAGCAAGAAGGTCCTGGGGGCAACCATTTTCATCAGGAGTGGTGAAGAGTGAAAGGACATAAGGAAAAAGGACAGGAAGGGGAGGAGGTGGAGAGGAAATCAACTCCTTGTGGCATCAGCTTATGAGGTGGAACGAGATGAAATCACAGGCATCTCAAATGCCATATTCTACCCATGGCTGAGAGAGACAATCATCTTTCACGTAATGAAAAGCCGTCATAAGGATATGTGTTATTCTCACATCTTTCTGCATCTTTCCTTGCCTCGTGAAAAAACTGCTTATGTCCCCTTTGCAAAAGGATAAAACATGGCTGTTGCTCCCTAGGTCACAGCAATCAGGGAAATCCCAGTTCAGTACCTTGACCTGACTCTGGATCCGGAAATAGAAAGTTTCATTCCAGACTGGATCTTTGCAATTCTTGATGGCTTTAGTCTGAATTTTGTCATTTGAAGCAGTTGGCAGCCACAGGCTCACATAGCAATCAGTCTGGCTTACTGTATGTTAAAAGACACAAACACATCTAAAATGAGGATTTGCTCTAGAATAAAGAACGCATTGAACAACATGAAGTTTTGTTTTCAAAGCAGAGCACTATGATACATGATGGCATATTTGTCCAACATAAATATTACAATTTGCATAATAGGAGTGAAGAAAAATGCAGAGTGGCATGATTCTTTTCTGAATAAATGTGATTAGAGATAAAATAAATACATTAAAACCAAAGGGCTTGCTCCTCCTCCTATGTCATCAAGAAATCAGTTTATCCCAGAATAAAATAATCCAGGACAAATGCAGCAAGGGTTCAAGAAATGAAGTGATAGCTTGTCTTTTAGCAAAACTGAACATTAAAAAAAATCCCACCCAAAACACTAAAAAAAACTTCCCTGATTTCTCATAAGTCAAGATTCAATCTTCTATCATATTTTAGTTGCAGGCCAGCATAAGAAAAGCTACAAAATGTAACAACACCTGATGGGTTTTTATTTGGGAAAGCTGGCACACAGGGAATTGTGATATTACTTAGCACTGAGGAAGCTTTGAGGACAAGCTAAATTTGAGATAAGGCTACTCAGCTTTCAGGATTTATTCCATTATCCCAGCCATTTTGTCTCCTTTGTTAGATAAATACACTCCAGAGGAAAACATGGGAGATCTTTCCACATTTCTTGCTTTCAACAGACTGCAGAGCTTTCACTGCTGCCTTTGGGGACAGAGAAATCTGTGTGATAGGCACTGCTGTGACCTTATAAAGTTAGTTCTGCACAGAACAAGGGCTGATGCAAAGAAGAGCAACAGAAGAGCTGTTCCTTGCTGGAACCGGCACACCAGTGAGAGAACTTTCTCTGTCCATGGAAGAAATCTAAAAAGCACTTTTTCTTGGAGCGGGACTAGCTAGTAGCCTGTGGAAGTGAAAAGGACCCAATAGAGCATGACAGATACTTACAGACATCTGCCTGGTGAATATTCCTTGCTCTTACGACTCTTACAGTCAGTAAGTAACACGGAGATGATTCTATCTGCAGGGACAAAACCAAGCATACAAAAGACAGGAATGAATACTAAAGGTAGATAGCATTTAGAAGACAGAAGTGATCACGAGAGATAAGACACCCGAGTCTTAGTTGAATTTTCTATGTGCCTATGAAATGGCCAATACTTCATTTTCCTGCTAATATCTAAATCAAGTACTAGACTGAAAGACTTCTTCTATAGCATAATATGAGCATTTGTCTTATTGGAGAATTTATTTGCTTCTTATCTAAAATCTAGCTGGTAAGATTCAGACACAGCTTGGGAGGAAATTTACTTTTTAAATTTTCAGTGTAGAAAGATGCCTTAGACTTTTCGCAAGTGATAAAATTTTCATTGTGGTAATTACCTCCTATCCAGTCATTACATATATTTGGTCTTTGGGGCTTTGGGATATGATTTTCTCATACTCCTGCTCTTTTAAATGTACAGTACTCCCCAGAGTTAAATGCTGACCTCTGATCCCCAAACTGATTTTAAGCTCAGAGAAAGAGATCGCTGCTTTGCACTTCCACCATGCTATGCACTATGCATATGTTTTTCATTTACAGGGTTATAACTGCCCTCTTGAGCTAAGGTCACCTCTGACTTTTCCTCGTGAGAAGTTTATCTCTAGTGTTGAGCCTTGAAAACTCTTCATGTCTGGAGTTTCTTTGCACCGTTTTGCAAAAGAATTGAAAACAGTGTTTTACACCTGATAGGAAACTCTAGTTTGTTCCCTTTGGCTTCCCTCTTTCATATTAGCCCATATCTCTGACCTCATGACCTGCATGACTTCTTAGCCTCTCATATTGCTGCTCTGATCTCATATTGAATCCAAGCATGAGTCCATATCTCTTCTCCTTTTACCATTAATTAATTAAATAAATAAACAAACAAATGAATAAATAACTTCCACCTAACCTTTTATTTCTACTGTCACAGAGAGAGGAAAAAGATACAACTTGTTGGAACATAAATCAGCTGGAAAAATGTGCTCAAAAAGACCTAAAAGGCATTTAGCATGACTACAGTGCCATGGACAGGTAGTGACTCCACCTATACTCCACCTATACTGCAAAATTATTATAAAAGACCATTGCCAGTCATGAAGTGGCATTAGCATGACACTGGCCTCATTAGACCCACTGAGAAAGATGCGTGACACAGGCAATCCAGGAAAGGAGAGAATAACTTTTGCTGCAGTTGGCCTGTCTGAGCAGAGCAATTTGGTATGTGCTGTATTAATAATGTGCTGGGCTTACCATTCATACAAAGTGAAGTGCACCAATGTTTGTAGGCTTGATGGAATATATGTCCATGTGATGTCTCATAATTCCTGAGTGTATTAATGCATGCAACCATGGCTAGTGAATATATGTTGTTGAGATTGGGGCAGCTAGTAAGTAGATTAATGAAGAAACAGGTAAAGTCATCCTCCAGGCAAACAAAGTATCCCCTTCCAGAAAAAGGCATCAACACCACTCATGCTCTTCAGCTGCACAGCAGGTTACTGCTCGTGCAACTCAAGGATGTCAAACCACTGCTAAGAGTCCAAAGCTGTGGATCAGACCACCAGGGGCACTTGTATTCATGTCTAAAACCTAAGGCACAGAAACGAGGCAGATACAGAAAGTGTTCAGCAATTACAGAGCAAATAGCTGATGCTGCCAGTGGCTAGTTTTGGAGAAAGCAATTCCTGGAAGGGCTTAACTCAGCTTCATGGCACGGGTCCCTTGGAGCCACCTTCATTGTGTGTGATGAGTCCAAAGTGTCAAGAAGGCAGTGCAGATTGAACAAAATACTAAGGCATGTGGATATACCCTGTTATGACAAGGGAGCCTTAGCTTAGACATCACAGAGCTGTAAATAACGTATGGCAAAAATCCCATCAGCATTCTGAATTTTGCCTAAAAGATTCTAGATGTTTGGTGTGTTCTTCTGAACCTGCTATGACCCCTGGAGTATAAAGATTTGCATTTTAGGGTGTATTTTCTCATCTTTGGGTTTTCCGCTCAACTAATGAACAGAAAGGGTTGGCTATTCCTTAAACTGTAAGCACAGCAACTCAACTCATCACAGAACAGAACACAAGGGAGTTCCTAGTTATTACTGAATGGCCTCAAACCAGAAAGAAGAACAGTAAAAAAAAAAATTTCTAGCACATCTAGTCCTCTCACTTCTTAGGGGGAAGATTTCCTACCTGAAGTCTCCTGGGAAACTACTAGTCTTTAGTAGAAGAGAGAAGAAGGATTAATTCAGGAAATCAACTGTTAAAAATCTACTTCTAGATTCTGGCATACTCTGTGAGAATAAATGGTATAATTTCCCAACTATTACAATCTACACTGGCAGTAATTTTGCCCTTGAGCTTTAGCAAGATATATGTAGACAAAGCCTATTCAAATCCATCCTTTAAAAGGTATTAGTCTTGTTAAAGCAGAGGGTGTTTCACAGGTGCCAAGGACAGGAAACCGCATTATGACTTTAATGTGAAGCAATTCTATGTAAGTGGAGTGATCAAAACGATAAGCAGGACTGTGTTTCATGGAGGGAACTGGATGGGTTACAGGAGCTAATTAGACTGTTTGGCAGATGCTGAACCCTATCTGTTTTCATCCAGTCTCCACCCAACAGGAAAGTCCCTTTTACAGTTTCCTTTTGAAATTTTCCTTTGTGGTACCTTTGTAAGAGAAGTCCACTGTTCTCCATCAGGATTCAGCCACATAGTTCCGTCTCCTAGCCGAGAGGTTTGAGCGATCAGCTCCTGCAACAAGAAGGGCCAATGTTATCCCTGGTAAAACCATTCTGTCTCTTAAAGGCAATCCTCATTGGGAATCGAGAACTTCAGAACCACAGTGACAGGGAGCCCATGGCCAGTGCTGGCTGTAGAGCCTTGGCAAGTACAGGGGTTTCTGGCGGTGCCTGATGCCACCGCCTGTGCTGTGCTTGCCCCAGTAAGCCCGAATAGAGGCGTAGCAGCCAGGTAAGTTCCACCCTCTGCATGACACAAGGGGAGGGGAAGCAGCTCCTGGCCCTGGCTGTTAAAGGAACAGCAAACCTGTCTCTCATAAACACACCCTGTCATTAATCTTTTGCTTTGAAGTACACCTCCATATTATTTAATATTTATTCTAAGGTTGCATATATCACATATCTGTAACTAAGAAACCCCCCAAGTTTTCAAAATGCTCCCTTTGTAAATAAGTTCTAACTCCCCAAGTAGTTTTCAATTCCTTCCTATAATTTTTAAAATTTCAATATTGAAGTCTTGAAACATTGACTTTCTTAATTCTGTGCAGAAACATTACAACTAATGGTAGGTCAAGAAAGTAGTATCATCTTTGCACTACATGCAGCATAACGAGCTGAGATCCCAGATGCCTTGCTTTGTTCTGCACCTTTCTTACCTGAGACAAAAGGCCATCTTGTTCCATTGTGATTGCGGTCACATACACGTCCTGTGTTATCTGTGGCAATGCAATTTCACATCTCCCAGCTTCCACAGACACCAATAGTTCAAATGTCTCATATGCAGGTGAGCAACTATTTTATAAACTGACTCAGAGCCCCACCTCTGACTGGTTTCTTAAAGCCAGTTAAACCCTCCCATTTTCTTATGGTAGGAAGCTGAATCCTGTGGTCAAATAAGTAGGAAAAAAATACCTTTGCCTATATACTGCATGGAAGTATGATGTTTGAGTCACTTTGCTCCATACTGGTCAATGGAAGGTTTATAACTAATGGTAAGAGAAGGATGCCCTTTAATCTGAGCACTGAACTTCCAACTTAGCAAGACCTCAAAGCCTACAGAATTACATACTCTGTAATAAAATACAGCAAAGAACATAAGTTTAATTTAGGTTGTCCGTGACAGTAAGCAGAGATGATAAAACAGCTAATTAAAAAAAAAGAGACACAACACTATTGCTCTGAGTCTAAACTGGTTATTGCAAAAAGCAGTTTAAGGCTTTCTGAACCATATGCCCCTACAAACCCAGGTCTAGGCATGCAGAACACTGATATGGTGCTTTATATCTACTCAACCTAGGTCCAGCAGGGTTGAGTCTTGCCTGAAGTCATCGTATTCCTTCCCTCTTCTTTCCTATGGCTTGTTATTATCACTTTTGTGTTTAGATGTAGAGTCCTGAAGCAATGACTTTCCTCAGCTTAGCTCCACCTCAAGAATATTTCTGCATCATTTTCCAGCTCAGACTGACTTTGGCTGCAAACTAGCTGCATTTAAGTGCCCATGTGTGACCCAATGAAACCTGCCAGACGCAGGGAAAACTCAGCACTGAGCACATGCTGCATTCCTCAAAGTCCTTGGCACACCTGTGGAACCATTGCCAGAGCAGGACACCTGCCCCTGTGAGCACCAAACAGACCCTATGCCATTGAAATTGGCACAGCTCCCGGCACACTGAAAGCGGATTTAGAAAGGCAGCAAAAGACTGTTGCACCTTCAACAGGTCATAACAGGACAAAACCTCTGGGAGAGGGGATTCCTTTGGCTTCCCTGTTCCCCAAGTACATCGTCAATGAGCAAAAAGGGGTTCATTCTCTGAGTATTCTAGAGCTCACTGGTTAACTGTTACTACCAGCCAGTTTCCCTTTGCACATTCCCATGCAAAATAATACCAACAGTCATCACGGTCAACTTGGTAGAATAAATTTTTGGCATATCCTATGGTATTTCATAACACTGTGAAGGGTTGTGTCTACATACATGACACGTTTCCTTTGTGTGCCAACTGCAATGAGGTAGCTTGATGAAATGCATTTTTCATTAGGTCACAAAAAACCCTTGGCAACATCAGCATCTTTGAGTCATGGTTAAGACAGTACTTTATAATGACATCTGCTTGGAGGGCAAAGTCATAAACCTGACTGTCCGCCAGAACTGGAACTCTGAGGCTGTCACTCCCACAGAGCCAGTGGTCAAAAGGCTCTCATTTTCATGAATAGTGTTTGCAAACCACATCAGAGACAGCCCTTGCAGGAGGGAGGGACCATGGCTCACTGTGTACCCCTGCAATTTGTCTCTGATATATTCCTTTATCCGTGATGCTCACAGCAAATATTTGGTATGCTCTCTGCAGAGATAACAACAGTTTTGTTTTCCAGGAACAAGGAACACGCTGTGAACCCAAAGCATATTACTGAAATGCCTGAATATGTGGAGCAAGGCAGAATTTTCATTTTGCAAACAAGCCTTTATTGTCTGGCACAGTATACACAAAATATTTGCATGTAAATAACATTTCTTCAGAACTGGTGGCATGAGTTTATGGCTAAAAACTGTGTTCCTTTTTCACAACAGGGTTTTCAGGTAAAAATGGAAGCAATTCCCAGGGTTATATGCAGAGCACATAGTATCCTATTTCTGATTATGACTAGTGAAACTACCACAGAACAAAAAAGATACCAGCAGAAGTGCATAGCTGTTCAAAACCTAAAGTTTCAAATATTAATATTTATGCTGTGATCTTTAGGCTTGCAACATCAGGCTACAGTTGCACAAAAACATAAGGTTTGGTTTGACATCATGAATGACAGAAGTGTTGGCAAAAGTAATTGTGAACCAATTTGTAAAGATAATTTGTCATTGCTTCTTGCCAAAAAGAAAATCCTCAGTGTCATTTTGCAACAAGCCAAACATACTATTTGGTTGTAACCGAAACCTGTTATTTTCAGGTTGGGTTCCCTGGGCTGACGAGGTAGGCAATCTATTAAAAAGAAGTTATGTTTCTAAACAAAGATGTTTTGTAAAATATTAACATGAAATGTTTCAACTTACCCAAGCATTTTACCTGGTTTGTTTTAGCCCCAGATTACAACATATAGTTGATAGATTCTTTTTTTTTTTTTTTACTGAATAGATTCTTTGTTCAAAATTTTCACAGTTGCTGTTAGGACACAAAACTTATTAATAAAGTGTGTTTTTAATTTGACTTACTTCAGGAATGTAAAAGTTATTATGGATTTAAATTTTTTACACCCTCAGCACAGTCCAGAACAGTTCAAAAGAGATACTTTCCATAAAAGGAAAAAGCAAGAAAGCTTAAAAATGCAAAACCGCTTCAAAAGTTATTGGTGGTTTTGTGCTAGATCCCATGGAGGGTTTGTTTAGATTGTTTTGAGATGGTCTTAGTTGCTGTAGATTAGTGGCTCACAGCCGCTCAGTTTGTACGTGCAGAACTAAACAAATAAGCATTTTTGTTGATAGGCATGTGTCCTAAATTGTTCGCTTTGAGTAAGACAGTGAGGTTTTCATTGTCTATTTGAAGTAAAATTTTTCAAGCACCTTTTCTTTTTAATTTAAGAAAGGTATTTTAATGGGAGGTGTAATTCAACTGGGAAAAAAAAATATCCAGGGTGTTTTATTTGAAAGCTTCAAAATAAAATGGTGAGGTTTTATATACTGTCTCAGTATAAAACTATTAAAACTGACATAAATTCACAGGAAATTTTGATGTGCCCAAATCACACCCTTTGCTTTAAAAAAAAAAATTACGTGAAAAGCCTTATGCCAGTTCCTCTTAAGTTTCTTCTTCCCACCCTGTATGATTCATTCACAGCCCAAGAGAGCCCAGGATGTGGATGCAATTCATGGGGCTGGCTGTGTGCACACACTTGTCCCTCCTTACATTTCCAACCTCTGTGGCTGCCTTTCAGGGCACTTGCAAAACAGAGCTGACCCAGGGACCCAATGCCAGCTTCCAGTTGTGTCTCAGGTTCTCTGTGTTTTCCAGGGTTGGTTGCACCTTGTGTTCCATGAAGAATTGTGGGAGCAGAAATTTGTACTCCGTTCTTATGGCCTGTAGGTGTGTTGGCTGGGTTGTATAACTGCAGCGCTGTGGTGGTAAAAAGTTATTTTCCTTTATGTCATATGTTACAGCAAGTTAGGCTTAAAACCACACTATTTTAAAAATCTAACAAGTATTTCAGGTAAAGAGGCTTCTATAGACAACCTTAATTTAGGGAACAAAACATATATAAAAATATCCCAGGCAATGTCCTTGCCTATAGAGGCCACTTCTTGGGAATGGAAAAAAAAAACACCAGAAAACCACTGTGCCACCTGGGGCAGTTTTTTTCTGTAGTGCAGAATGGCCAGTGTTGAAAAAACTATGTCCCTTCTGTGTCTTACAGCATGAAAAACTCCTCTGAGAACATACGAGCAGCTGGACAGGCGATCAACACATTTTCTGCTTTCTCCTTTGCATCGCTATCTGCAAGGCCTGCATAATCATCTGAGAGTTGTTTAGGATGTTGTATTCACTGAGATTCAGCAGCTTGCGGTAATTCTCGTCGGTGTACCTGACTGAGAACATGCAGTAGGGGGAACAGCGGCTGGTCAAATCAAGTTGTCCTCCCTCCATCTCTGAGCAACAGCGCTTGACACCTGGAGAGAAAGAGTTGTTGCTGTGACACGATGTTCATCTCAATCAGTGTCAAGCTGCCCACAAAAACTCAGAGAGGGGGACTTTTCTCTGGAAGAAGAGTCATAGGCTTTAGATGCACAAATAATGCAGGTCACGTATCCCCACCTCTAGTCAAGAGAACACTGTGGGCCTGAAATGCGGAGACCAGAAGGGAGAAGTGAGGGACAGAATTGCATTGATCATCTACAGCTTAGTTCTAAACATCTGTCTTGTTATATGGATCGAGCAAGGATGTCAGCCTGAATGGGTACTTCAAAATCCACTGCCAGTGCACTGCAGGTCTTATCCTGAGCAGCTGGGATTTCTATGAACCTCAGCTGAGGAAGAAGAGTTGAGAAAGGAGCAATAGAAACATATGGAAACTTAGAGTTCCTGCAATCCCAAATGTGGTTGGATGGATGCCACCAGATCCATCTTTGCCTTTCCATTTCTTGTGTTACCCAGACTCCACAAAAGCAGAATTTTAGACTTAACCTCCCTGCTACCAAGGAACAGAGCAAATGTATTCTAGTAATCTGCAGTAAAGAAGAGGAAGTCAAAGCAGGTGGCCTGGCAGAAAAAGAATCACAGGTCCCAAGCACAGAACAGTCAGTAAAATGACTCCTGGGCTGATGCTGTACCAAAAGGAGTGATGATCTTGACACTGATTGTCAGGACCACAGATCTTGACATTGCAGAAGTTCAGCCTGAAAGCCAGGTTCTTGTTCCCCCACCATTCAATTGTGACACTATGGATCCTTAAGTGTAGAATGAAATACCTTGGCAATAGACAATATATGCAGGGGATATAATCTGAGAGACCTATGCTTTTCTCAGGAAAAAACTTTTGCAATTACACAGGAGCACTTCAAGTTACAAATGGGAGAGAGATGAAGGTAAACACCACCCAGAAGATAAGGGCTGTGTCTCACCTCTTAGGACCACAAGGATGACATGAATGAACATAATAGCTTTGGCAGGGATGGGGAAAACCAGTTTAATTAGCTAAAGTCCTCCCCCATTAACCTAGCTGCCAAAGATAGCCAACTAAAAGGCTCTGTCTGAGTCAGAGAAAAAAATGGTGGTGTCTTTTTTTAATGCTTTGCCACTATTTGTAACTTACCAGGTGCTTTGTACTCTTGGAAGGTATCATTCACAAGGGGAAGAAAAATCACAATTGGACATCCTGGCAAATCTGAGTCATGGAAGAGGTAGCACTCCTTCAGATTTTTCTTTTCTTCATCAGTCAAAGAAATATTTGGGAACGGGATTTTCTGCTCTGAGTAGTATTTACATGCCTTATCTAGAGACTAGAGAATCACATGGTCAGCATTGAAATTCAGCTTCATTGTCTAAAGGCCCCAAATTGTCATCTAGTTTAGTGACTCAGACCCATTGGGTGAGTTCCTTCTTATCAAGGGTTTTTCTACACATTGTAATTACCACACATAGTAATGACATTGCTATTCACAAGATGTAAGCACAATTTCAGACTTAGAGAATTCATCCAGGACTCTGTTTTTTAAAAAAAAATTGGAGCAATTTGCAGGTAAAACATGACTTTTAGTAAATGAAACAGCCTGGGTTTAATATATTGTATAGAATTAACTAGAAAAGAAAACCCCAACAAAAAATTATTAAAGTATTTTATATGCTGGAAGCCAGGAAATAAACTTAACTTTAAATGTGCAATTATGTCTCTGCCTGTGAAGGCATTGTGTCACAGTGTTAATTTACATTGATATTTTACTGATAAAGTGTGAAGTTCTAGGTTATACTGTATCTTTTCTCTGAAATATTTAATAAAATGCCATGGCCTCATATGCACTGTTATTTACTAAAGTGGACACTATCAAGCAGTAAAAGGTTACTACTAAAGTGCTTAAAATTGTAGCAGCTTTCATAAAATTTATCTGACAATGAATGAGGCTGACATGAAACTTCATTACATACACGTCTCATGCAACATAAGGCTTATTAACAATAGCATAGCTGTTCTCATCCAGAAAAAATAATTCCACTTTTGCTGAATAGTAAGTAATAGTGTTTCTGACACATAAAGACCCAAACTTCTTTACTGCAAGCCCTTATATACAGCTAATTAACTTTATCTCTGCGAAACTGCAGGTTCTGCAGGAAGATGCTTGTCACCAAATTTTGCTTGTAGCATCTTATTTGTCAGCCCAGAAATTATTTGCTACTGATATTCACTTAACCCTTTTTATATTCTAACTTAAGTTGAAGAAATCACTTCCTCATCTTTATCAATATTCCTATAGAGGATCTGGAAACATCCTTGAATCAGCATAAAACAGACGAGGGTCTTTCCATTGTTCTGGAAGACACCTTGCTGATATCCCCTTGAATAATTTGACATGTTCATAAACCAGCAAGAAAGATTCCAGAAGTGACAGGAAGAAATAAGAACAGTGAAAAACAGTGGAATGCAGACATTAAAAACTGAACAGCTGAAATAACTAGCAGTTCCAGATGCTACAGGATGGACATTTACAAGTGAAAGGAAACACAATACATGGTAACAAGAAGATCCTCACCGATGTATGGGATCCAGTAGTATAACTTAGATATATGATGACATCCACTTCCCTCTGTGGCCTTAAAAGTGGTGCACTGCTGGTATTGATGAAAAATCCAGCATCTATCATGCCCAGTTGATCAGGATTTTGCATCAGCTGGTTGGGACGTGAGTCTAATACAGTGTCTAAAAGGAAGATATTTCTTGGAATAAGAATTGATCAGCAGGTATTTTGACTGGAAAATGAAGTGCAAAGTGGAACTGACCATCCCAGAGGCCTGGTTTAATTCAGTTGCCACACTACTGACTGTCAGATATGAGGAGGACTCCAGAACACCTAAGCTCCCGTTCTGAAACATCATCTGTGTTGAGTTTCCAGTCAATATATTTCAGTAGCATGTCATACTTGCTAGTGCCAGTAAGCTACATCTAAAAATTAACCTAAATCTGCCTTGCTTAATTTCAATCAGTTTCATCTTTTATCTATCACTGATTTAGAAAATAAAATACTCCCAATCATTTACACATTTGGATTTATGCCTCCCCCTCAGTACCCTCTTCTTTGGACTACAAAACCCCATTCCTTTCCCGTTTTCTCTTGTGGGTGATATTTTCTTGGATAGTCCTGTTGCATCTAAAGTTAGAGGCATAGTCTTGCCAAATTAAGCTTTCTCCCATGTTCACTCTGCTCTCTGCCACTTTAAGTTCGGTTCTGTCAGCTGCAAGCCTACCCTCTCAGTCTTGATTGCAGAGGTCTCAGCTAAAGCAAATAAACACATATATTTTAAAACAGCCTTAAATACCAGGCAACACTGAAGTCTTAGTGTCTTGTCTCTGTTCAGAAAAGAAACATTCTCTCAGGAGGTTTTTTTGCCCTGCCAAGCCTGACAGTCTTCTTTCCTAAATTACCCACCCCAAAACTACCTGAAAATTTTGCCAGTTAAATATCAGTCCCCATCACCTTTCCATTGGCAGAAGTGCTCATTCTCCATGTAGCTGTTATGCAGCTGGTAGCCCTTCAGGAAATTGTGGTGCTGGGCAACGGAGAAGCGGTCAGTCAGTGCTCCCCGAAGGGCATTGGACAGGGCGCCAGGAGGAGCGTACATGCGAGTCCTCAGCTCATGGGGCCTTGTGGGCAACACTGGGTCTTCATCTAGAGGAGGGCAGAAAAGCTGGTGAACTGCTTGTTAACTAATGTTCATTTCTGGCTTCCCTGCTTCCCTGAGGTTTTAACACCTCAGAAGCTGTTTGGGGATGATTCACTAAACACACACAAACTATTCTGAAGAAGTGGCTGCTGGACAAAGCCCTGCTGATGGTCTTAAGCTTTGGCCTGAAGACAGTTCATCAGAATCAGCCTTTAGTTCTGGAAAAGAGACACCTCAGGGGACCTAAGCAACTCAGAGAACATTCTGTCAGAAGGAAAGTTACGTGTCTTCACAGGAAGGTATCATGAAACAAAGGCAAACAGAGAAAATGGGGCTGACGCATGTGCTGCTGCTCAGTCAGACGGGCAACAGCAACCATGGGGTCCATTGCAACACTGGCAGCTGCTGCCTGATATTCACTCATGGCAACATGAGCATGTGCTTAATCAGCAGAGAGAGCAACTCAGGAGAACCTGGGGCATGCATTCATATTCAGAAGCAACAAGGAGCTTTCTGGGGGTATGTGTCATGTGGGTGAAAAGTAGAAATGGAAAGAGGTGTGGTTTCTTGAAATCACAACCTGCTTTACCAGACCAAGAGACTGACAAGGAAGCAGGAGAAACTTGGTGGTTTCTGTGATTGCACAGAGGTATTTCTGTATTTTTCAGGATGTCTGTAATTATAGTTACTATCTTATTGAATGATTTAGCAATAAAATCATGGTTTCTGTATTGCTTCAGAAAATAACCTCTGGGCCCTATTTATCTTTGTGCCAGGATGAATCCAATGCACTAATTACTGTACTGAGTAATAAAATAAAACCCCAGGAAATATTGATTAAACAATTGATATTCAGGCTTAGTCTCTGCAGAGGCAGTACAAATAACTGTATTCTCTGTCACTGTTCTTGGCTATGTATGTCTGAGTGAGAGTGGGCAATGCCAAAACACTTCCTGAGAAATATCTTACCCCTCTAAAACTTCCTCTTAAGGAATCAGTAGAGCTTAGTAAGTCTTGTAATTACAGAACCCTATCCCTGATTACCCTCTTTCTTAGTCTATACAGTGTGAGAAGTTGCTAACTCTTAGGAAGATCCTATGGTACTAGCTTCAACATAGTTCACAGGATGATGTCCAAAGTTATCCAGAAGATTAAATATTCACGAATGAAAGGCTTAATAATTTCTCACCAACTTCTTCTATTCTGTCTTGTGTCCATCTCTTCCAGAAGTCCTCTGAACTGTGGGACAGTCCCCATATTTGTAATAGGTTCACAGAAAATATACTGCTCCACATACCTGTAAAAGCAATTAGTGAACACAAGGACACATTCTAACAAGGAAATGCCTTTTTCCTTCTATTTTGACCTCCTGCCTTAATTTTCGAATAGTCTTAATGCAAATATTTCTAAAGTTTCCCACTGTTGAATTCCTCAACTTTCTATGGCATTGTTCCAGGTCATGCTGCCATCAGCTTTGTGCCTAACTTAGTGCATGGCTCTGCCACATGGTATAGATAGAAAAGACTGTGAGACAAGTAAAGGAGAAAAATCCCGCTCACTGAAGAAGTAAAATAAGAGTTCAGATAACACAGACATCACAAACATATAATTTCCATTCCTGCCTTCCTTAACCCAGCTTCTCTTGTTCTGCACATACTCTGATCAGCTTCCACACACTGAATTTTTTCCAAGTGTAATGAACTGACTCTTCAGATGTTTGGTTTGTAAGACAAGATCTCATGCTGCAGTGTGTAAAGGCTCACAGATGCAGTGGACTCCAGCTCCACTGTGCACTATTCTCCACCCAGGATTGCCCCTCTCTGCCTCCCCACTGGAGCACTGGTGACTTTGTTGACAAAACACAGCGCCACCATTTTATATGCCATTTCAACTGCAAATTTAAATCTGACTACCACAACTGGTCTTAAGTTGGAGTGCAGTCAGAGGGGAATCAGAAGAATAACCGAAGAGGTGGGAACTATTCCTTACAAGGAAAGAATTAAGGAGCCTCATCTATTCCATCTCTAAGACACAGATATCTACCAAGAGAGCGACCAGAAACTGAAAAAAGATGTGGTGGTTTTTACTGTATTTTTTGGACAAACTACTATTCCCATTTCCTGGCAGGCAATACCACAGCACCACTCAGTATGTCAGAACAGAAATGTCTAACCGCCGGTTAACAGCACTGCAACCCCCCCCAAAGTGTCTCTGTGACAGGACAATACAATACATCACCTTGAAGGTAGCAGATTCGGGATTCGGGGAGCTTCTTTAACAAGCGCCCCATGAAGAACTCACTTCCGAAATTCTCTGTGCGAACGAATGCGCCGTACTTCAGAAGTCCCACCTCGTAGGGGGTGAACTCCACCCACTCTGTAATGCAGACACAGTGGACACTTAGGGGGCTCCCAGACATATGTGGAGAGAGGGGCAGTTAGGGCATATGTTGGTCTGACTTGTGCTTACTATGTTGCCTTTTTAAAGCCTCACTTACAAATTACCAACTCCAGACAGGCAGCTGAGCTCAGACACAGTAGTGATGGGGAGGCAGGAGCGGTTTTGCTGTTCACGATGATGTTGCCAGTGGCAAAAGGTGCACTCTGGGAGCAAGAAAAGGCTCCAGACCTTACAAACCCTGTGTGCATGCTTTCCAGCATGTGTGAGGTTTTCCTCTGCCCTTCCATACGCCACATCTAGGTGACAGTACTTCCATTGTCATCAATACAGTTAATTTAACTTCCCTTAAATAATTTATGTACAAAGACAGGTATTCAGCTCCTCAGAAATCACATTTTCTAAGAGACCAATTATACTCTTTATGTGTTGTACTAAGGAAGATGGAACTAGTCCTTGACTTTACTGGATATCCTCTCCAAGTGAAGTGCAGTTCTCCAAAATATCTGCAGTGTGAATGAAAACTGGGACAAAATTGTCATGGACCATAATTTCCTTTTCATTCAGAAGTGGTTCATTTTTTCACCTCAACAATAACAAAATCTGATCTTAATTTTTTTCATGCTTCTCCTCCTCTGCCTGCTTCTCCTCATGAGACAACAACAAAAAAATAACTAAACCAATAAGAAACAGATTAAGCACATTCAGTTCAGATTAGGTTGGAAACCTTCACAAATTTTTTGATAACTAAGTGGTAATTCTTTATATTGAAACTGGGAATTAGCAAAAAGCAATTCCCAGATAATTCCAATACTTCTCATTCTAAGTGGATCTGGCAATACTTTAAAAAATGGCCTTTTGGGCAGAATTTCCTCTGTTTATATCTAGACAGTGAAGTGCTGCTCTCAAAACACCTTTTACGAAATTGTAAGGCATGAAGGTGATGGGTATTTCTCCAAAAAGCAACGAACACACCATGATTGTTTTCTCTGAGTGCTGTCAAGCAGAGAAGAGTGAATCACAGAAACGGAGCTGCCAATTTTAGCCTCACAGGATCTGAAACACCATCCTTACCTTTGAAATCATTGGTGCTGTAACTGTCCCGGACACTGACTGACACATAGATGGGCAGTGGGTTCTGGCCGTCGCAGAGTGCTTCTTGCTGCTCTGAAAGTTTGTGAGGGTCTTTCTGGTTTTGAAGAAGAAAAAAAAAGAGGAGAGAGAAAACTATTTCTGCATACATGATTGTACATCCTAGAAAGCATTTCCCTTTCAAACAGGAGAAAGGGTAAGATGCTCCTTAGGCTGAGGAGTGTAGTGAGCCATCCTTGTTCTGAATCTGAAGGAAGCCTTTGAGTACATTGATACTTCAGTTTCTTTTCTTAGTACACAACAGCTATCACAGTACAGCCTTGAAAAGGGACTGGAATTTGGCAGGAAGTTATTTGCATTCCACCCAGCTTCATTTCTGAAAAAGCATATTCTCATTGAAGAGATTTTTAAAAAAAACATAGAATCTTATGAACTACTGAAAAATTTAAGACCAGCTAGTTGTGGAAGGTTAGGGAGAGGTTAATGGTTACATAAAAATGGTCAGCACTGCTCAAAGGGAAAAACGCTTGACTAGATTGTGAGGGGGACCTCATCTAGCTGAGATTAAAAGAGAGACATCTACCTAGCTTACTCTTTTGATTAATACCTAGTATTCCTCTGTGTGTGTGCTTATTTTCTGTTTGCACATATATCTAATGCTATGTATGGACCTACAGAAAATACATAAACAAACCCAAGTGAATGGTTGAATGACTGCAGCATTTCTGCCTCCACTGGAGGACACTTCTGCACAATACTTAACCACCCACCCTTTCCCACTTTCCAAGTGCCAAAGCACACATCCTTGAATTGTGATCCAGATGGGGAGAAGAGGGATTGAACTGCAGTACTGTAAGGGTAGAAACCACTTCAAGTAACAGAAAAGTAAATTTGTTATTACTTTTAAAAATTAATATCACTCAAACCATGTGAGTAGTGCTTCTGAGCAAAAGCAAAATAGGAACTTGCCTCTAGTGTACCTGCAGATCAAAGTACCTGCCAGTGGATGCAATTCACCAAGCACTCTAGTGGTTTCAGGCTTGCATTTTGTACTTTTTCTGCAGGAGTAATTTGCATCTTAGACAGACTTCCTGAGATTGCCTTTACTTCCTTCTAAATACCAGCCAGAGTTCAAATGGCAGAGTTCAAATTCACAACCTGATTTATTAACATATAGAATGCATTTATCCCTAGCAAACTATTAAAGGAAATTAAAAAATCTGTATTTTGTTAACATGGACAATTTCACTCTATTTTGAAGTACATTCTCTGAAATAATGGACTAGTCTCCTCTGTATCCACTAAGGGAAAAACCCATGGTTGTCTAAGAAATTAATATACATCTTACCCCATCGTTTAGTAAGTACTCAATCATGAGACCCCAAAGATCTATAAATGATGTCCTGTATCCCTCTTCTTTCCTCTGACAAAGCTGCTTGTTGTAGTACTTCATGCGATCCATGGAGAAACAGCCCATCTTGCATTTCGTGGCTTGTTTCTGGGCTTCACCAATATGTGAGTCCAGGTCCTTCTGTGACCAGTAGGCATCTCTGTATAAGTTGGCCATGGTCCTGGAGAAAGATAATCCAGACAGCAAAAGTCAAAAGGAACAGAGGTTTATACTCAGGCATTCGCTTCTGCTCATACATACTCTGGGTTTGCTGCTCCATCCAGCAGAATGAACACTCCAGAATTCCTGACTGTTTTTAAAGATAGTCCTGAAGAATAGGTGGGATTTTTTATGTTCTTGACCTTTTTTTAAAATAGAACTGGCAGAAGCTTAAAGGACAAAATTGCCATGCGTGAACATAGGTACATTTGGGGAGCACAAATTAGACCGAAAATGATAATAAATTTTCTTTTCTTGTATTTTAGAAGCTTAAATTCATTCACACCAGCTGCTGTCTCCTGGCTTTGATTCACTTGGTGTTAAACTTATGATGTCACTATACACTATGTTTATAAACAACATCCTGTATTTTATCAACCTCCCCTATATGAGACAATCAGACATTAAGCAGCTGTAGGTCCTGTGAGCAGAGAATAATGCTGCCCAGGGGAATCCAGTCCTTTTCCAAATTGGTAGGTTGCAGGATAAGTGTGCACTGTCCTGCAGTTTTTTCCACATGACCTGTTAGAAATCAGAACTGGTCTCAGAAGCTAATGGGAACCACTATAGCTAGGACATCAATGGAGCAAGGAAGAGGCATGATGCTATGGTCACCCACAGTTACTACTTAATTAGAAAACATTTTGTCATGTGTAAATGTCATAAGCACATTTAAGTCTGGCAAACGTGGAGTTGATAAGCACAGTAGATAACTGCTTATAGAAACAAGAGTGCATCAAGTCAAGCTAATATTTAATGGCCTGTTATTGAGAAAATCTTGTTTTCATGATGTTTGAAGAAAATCTTCTGATCCTGTCTGCTTTTAGATGCTATTCTCTGCAGCAGTGTCACCCTTAAAAGACCTGGTCAAGCCTCCTGCTTGAGCTGGCTTACCATGTGGTGCCAGACAGCCCACTGATGTATGTTATGCAGTCCAGGAGATTTAATTTCTTGAGTCCCATGAGGCTGCCATACAATCCTGTCATTGACTTCAGTCCTCCACCTGTTGTGATTATAGCCACTACAGGCACCTGTTGGCCAGAGGAAGGATAGGATGTTCACACTGACAACATTCAACATTGCATCCCAAACTGCAATGGGATCTGATCATCACACCCAACCCAGGTCTTGATCACAGAGCCCAGACTCCTTTTCAGAAGAAAGGACTCCCAAACCAAGCAATGACTGCTGCTGCCTCTTCCTTCATAAGCATGAGTTTGAAGATTAACTTAAACCTTGGGTTTTGCCCATCTCTAGGGCAAAGAGGGGCACAGATGAAGAAGAAGAAACCCTTCTGTGGAAGCAACAATGTATTTTTACTACATCTCCCACTCCTTCACCACTTTTTTCATATTTCATGCATTGACTACTATTGTATGAAAATCTTCATGCCAATCCCATGAAGAAATGCACTCAGTTCACACCCACAGTTGTTAGGCTACCCTCTTCGATGGTGTTATTCTTCAGTATCATGAAGTTACTCTAAAATAAATCATATTTATTTTAAGGAATTTCAAAACTGCAAGATATAAGAAGATCTAAGAAACACTCAGAAGTGCTTGCCCTAAACTAGCGCAAACTGGTGAAATTTGAACAAGGGAAAAAATCTTGGCTGTGTAATATAATAAGTATTTCTGAACCAAGCCAGTAATAGCATAGGATGGCAGAAACAAACACACCTTAAATATGACAAGTTCCAAATTGACAGTAATGAAGGATGTCATTACTGCAACTAGTGATTCTTGCAATAACAAACCTCCGCAACAGAAGCAAGTGTACTTAAGACACATGGACAAGCTGGTATCTGCACAACAGATGCCTGTGGCCCATTTTGCTGGCCACTCATTTAGAAGAGTACATGAAGGCACTAGAGATTCCAGTTCTATCCTCTCAACACATACGTACCTCTTGATCCTGCAGATCCTGTGGTAGGTGAAAAACATTTTTGAGGGCACTTGCTACATATCTCTTTCTTTTCCCCAGGAAAACCCTCTCTTCTGAACATAAGTCAAACCCAAAGCGCATGTCCAGGTCTTGGTGACATGAACAATTACTAAGACAAAAGCAGACACACATATTAAATATTAACACACCCAGATCAATCTTAGGACTTTGATTAAAGATAATCTACAGTATCCTTCCCTTCAAACAGGATGATGCAACTTGTCAGGAGTAAGCGAGAATATTGTAAACTGTTTTCAAAATAAGAAACTTGTGTCAATTAGTAAGCCTAACTAATGGCATTTATACCCCATTATTACTAATTGATGAAGAAACAATGTACAATATGTAGAAATAAAACAAAATATTTAATTAAATATTCTAAAACTAAAAGACTGGCAAGTTTAGAAAATCTATGCAAATAACCCATTTCACGGGTTATTTTCTCATTCTTAAGCTAAAATAAGCCACAATTTTCAAATGTTGGCATTTCCAACGTGAAAGAAAATGCTCCTTTTAAACAACTGGAGTGGGAACGCATCCCCCTCTAGCGGTGAGCATTGCTGAGGAGGGTGGCCGCTGAACCCAGCTTCCTCAAGGGACCGAGGTGACATCCAGCCCTCGGCTGGGTGTAGGTGGGTCACTGAATTTAGTGGAGTATGGCTTCACCCTCGCTGCTCTGTTGTGTCTGCACTTGCACAAGCTGTTTCACAGGTCAGTGATGGAAGTTCTATTTCACACCAGCCTTGACTCAGAAATCGTAAGGTACAGGAAGATTTCGTTGGTGTCTCTTTTGAAATTTAGTAAGTCATTCCTTAAGACCTCACTGCTACAGTTCATTTCCCTGGGCACTAGTGTTCTTCCTCTCCTGCACCTACAAGTTATCAATGGGCAAGAGAGGATCATGGTCATGTCAGAGCTACCCACGGACTGCCTGGCTGGCCAGCTAGCCCTGGGCAAGCACTGTCAGACCACAGGAGTTGGCTTTTTCTTCCAGTGACAGAATTCTCTCTTCTATTGGGTCCATAATTTCAATGAAACTAGTATGAAATGTATTTATGAGTTTTCTCCACCACCAGATTGGGATAAAATCAGCCAAATTATTGCAACCTTATTTGTAAATAAAGACATACAAGGGGAATTGAGTTAGGCGGAACTGCAAAACCCACTTTCCATTGTAAATCAAGATGCAAACAAACTGTTTCTAAAGTTCTCTGAAAGTAAAATAAATAAGTGGGAAGTGTTTTTCCTGTCCTGGAACAACACTGGTTTTCCTGTTGTCATCGGTCAATTGCCTTTCTGAAATGAATGACAGAAAACTCTGTTTGAATTCAAAATTCAGTCAATTTTTCCCTTGTATTTCTTAGGCACACACACAAGAACACCAATTTCCTCATTCTGTGTGTTACATATAACTGTGGATAACATGAAGTACCTTCATGTTTACCAATGAGTATTAAGGAGCATGTCTATAGATGTCAAATCACAAGCCATATTGTTTATCTCAGTTTCTACTCAATATAAAGTATAATTGGACTTAACAGAATACAAGGTTTATTGCTACTGAATATTGACAGTTAAGCAAAAAATAATTCATAATTTCTGATCAAGTTGAATGTTTACTCCTGTCTGTTCTTGTTTGGATTCTTTAGCTAGCTTTGTTCTTTTTGTGAATTTCAGAGACTGACATGGACCAAAAACAATATGCTGTGTTCAGAAGCAAAGGGATAATGGTAAAATAAACACATGGTTACCAATGTTTATTGACTAGCACCAAATCTTTCTAAGGCTAATTGTGTATAATATATTGTGCATGTATTTTATGTTTTATTATAAGCTCATTCTAGTTTTCAAACTGAGAATGCTTGCTTATGTAATTTCTATGTAGCTAAAACAATAACAAAATTGATGCACTGAGTCATTAGAAATAGAAGAAGATCTCTTACCAGGTTTGTGCTGTCACATTCAAGTCAAATCTTTTCTCCTGGAAAACAGGAATGTGTACTGTATTGGTTTAATTTTAATAAGACAGAAATTTCTTTTTTCCCTTTCTGTCTTGGAGTCAGAGCTTGGTTTATACCCCAGCAAGGTCTAGGAATCACAAAGTTAAGTGTTTGATCTCTCAACATATATTTCCAAAAATATTCACATACCCTTTGTGAACATCCCTACCTGCAGATCCCTAATCCTTCCGGGCTGCAGAAACCATTAAAAATCTTGGTATAGGAGGTTCCTGAGACTTGTGCAGTAGGTCCCATTTCCTGTGTTACTCATAAGCTTTCTGCAGCATCCTGAATTACCATTTTTTGTATGTTTCCCATTCTTTATATTCTAATACACAGCACATCTTTGACATCCTGGCCATGCTCTCACAGTGAAGAGACTTGCTTCTGACAAGGCTTCATCCCATCTTAAAGTCGTTATTGCAATGTTCATATTAACTGACAAAAAAGCGCTTTGTTCTGAGAAGTGGTTTAAATGGTCCTATTCAAGAAATATTCTCATTATGTTCTTTAAAATCCATACTCTGTCTAATATTTCAGTATATTTTAATATATTGTCATTTGAAGTACATGATTGACTAAGAGCAGGTTTATTGATATTTTCCTAGCTTGTGTCCAAGGAGCAAATTTCAGTTTGGACCCCAAGCAAAGGAGGAATCAGTGAGTTTTTGGGTAAGCAGGGAGAGATGTACTTAAGGAAGCATCATATTTTCTGACATCCTTGTTGGTCTCCATATACACTACTGGCACATAATGGACCATAGCAGAGGGAAGACCTGCCTCTGTGGACAAAATACTTGGAGAAACAAAGCTCCTGTTGGTTCAAAGTCCAAGAAAAAATTCCAATGCTCTTAGCAGCCACCTGGGGCAACATTACTAGGTATAGTTGCTACTTGTGTGACCTTTTATTCCCAACAGCTGGAAGTGACACTCACCTCTGCAATGGTTGTTTTCCTTCCCATGGGCAGTGAATTCAGCATCACGACTGGGGAACCCGTCTCTGTCCTGAACTTACAGGACCACTGAGAAAGGAACATGCTTTAGGACAAAACAAGTAAGGAGTTTACCCTCTCTCCCCCCACCCGCTTTCTTGAGAGACACTCATAATCACTCCATCCCTGAGGCCACTCCAACATACAGGGTGGTAGAGCCTCTTCTTTGGCAACATGACATCCAGTGTTGGCTCCGCGTACTTGATGTAGTGGAACTTGCTGGGACACAATGGGTTGACCACTCCGTTGGGGCCCAGCGTGATATCCTGCGTCCCCTCAAAGGAGCCCTTCACAGTGAGGGAAAGCTCTTTCTCTAAAGTAGCAAAACAGATCGTGAGAAACGTTAATACGATTTACCCAGAAAATTGTGCTGGCTTGATTGAAAGTGGCATGCAGGTAGCAGAGCTGTAGAATTTGGACCAAGCTTTGCCCAATGGGAGGTGCTGGCAGGAAAGGGAAAGGAGCAAAGTGGATGCTGTTCTCATATAAAGGAGACTCTGAATGTTCTCACTGTGATATAGAACTGGAATTTCAACTTCCATGCAGATCTAATGGGCCTTATTGACATATATCTAGATGTCTATTACAACTTAATGTGTTTACCAGGCATTAACTTCACTGTAGACTGTAAGTACTATTTATTCCACTAATACATTATATGAAAGGGGCATCTTCTCATCAGTAAGCATGCAATTATTGGTAAATAGGAAAACAATAACAAAACAATAACTTTACTTGATTTTTGCTTCATCTTCTCTGCCACTTCAACTTCCAAACAGCAAAGTTCACGACACTGTGAAGGATACAGTGCAAGATCATCACATGTCATTCTCATTATTGGGAGCTGCGAATCCCTCAACTTTTTGTCATGTCTAGTCACCTGAGGTTCTTGATTCCCTGACATTTCTAGGCCTTTTCCCATGAGTCACTGAGGAAAAGCAAAAGCCTTGGAGGAAGTTGTACGCATCCTCCTGTGAAAATGACATACTATTGGGCACAGTGGGAGGAATGTAAAAAGAAAGAAAATCAGGAGCATTTTCAGGATAGTAACATAAATACAATGGATTAAACTGGGGAAAATGTAAAAGCAAGATATGTTGCTGAGAGATCAAGAGTCAGTAGTAGGAAGAGTTTTCTGAAAAAGCATTACTATTAACATTTTGGGTTGTTTTCTCTTTTGTTTATGACACTCACTCTTCTTTCACATAATATAATTAGTATAGGTCAATATTTAGTGTAGAACTTAACCACAGAGCTTGGCTCATCTCCAAGTGTAGGAAAAGGCAGGATAGGTTATCAACAAGTGGCTGCACAGCATTTTTACCATTGTTCTCTGACAGACAGCAGTACATATTTCAAAGTACTGGTACTAGAGAAAATCTGTGTGTGTGTGTGCGGTGTGTATAAATATACAACAAATGGAAAATAGTGGGCTATCACCAATGAACAGGTAAATGAAATTCCTATTTGGATACTTCAAGAATGAGGTAAGAGGGAAGAAAGAGAAAGAGCTGGCCTACAGACTTCTCTAACCCACACCCTCATTTCCCTTTTATATTAAGAAATGACTTAAAGAAAGTATCTTAGGAAAGACACATACCACCAGCACTCCATTGGTAGCAATGGTTTCATGAGGACCAGAACTAGGAAACAAAATTAAAAACATGGATTTTTTAGATCAAACAAAGTCCACTCATCCTTGCCCAGTATGTTGCCTTTTCTTCCCACTTAGAAGAATGACAGAGGGACCCCAAACAAAATTTATTGCGGATATCTTTTTGCAGCTCAATCTCACAGTCATCTAAAATAGAATCTGTGGTCAGGCAGCAAAATTCTTCTCACTATAACATGTAAAATAAATGTATTTCAGTGGTAACACTCTAATATACCATATCCCTATGGGAAGCCAGTTATGTGTATCTGCTGGTATGTAAATTATAGAATCACAGAATATACTGAGTTGGAAGGGACCCACAGGGATCACTGAGTCCAATCCCTGGCACTGTACTGCCCCAAGAATCATACCACGTGCCTGAGCACATTGTTCAAATGCTTCTTGAACTCTGGCAGGCTTGGTGCTGTGACCACTTCCCTGGGGAGCTTGTTTCAAAGGGGCACAGGACAGCGGGTACCAATTATGTAGGGGGAAAAAAAGCTTTCCAGATTATTCAGGTGAAATCAGGAGATGGTGTGGAGTGACTTCACTTCTAGCCTTGGCTCCACACTAGTATAAGGACTTTATTTCTGCCATGCCTTGTTTATCTTGTGGCAACATAGAGACAAAAATAGTGATTCAAATGGATGGTAGGCTGACCATGCTGAAGGAAGGGCCTTATGCTGCAGTGTTTCCAACACATTGTCATTGTTTTGGGCAGAAAGAAAACAGAATTACTACGTCCCAAACAGTGCTGCAAGGGAAAATTAAATGAATCAGAGATATGTGGGAAACCTAACCATGATGGTTCAACACTAGGAGTCTGTCCAATACATAACCTGAAACAAGTAAGGAAAAATTGACAGACATCAATGCTCACACACTCAGAAAGTGTTCTGATTTCTCCGCAGGTAGATAAATCATAGAGTCATAGAATGGTTTGGATTGGAAAGGACCTTAAAGATTATATAGCTCCATGCCATGGGCAGGGACACCTTTCACTAGAGTAGGTTGTTCAAAGTTCCATCCAGCCTGGCCTTGAGCACTTCTAGGGATGGGGCATCCACAAGCTCTCTGGGTAACTGGTAGGTGTGTCTTTGAAAGCAACTAAGCTAATCAGTCGGTTGTTGGGGGCTGCAGTAGGAGAAGGCCGGCACACTTCTACAGAAAGACCACAAAGCATGACTTCTAATACTGTTTCTTAATCATTTGATGATTAATGATTTTGAAAATAATCTTTATATCACTTACGCAGACTCCAATTTAAATTCAACTTCTAGCTCCTCCTTGGCCTGAAAGCAAGAACAAGGTATTAAATGAAATGGCTACATAATGCTTCGTCCCTTGTCTAAACCCAGGTTCTTGATAGGCACTATTGAAGTAACTGGTTGCAATGCCTGTGATAAATATTTCAGACTGGGTGGTCTGATTCAACATTTCAGGCAGATAGTTGAAGGATTCCTTTCCCACCTCCTTCCTTCCTCAAGTTATCATCAAAAAATAACCTGCACTTCTATTTCTTAGTTTGAAGCTGCTGAAGAAAGACAATGTGTAACTTCCTTTATATTCTGAATTCTACCTTTTTCTCCCAACTATTCTTGGCACTGTCCTGCCATGACTTACTGTACTTGGTGTTATCTTGGAAATTTAAGATATGTTACACCCATCACTTTAACATAATAAACAGAGACTGGTATTAGTGAATGATTCAGAGTTATTGTTATGCAACTCCCCATAAGACAGCGTTGATCTGCATGAGCTGGTTGTGAATGACCTAGTTTGAATACCAGAAGCAGTCTGTACACGGTAGCAAGAAGTTGCATGCAAGATATTTTGCATATCTCATTCTTAGATCTCAAAGGGAATCAAGATCCTTTATCCCATTTTATAGATGGTAAACTGAGAAACAGAATGAATCAACCATTCATTCTGAGATACACACAATGACAGCTTAATCTTTGCTTTTTGGGGTGAAAGTAGATACAAGCAAAGGGGCAGGGGTAGTGATTATGAATTACATGGTGGGGGGGAAATATGGATTATTTACTCTGCAACAGCTGCACAGCCTTGGTGTTGCTCAGAGGTAGCTCAAAGTCAGATCCCTCCCCTACCTACCACGTTGTTTCAGTCTTATGGCCTTTAATAATTTATAAAATTATTGGGAAGAGGGCCTCAGGCTCTCATTTTTTACCACATTTTTTGTGCTTATATTTTAAGTGGCAATTCAAATACTCATTACTGGGACAAGTCATCCATGGCAGATTCAGAAATATTTTGAAAGTGTTATAGAACTCTCCACTGGATTCTTAGCCGCTTAGTTGCACTCACATTTGGGCTAGGCTTAAAGCACAGGATCACTGTTCTTTCAATTGGAAGTTTAGCAGTATCGAATTGCACACAGAGGAGATGGTCATCTGGAGTAGCAAAGTCCTCATCATACACTGTCAGCTCCAGCACATTCTGGAAAAAGAGGAAGAAGGGGTTTTTATAGTTTCTGCAGTCTGGACATCATTATCTCTAGGTAAAAAATATCATTGTGGATGTGCTTGAGAAGAAAAGTTAAGAAATTAAATATCATCCCTCTTTGGGAAAACTTAGTGTAAATTGAACATTTATTCTTGCCTAGTTAATTTTAATCTCTGCAACATACTATATTGTCTATACCTATAAAACAACTTAGTTAACTTCCAAATCTGAATCCATCTTGCATTGACTTGTAACAGTCTCTAGTTTCCCTAAAACTTCAATAATGAGCTCAGTTTCTGGCCCCTCTGAGCAGCACCATCAAACTGACAGAGGAACTCAGTCGCCTCTGCTGTCAAACAGTTTGAAAAGACCTTTATCATGTGCCATCTGTTAAACAATTCCTGGCCACAGTTCAGGAGATACATACACAAAATCTTCAGGTTGCATCAGGCAGACAACTTTGGCTCCTTACCTTGACCTGACTCTGGATTCTGAAGTAGAAGGTTTCATTCCACACTGGATTGTTAGAGTTTCTCACAGTTTTAGTGCGTGACTTTTCACATGTCGCAGTTGGCAGCCACAATGAGACGTAGCAATCAGCCTGGCTTACTGGGTAGGAAAGAGGCAAAACAACTGGTAATGTGGCAAAGTCAGCAGTGCTGCATGACACTGGAAAGGTTACTCCGTGACACCACCACCAAGCAAAAGTTATTTAAAGACAAATGCCTGTTACAAGGTCACTCTTTTCAAGATTTCCTTCTGAGAAGGAAAAAGCACAGACCACAAGACGACCTAGAACAGAAGGTGGTTTCTAGTCTTCCTTCCATGAGGTACAGACAACAGCGATATAAAAGAAAAGGCTGAGAATGTAACAGTATATAAAAGAAAAGGCTGAGAATTTCCTCTTCTAGTCAACCAATTTGATTTCTCAGCCAACAAGCTTTCCTGTGCTCAAGTGTGCATGCACACACACAGGCACACACACACTAACCCTTAGCTGTTGTCTGATAAGAGTGGATGGGGACACTCCTTCATCTTTTGAGAGCAACTGCAAAAAGTCTCCATCTGTGTCTTGCCTTCAGTGATCTCCTTGGTGAGAGTTTGTGAAAGCAGCTGTGGAACTACCCCTGCTGTATGAGATGGCAGAGGCTTCCTCCAGAAGGAACTCATTGAATCAGGCATTGGATATTAACTAAATGCCACCTCCAGCAAGAGAGGGACTCTCCCAAAATTCACCAGTAGAAGCCTAGTGAAGGATTTTACATCCCATTTGTCAAAGGCACCTATATTAAGGTATGTCTCAAACAGGTGCAACCAAAAATGTCAGGTACTGTGTGCTTGGGGAAGGCAGTGTTTCTTCATACAGGTTATGCAAAGTACTTCAGCACCTTGAAAACCTCTCCTACACAGTTCTTAACAACAATTAAGATGCCGAAAAAAAAAGATGAAGATGATTAAGAAGATGAAAAAAATCATCAGATATTGTGTAATGCAAAAGGTAACCAGCTTTGAGAATAAATGCCCCTTAATATGAGACTTTTGAGACAAGTAATGGCAGCAGTAAATGGAGAGGATCCTTCAGCAGTAGGTAAGGCCTCTGCAGGCAGAGCAGGAAACAAGAGCTTGCATGTTGACTTCTAGGGAAAGGATAAAATTTGCCAGTCCATAACAGGAGCTTCTTCTGTCCTTCTCCACCAAGTTTTACCAGGTGTCACCATATAGCCACTGACTCTGTCTCAAACTGTGTGGAAGCTGCATTTTGTTCTGTTGAAACTGTATTTGTTCAAGAAGCCTCCAGCTTTTCTGTTCAGGACAGAGTGAAGAACTGAAATTCAGAACTGCTTTAGAACTTATATATCACATTGTGATAGGTCAACAGACACCTTAATTATTGCTTTTCTACTTTTTAACATTATAATGCAGAAACAAAAAAAAAAACCAAACTAATTCTGTCAACTTTTTTTCTAAAGAAAGTTGTGGAGAAGTCAACATTTTCCTACTTAGTCAAAAAAATATTCCTCTGATGGAAAAGTTTGAAAAATATTCAGTTGGTTCTAGTCTACTCTCTCTCCTGTCATTTTCCACATTCCGTATCTCATTTTGGATTAAAACAAAAAGGTTCTGACAGCAGTTCCACTGTACTTGTCTAGAGTCATATTGTTTGCTTTAATTCTACCTTTCCACCACTCTTATGTCTTGGCTTCCTTCCCTCTACTTTCTTCCTGACTGACTTAGTTGAGCGAACATTTCCCCTCCAGTACTCAGTTTTCCTTCTCTCCTCTTGTCCTCTCCTTTCTGAACGAAACCCCAAGGGGAAGAAAAAGGGCTGCCTGTCTGCTCTGTATTCAAGCCAAGTGGAAACAACAGAAATTGCCCCAATAGTATCTGTTTCCCTCACACAAATTGCACGGTGGGCTTTGCAGACTGATGACTCTAAGAATTGCGATTGCCAAGCATGCCTTTTCCCTTCAGACTCCCACACCCATTCTGCATACAGGTCTGGGAGACACAGCCAGGTCTTTACCATTGCTGTGGTACAGACAAACAATAAGCAGTATCAGAAGACCCACAATTTAAGAAGGACATGAAAGTCTTTGAATGCATTCAGAGGAGGGCAACAAAGCTGGTGAACAGGCTGGAAGGAATGTCCTGTGAGAAGCAGCTGAGAAGTTGGGGATTGTCTAGTTAGGTGAAAAGGAGGCTGAGGGATGTTGCTGCTTTCTACAGCTTTCTGTGAAGGGGACACAGAGAGAGAAGTGTTGAGCTCTTCTCCGGCAGTTCCAGTAGCAGGACACATGAGAATGGTTCAAAGCTGCACCAGGAGACGTTTAGACTGGACATTAGGAAGCATTTCTTTACTGAGAGGGTGGTGAAACACTGTAACAGGCTTCCTGGAGTGGTCGTGGATGCCCCAAGCCTGCTGGTGTAGAAGAGATATTTGAACTATACCCTTAATAACATGCTTTAACCTGGTCAGCCCTACTGGTCAGGTAGTTTGATTTAGATGAGTAGGTCCCTCTCAACCAAAATAGTCTATTCTATTTATAACAACACAGACACAGTGTGCAGTGCACAGGTGATGCGTGTTGCTGCAGGTTGCCTGCAGGAGAATGACTGCTACCTGTCCCCCCAGTAAGGGTATGTCTAGGCAGCCTGACCAGTCTGCCTGCCTTACATATTTTGCCTTGCTTAGGTACACCAGTACCTCTCTGAAAGAGGAACGTAGACTGTCACTTGCAACTTCTCCCTGCAGAGGAAGTTACTTGTCTTTATTTCGTTTATAGATAGAGTTGAATTAAGAACAAGATTTAAGGCTGCTCTCCTTCTGTCTTAAGACTCCATTTGTAACTGCCTGCTACTTGTGAAATTCCAAAATTCAGTCTACACGTTTCCAGGAAGCATGTCTCTCTTGGACTCAGAAGTCTCTTTTGGGAGAGTTTAGCTTTTCTTCAAGGATGAGACATAAGAAAAAACATTAGGCTTTTTCATGTTAAAAAAGAAATTCTTAATCACTTTACTGCCAGGTAATAGCCCTTGTACGCCTTGTTCCAGAGAAGAAAAAAGGCAATTCTACAGCAGTACTGTATCTGATCTACCCTCTGTCTTTCAGGGAGATCCTTACTCCGGCATTTCCAATCAGGAGTTTGCATTTTGAATACCGTGTTTAATAGCACTTGCCAGGCTCATGGTACATGAATAATTTCTTGTTGAACATATATACTTTAGCATCCACACATTCCTGTGATGTTGAGTTCCATCACAGATAATAATGCTTTGAAGAATTTTGAAACTGCAAAAATAGATATTGGAATATATTTGGAAAATCAAGAAGCAATGCTACCAATTTTAAGATGCATTAAAAATAATTTTGTGTAACTATCACATGACTTTAGATTTTTCATTGCAGATCAATGACTGTTGCCTGCTTGTCTGGCAAGGTACTCTGTTCTATTGATGTGATTCATCATTGCTATATCTTAACTGCACTTTGAGATACAAAGCATATCAAGAAATATATAATTATGTGAGTAGATGCAGCCAAACTAGTCAGCTGTGTATTTAATGCAAAATATTGCCTCAGTTCTGCTTGCTCAATCTCTTTCTACAACCTCATTATTTGTCTTGTTGCCTGACATGCAAAAGATCTGAGATGAGTCCTGGATGAGACCTTTCTGTGTTGCTTCATCACACGTGTGCCGCAGCCATGGACCAGGAGGGAGGTGCAGAGAGTGCAACCCAACAACATGACCTCAGATGTGACTGATATCTCTCTCACTGAGAGCTGTGACCTGGGGAAGTCCTCTGACATGTCTTTCGGAAAAACATGCGATAAGCACAGGTTAAGATGGGAATGGTACTGCATGGTAAATCCAGATTTCGTCTTTCCGAAAATCTTCCCTGATTTTTCCCATACAAGAGACTATAGACCCAATAGCTGCTTATGGTGAAACAAGAGAATTGAGAGGGTTATACCATTTCCCTTCCACACTAGAGCACTCTAGAGCTAATTTCAACACCCTTACCAAGGTGGTCACATAGCTGTATTCTCTAAAACAAAACAAACAGTTAACTTGCTTATTTTGTGTGAAACACTTCTCCTTACTGCACATGTGGATAGTCCATGTTCTTTAACATCAGCTGTTAACAGTGGTGTTTTCCTTTCCTGCTTACCCACCACTTTCCTGCCATGTGACTCAGTCTTGTACAACTGCAAGACTGCTGCATTAGTGTTAGAAGGAACAAGGCATCCAGCTCTCAGTTAGCATGGGTCTTTTGGCTGTCATTTCAGGGTAATTAATAATGGCATTAGCCTGGTGGTAATGACTGTAGAAAACTTTGTCCTATTCATTTCATCTTTGTCAGAACCAAGACTGAGGGGGATGAAAAAGTTTGCTTCTTCCAGCTACATTTCCCAAGGTGCTGCAATCCATCAGCAGAATTACCCCTTGTTTTGAAAACACGCAATGTGGTCTTTTTTGTCTACCTGTATCAGAAACTCTCCTTTCTTTGCGAGGAAGTACTTATTCTCAGAAACACATCCAAGTCTTCAAACTAATCAGAAGCATGGGCATAATACTCAATGAAACAGCAGCAAGGAGCAAGGACTGACCTGATTTATAACAATTAGTTTACATAAACACTGGCTTATTTCAGAAACATTAAGAGAAGGTTGTTATACAATTATAAAAGATATTATGTTGCCCGTGCCCTGAGATACCACTAAGAATGGAGATACTCACAGGCATCCACTCGCTGGAGGTTTCTCATTCGGATAATCCTTACAGTCAATACGTAGCAGGGAGAGGATTCTATCTGGAGAACAGTACAAAATGGAGTCTGAATAAGCCTTTGGTGGGGAAAAGTTTCAAATGTGCAAACGGTGTTCTATAATAATACAGTTGGCAAAAGTTGGGTCAACTATATCATTATTCTGCAGATGAAAATCTGCAACATAAGCTTCTACTGTTAAAGAATATAACATTTTTTGTATTTCACTTTTTGCCTTGTTTCTCTCAGAGTCTGGATGGCTCATCAGAGCAGAAAAGAAAGGGATAAATCCCTGAAAACTCATACAGCCTGTGAGATGCTTGCAAAGCCCCTTGCTCTAAAACTGCTGAGTTCAGCTCTACAACACAGCTACAGTAAGTCTCCTGAGCAGAGTAAATGCACTGGTGAGCACCATGGTGGAGTTGTCAAAATACCATCGGTCTTGCTCAAAGTTACAGTCAATCCTCTTAGTAATCACCCATGAGACCCCATTGCATTGAAAAAAGTGCTGTGGAGGATATCTGCTGTCATAGACTCCCATGGAATACACCTGAAGTATCATTCTTTAAGAGGTGGTTTTGCCTTCTGCTTCAAAAACATAGATTTCTCTGGTTTTCCACTTGCAATTGTGTGAGAAAAAGAGTAAAAATAATCTGAACTTTTGTAAGTCACATCTAGGAGATAAACCAATGGCCGAAAATTGTTTACAGAGGATTTAGAGAGTAAAGACTTAGGTATGAGTTGCTTTTGGGGAAAAAAAAACAACACTACCTTCCCACAAAAAAACCCCTGAAGATTGAAAGTGCTTAACTTCCTTTGTTCTCTTTGAATGTCTCAGCCTTAGTCTTCTATAAAACAAATCTCTCCAGATTTTGTGACTGCAGGGACCTCTTCCTATTTACTAGAGGATAAATGTGATTTCCTTCTTCTAAGGAAGGCAGTTTCCTGCTGGCTCATTCCATAAACCTGTCTCTGGCTCAGACTTATCTGCAAAAGGTTGTTCTGACCAAGGCAATAAATAAATCAGCATTTCCTGTGGCTGTGACACACAGTCATTTCCTCACACTCCTAGAAACATTTCCACCTGCTTAAGTGGTTACAGCAGAGCTTTCCAAATCATTCTTTTTGACAGCTGCTATTTTTATCAACTGATTTCCTCTCATTTAGGAGCATCCTTCTATTTCTATAGCACTTCAGAGACTTCCTATAACTACTATAAACAAGCAGACAAAATAGATCTTAGGGCAGACAAATAGAAGCTGGAAAAACCTCATGTGAAACAATATGTGTAATGTGGCCAATTCTTTTTTTCAAGAAAACAGAGCAAAAGGGTTTTATTTTGAGATGGAAAGACAATTATGTCTCCTTTGTGACAACAAATTACTTTTTCAATGTCTGATTAAAATCCTCTCTTCCCTAACGCATCATGTTATGTTAAAACCTTTTGCTGAGCTCTTAAAAAGCATTCCTTCTTCCAGTCCGCTTGTATGTGCCTCAAAAATTCTCTGGGGTTTTTCCCTTTTTCAGTGCTTCTTCATGAAATTCAACTTAAGAAATCAATCTACCTTTTATTTCAAGTGTTCTCAAAGAAGAAAAAGCTTAACAGAAGCTGTCAAATCTGCAAACTACTAATGGAAGGGTATGTCCTCAGAGCTACCCCATACAGGGATACTGGTTCACATTTCAGAAACAGTATAGCCATATTAACACAGTTCTACACCCTGTTAATTAAACCTTCTTCTCAGCTATTAGCAAAGGTGGATCACCACATTCACATGTTAGGAATGAGCTTGGGCACCTCGGCATATATTTGCCCTAGAAGGCAGAAACTCATTGTTCCTCAGGATCTGAATAAACACAGGGGAAATTCTTCCAGGCATTTATCTCTAGAGATTGCACAAGGTGCTGCCAGCTCCTAGATCAGCTCCAGCTATGCTTCCTCTGACAAGTGGCATTGCTTGAGTGAGAACCTATGAATTCAATATTTGCAAAGCAGTTTGAGAGTCTTAGAAAAAAAAATGTGGTTGACAGGTTTGGGGCTTTTTAATGCTTATTGCATGGTTTCTGCCATTTGATCACCTTCCTCCTGGTTCCCATGTAATGACTTTCTAATATGTTAGTCACATTTCCCCATCTGCTACAGGGAAATCAATTCTTAGAGATGCAGGTTTCACAAAAAAACAGTGGCTTAACAGAAGCTACAGAAATCAGAACCCGTGCTTGCAACTAGGTGAGAGGTAGATGCCCACAGTTACCTGAGGAAAAGGCAGCAGCCAGGCGTCAGCTGTCCTGGCACCTGCCGGTGGGAGTAGCAAAGACAACCCGGAGAGTAGAAATCACCTGGCAATCAGGCTCTGCTAGTTATTCTGCTCCCAGGAGGATTTGCTATTTTAATTAATTCCAGTAACATCTTAACAAAAGAAATGTATTTAAATAGCAACTGTGACAAGCATAACATGACGTACTAGGGTCTAGTTATAGGGATGAAGAAAATAGCACTCATGCATTTATAAAACAAAAGACAGAAGTTCTGTTATTCTGTTTACAGAATAACACCTATTATGACCTCTTTAAAACAAAACAGAACAACAACAACAAAGAAAAGGCTGCTGCTGTGCAATGATATTCCACATATGGAGAGGTTTCCACCCTAGCCTTCAATGGTGAAAGACCCCAGGCAGCATCCTGCCCTTGTGTGCACTGACATATTACAACCATTTAGCATCGTCACATTTTAGCTTTGCTTTTGATAATCAAGACCCATGTAGTCACCCTGTGATTGTCTTGCTGATTGTGAGTTTGTCAGCTTGTCCTCAGACTGGTGCTTTCCAAATTGTGCTCTTGTGTGTACAGCACAGTTACATGGACTAGGGCACTCTGCTATGCCAGTGCATGAGCAAGGTGCACAGTGCTAGTTTCTCTGAATTCCTGGGGAAATTAAGTTTTACTAGGATTTGGCAAACAGCAGCTCCAGCTGACCTCATAGGCTCCAGAGCAGACCTCATAGTCTCTTCTTCCTATTTTTCAGTGCTTCCCATATAAAAGAACAGCATAGTAGGATACTTGGCACCAGCTTACTATGTGGTGGAAGTAAAGGATTCCTCTGCCATCTGAATGATTCCAACTTTCTCCCAACAGATGAGTAAGAATTTGAAAACAGAAATTTCTCTGTCATGAGCACTTTGGTGATGCAGGCTGTCTGCATTCCTGTCAGATTTGTGACTCCATAGTCTATTCTAGCCCTCTTTAAAGTCACGCTTATATTAAGATGTAGGTATGTGTGGCATGCAACCATCTCCAGAAGGACTGCTGTAAATGACTCCACTAGTCTAGCTGTGTAATATATCCTGTCACATCACAAGTTGTTGTGGAGCTCTAAAATGGCAGTAGTCCCTAATGAGACAATAGTCTGTGAGACCAAAGGATGGCTATATTTCTTTACCATTTTTACTTGCTTTTCTCTCAGCATGGTTCTTCATTCAGCCTTTAGTCTTCTTCACCTAACAGACTCTTCCAACATGGACTATTGCTCACACCTTCCTGGCTTGTGATACCAACGGTATGAGCATTCACCACTCCACCTACTGTAGACTACCCACTCACACAATTACAGAACAGAACAGTCAAAAGTGTGCTGGGTCAATGTCAGGTTGTTTTGAATTTTTTTTTCCAGTGTTACCTCCTTGTTTTAGCACAGATGTTTGTTCAGATAGCAGAATATTGTAGCTGCCTTCCCAAAACATCCAAAAACACTGATCCAGAGAGGAAAATATTAACCTTCAGAGGCAGTCAATATGTTCTCAGACTTGATTGTTGCTCTTTTATATTGGTACTTATTTCAAAGCAATCATAAACTGACAGGAAAAAGAAATGCAGAGATCATGAAATTCATATTAAATTTGTGTGTGTGAAAAATGGTCATCATTGAAAAGTATCCAAGCAGATGCTCTTCTACATGAAATGTGGAATGTCTTCCATTTGGTCTCATGAGTAGGTGGCCTTTGTCCTGCTGTGAAAAACTGTGGTGAAGAAGCAGAGAAAACTATGTGCCACAATGTCCTCGTACCATTACCTATTTTACCTATTTCAGTGCAACTGCACTGCATACTCCACAAACCACCCTGCAAAGATCAGACAAGATCTTAAAATACCTTTAGTAAAATCAATTTACTTTTACAATGGCTGAAAAAGGCCATTCCTACACACCAACCTGAAAAAATGTGTTATCAATATAAACCATGGAAAGAACTTCCTCTTTATATACACATTTTTCCTGCACTCATCCAGTAATGATGCCTCTGTCTGTTCCTATGTCATCTACAGGCACAGCAGCCTTTCCTGGCAAAGACAGTTTCCTTTCCTTGACTAAGGTAGCCCTGCATTCCTGGCCCAGAGCAGCATTCTGCTGAGCTGAAATCACTCCCAGGATGTTACAGGACACTCCTTTCTTCATCTCCAAGTGCTAATTTAACTAGATGGCAACCAGGGACCAAATCAAAAGGATGAAAATACTTCACTGCTGATGGTGCTAGAGCTGGTGGTGTGTTAAGTCTGTCTTGAGCTGTCTGAGGGTCAGGTCTCCTTAAAGAGTGTGCATCCTTAAGTTTTTTACAGTTGCAGTTGGGATGTTTCAGGCTGTGAACATCACTCAGCCCAGCCCTTCCCCACCTGCTGGAGGCCACCTCTCACTGCTGTGGGATGTGCCGGGGCTCCCTGATAATTCAGGCTAGTGGCATAGCTGTTTCAGTACTGTCAACATTGCCCTCCATTTTTTAGTGTTCACAGATGTTTAACAATCAGACTTTTTCAGATTTTGAAAAATAGGTCTATTTAAAAACTTTGAACATGTTCAAAATTATTTCTGTATGTAGAACTGTAGCTAGGGAAATGGGATAGTCCATCTTTAAAAAAAAAAATAGTACCCTTTTATACAGCTTTGCCCTTCTCAAGCAGAACAAACCCAAGAGAAAGAAACTAGACCAGGCATTAACCATCTGAGGGTTAAGACTCTTTACACCTAATTCCAAAAAGCTGTAAAACAAGTGTTTGCATCTGACAATTGTTGAGCACTTCTGGATTCTCATTCTAAGGTAGAGATTACCACAGGATATGTATCGCACTCTGAAAATCTCTATTTCTGATTACTGATTCTCAAGGTGTATAGATATATCTAAGACACAGATGTTCTTCGCTTTTGATGTCGAACCATATTTCAAAGTTATAAGCTGATGGGTAGCGGCCTCATTTGACTTTGTGATGTTCATTTTTGAAGTATGAGGCGTGCTGGAACATGCAATTTCAGTAGTCTGTATTTTAGGCATCCCCATACCACCACTCAGGGTGGCAGGAGAGGCACCTGGGCTCAGAATAGCTTCTGCAGCTGAGCAGAGCTTCTGCTGGTGCCATGTTCCTGCAAGCACCATAGGGCTGGGGGTGGCTCAGGAGATACTGACTCTTGCCTTCCCAGTTGCTGCTGAGCTTGAGGCTGGAGCTGCTCCTGTCAGGAGGCACTTGCCCTTGAGGGAGCCAAGGAGCCTGTGCCTGGAGCCAGTGGGGACCCAGCCCTCCTGCCTGCCTCGGCTCCTGGTTCACATTACAGAGACTGACCTGTATTAGAAGCAAATGTCACAATGTCCTCCTAGCCTTGCTATGCAGCGTGGCAGCTCACCACTCTTCCCAAGAGTTGCTTCCACCTTCCAAAACCCAGCAGAAGCCAGATCTCCTGCTTTGCACACAGGTGAGAGCTCAATCTGCCGCTCTTCTGTTGAAGGGCTGCTGTTCTCCCAGCTACACAAACCCTGCAAATACAAGCAGCCCTTGCCTGGCAGGGACATGAGATATGACTTGACTTGAGATGTAATGCACCTTACCTTTGTTAAAACATGGCTCACGCTGAATTCAGAACTAGGTATCCAATTGTTTCCCTCACATGCATTATTTTATGAGACCTGCTGCAATTCTTATATATTTTAATATAAACACTGATGTTGGAAATACCAGAGCTGGCCCTGCCTGCTGCCTATCGTGGGGCAAAGTACCAGCCAAGGCCCAAATAGTACAGATTTCTTAATGCAGATATAAATCAGCATGTTGGCGTAAAGGCACATGCAGTTGCTGGCATATGCTGTCATAGGTTTCTAAAAGACTGTCCCTTTTAGTTGGCAGAGACCCTCATATTTAAGTCTTCTAGTAGTTTCAGTGATGAAAAATTTACATTTGAAAAAAACTGAGCAGAGCGAAGACTGTTTATATGTCCTTCACATGAACACACAATATGTTACAGTAATCAAGTAATGATCAAGCAAGTGCATAGGATAGAGCACTATATTCTGATCATAGAGGAAAACACAGTGTCTCTGTAAGCAAATGCAAGAACAACAACTCTGTCCATCACCAATGCACTCTCATGAATTTTTGGAATTTTAAAATGTAAAAAATAATCTATCGGTGTGAGTCAGGGGCAGTATAGTGGTCCAGAAGACAGTTATGGTCCCACACACATCAGATTCTTTTGGTCCACTACTGTCACACCTGTCCCCTCAAAATTTCAGAACCCTTAAGTGTCTTTGATCTAAATCTATATCCTAAGCACATAATGGAAAAACAAACACATCAATGTGTGGGATTAAGAAATGGAGACAAGAATTTACTTGTCATATGTATATAATTATAATAAGTAATTATAGCCCAGGAGTTCAAATCTTTTTTCTTTCTCTCATCATGATTTTAGGTATCCCTTGTAAGGAGCAGACATTATACTAAAAACTCATCAATAATTTTTTTCAGCCTATTTTAACTATCTACAAAATTCTTCATCCTATACAGGTCCAGAATTTCAGTATAGCCCCATGCTGGCAGTACCAGACACTGTAAGCTAAATATTTGCAAGATGAAATGTCACAAAGACCCCAGACTGATAGAATATATCCTATGAAAATACAGTATAATTTTAAGTGACACTGATTTTTTTTTTTAATAGTAATACCAGGCAAGCACAAAAGCTAAAGTTTGAAAAGTGCATGTGAAAAAAAAAATATTGTGAGTATGAATTTGTTTAAATTTCTCAGTGCATAAATTGCACCAGGACCAGCTGGTAAGTAGATTATAACAAAGCTCACATTTCTGCCTGTTCATAGTATTACTTCAGCTTTCAGATAAAGCTCCTTTTCAGCTAGATTTTGTCTCAGCAGAACCTGTCTGCCTGAATTACAGTGCAAATTTCCACAGAATTATCTGCCTCGGAAGCAGACACTTTGTGGGACAACATTGTTATATGAATCACACTTAAACTTCTGTAATCCTGACAGATAGGATACAATGCATATATTTACTGCACAGACAACAAAGTAGTAGAATGAGAACCCCTATCAAAATGAGTAATGTCTAAGCAAAATAAAACTATGGCTGACACTCAAGCACAAGAAATATCCCTAGTACATTCAAGCGTCATTCCTTTTACAGAATCAATTGTTAGGTTTTTTCCTGATGGAGTATGGAAGTGCTGAAGTCATTACAGCAGAACACACATCACTGTTATTTTTCCCCCTTTCAGTCACAAGAAGTAGCATGTAACAGAAAGCTTACCAATGGATTTCTTTTACAAGTGAGTGAGGGATTAAAATAGTAGATATTCTGCCTCCTCTAAATAAAATATAACAGAGAAATACAACAAGCAATAAGGAAAACAGAGCCACCTGGCCTGGTTGAAGGTGTCCCTGGTCATTGCAGGGGTTTGGAACTAGATGTCCTTTACAGGTCTCTTCCAACCCAAACCAGTCTATGATTCTATGAAAATCATAAATATAAGTAGAATAAAATGATCTAGCAATAGACATTTCCCTTGTAACACTCAAACTGCTGACTTCTTTAGTAATCTACCTGAGCTTTCTTCCCATTTGAGCTAAATAAAACCCTTAGTTCTTTTTGGTTCTAAATTCTCTTGTTCATAATACCTTGAAATCACCTTTGTCTGGCACATTACTTTCATCTTTCTTTTGTTGTGGTTCACCATCTCTCAAAGAATTGAAATCCCAATCTTCATTCTGAAGAAAGAAAAAAACGATAAATAATAGTGTTAAAACAACAGCAGAAACATTATCAGGGTAGATAATTAATTTCTGCTTGCAATAATATATGCTGAAACCTTGATTAGAATAGCTGTTGGTTACACCCAGCTGAGTTACTGCACTCAGATTAATGGAAAAACCACCACAAGGTTTGGTGCACGCTGGCACAAAATCCATGTCAGGGGGATCCTTTCAATGAGTCAATGAAGGAAGAGCCATTGCAGCTGTGAGGTACCCAAAAGGTGCCTCTGCAATCATTTTGTGAATAAGGGTTTGTTTTTTATTTTGAATGTGATGTTTTGGCAATCTGAACCTACTCTTAGTCATATTAAACCTCAATTTAAAATATCCCAGAGTATCTTCTCTGAGTTTGAACACTACGTGTGAAACATGGCAGTTGCAAAATTTTAAATTTAAGGTTTTAATTTTTTTTCAGAAAATGAAATTTCCAAAATACTTCTACAATGTAAGGTGCCTCCTTTTTAAACACTCTGTAGAACACCGTTAATGTACAGTTCCTACAAAAAAGATTGAAAATACTCTGCTTCTGTTTCCAGAGTACGTCCTAAAGTGTTGTGCCTCCATTCAGTCAGGGAGCACACAGAAACATGCATAAAGTACTACAGTTAAAACTAAATACAAATCTTGAAATTATGCAGAGAATGCAAAGCAAAATGGAAAAGTCAGAACCAAAAATGGAATGTGTAAATATAATTTAATTCTCTATTCCTGGTATCTATCCTGTCCTTATTCCATTTCAGTAACAAAAGGCATGGGTTTGAGACATTATTATACATGTCAAAATTTTGCTGTTGATACAGAAATATGAATTTTTTAATAAAAGTAGCATTTAATTACAAAAGAAAAAAGGCATTTTAAGTCTGGGTTTGAATTCAGGCTGATAACTCAGCCCCTAAAGAATGTTTTTGTCCCTGCTAATTTCTTTCACTTTCTTATCTTTTTATGTCCTTACTACTCTTTTTTTCTATGAAGATGTCTTTGGCTCAAGTGAATTCAGGAGGCCTTTTGCCACTGAGAACCTTTAAGGGAACATTTCACCTTAAACTCCTTCAGGCAGAGACATTGCTGCCTAGTCCCATCAGACAGCAAGTTTGTATATTAGCTTGAATACAAACAAGCTCACAAAGCACGATTTTGTTTTCTGTCAAATGCAGAGGAATTTAAGCAAATTTTAAAGCTGTTTTCTTACCTCTAGTCCTTTTGTCTTTGATGGCATCATGGTCTTCCCTGGATTCATGTAATAGAGTGTTTCTGGCACCTCCATGGGCAGCAATTCTTGAGACATGTTTATAGGATCTACTTCTGGCACCTCTATGGGCAGGAATTCTTTAGACATGTTTCCAGGGTATAGTTCTGGCACCTCCACAGGCAGCAATTCCTGAGACATGTTTGTAGGATTTACTTCTGGCACCTCCATGGGCAGGAATTCTTTAGACGTGTTTTCAGGATATACTCCTGACACCTCCACGGGTAGCAATTCTAGAGACATGTTTTCAGGATATTTTTCTGGCACCTCCACAGGCAGCAGTTCTAGAGACATCTTTTCAGGATATACTCCTGGCACCTCCACAGGCAGCAGTTCAAGAGACAGGTTTTCACAGTCTACTCCTGGTACCTCCATGGGCAGTGGTTCCAGAGATAGGTTTTCAGGATCTACTCCTGGCACCTCCACAGGCAGCACTTCCCAAGACATGTTTGCAGGATGTACTCCTGTGGGAGTCAATGAGAAGTTATTTTATAAAATTACCTGAGGCCCCACCCATCTCATCTCTATAAGTAAAGGATTCCCCTCCCATTGCTGAAGACTGTGAAGTTCCAAGGATAGACTGCTCCAGGGAAGGACCTTGCAGCACAAGCACAACAGCCAAGAGGAATGTGGCACCTTCCTCTGGCTGGGAAGCTCTCCCAGCCTGTGCCTGCCCCATGGATCCTTCAGTGCTGCCACCCTTTTGCTGTGGTGAGAAGAGTCAGGGGCTGTCCTGCCAAGCAGAGAATCACAAAGGGCATTGCCACTGAGACCTGCTTCTCCAAACCCATTTCTTCCCTAACTGAAGCACAGGAACTGCCCTGAACGGGGACAGCTCCTGTATGGGGGAAACTGAACCCTGAAAAAGGTCTCTGAGCATAAATAACTACTGACTTGCCTGTGTGCAGGCACACTCCTGTGCACTTTGGGCACAGCCTGGCCATAGGTGGAGGGACCCAAATTCACCGCTTGAAAAGAGGCACTGACATGTGCCACACAGTAACCTCTCAGGAAAGGGCCTTCCCCACTGTCTGACAGATCACTGCATGAACCTGCACCTCCCAGCATCTCCTGGTCTGCTCGTATTTCCTCCTCCCAGGGGAGCGAGGCCAAGATGTGGGCACAGGGCTGGGTCTTCAGTATGCAGCCCGGAGCTACAGGTAGAGGATGAGAGTGAGGGGCAATGAGTAGCAGCATCAGATTGTGTGTGATAAGACAGTGGGGGAGAAGGAGGTGGACGTCTGCAGGGGTTAAGAGAGGTCTTGAGGTCAATGCCTATGGCTGCAAGCATGACCCAGTACTACTTCTGCGTCTGTCAGTACCTTAAATACGTCAAAAAAAAAAAAAAGCAAGGAAATATGCAGTAGCTGAGAAAAGCTGATAGGAGTTAGGTTGTAGTAAATTTTCCAAAGAAAGGCAACTGAACTTTATATGACAACTGTGGGGAAACTCCTGTCAAGATGAATGGAATATAGTTAAGTTTCATTAGTTTTATTTTACAGAGAATTTGTACCACCAAAGAGCATGAATGAACAAAAGAGCGCATGAACATCTCCAGGCATACCTGGTGGAAATTACCATCTTCAAACACAGAAAAACAAATAAATAACAAACTAGCAGCTCCAGTAACAGTAGGCTGTGTCATAGCATCTGCATTTCCAGCATGAAAAGTAGCTCTGCCCACACTGGAAGTACAAGAGCATCTTTTGGCCTTAGGTCACGGACACTCTATGCATCAACAATCATTCTTTTTTTTTCTTTTTTGCTTGGGTATTTTTTACTTGATCAGCAAAGAAGAACGGGTTGGCCTTGGAAGACCTGTCATGGGACACTAAAAATACCAGAATACTTGTTACTAAAGCAGGCAAACTTTCCCAAGGCAGATTCGTTCAGAGAACCATTAGCATAAATGATAAGTGACAGAAGCCTCTCTAAAGCTGGTGAACCTTACAAAAGTTGAGGTTCCCTGTCCTCAAGAAAACCTGTGGAGAAGAAAGATTGATTCTGTGTATAGGCTTCCAAGTGTGTAGAGTGAATTTACCATAATACACACACTTCACTATCTGGAATGGTCTGTACAACCTTCAGCTAAATCAAAATATTCTGCTCCCACCTGAGTGACTCCACAGGGAGTGCCAGAAAGAAACAAAATTCCAAGGCTCTCATTAACAACTGAATGAGTGGTATCTTATATAAAATCTGAATATACAAAGCTGGATGGTTGCAATTTGTAGAATGAAAAGCAGAGGGTTCAAGTTGAAAGATTTTATTTCTTTACATTTCTTATTTCAGTAATTTAATGATAGATGAAGCAAAATAACCCATCTGTTTCAAAGATTTAACTGTAGTTGCTCTGGCATCAAACCCCGCACTATTTCTTTAGTGCAGTACTTATCACAGTTTTATCTTGCTTATCACACAGAATGTGCCAAAACTTCCTCTACTGCTTAAGTTTCTTACTCACCCTACAACACAGTTTAGAAGCATCACTCATTTGGCAGAGGTACCTGTATTACCTCTGACTGTGGACAGAAGCTGTGGAGAAATGGGGCTCCATGACAAACACCTAAAACGTAGCTTTTCTTTTACCACATCTTGGACTAGACTGAAACTTCTGATAGCCAGTGTCCCCCTAAATGTCTTGCAACAGTATATGCTTGCCTAGCTTTTGAACAGGTCAGGCAAAATGACCCTGGGGTTTTTCTGGCAAGGTGGAAACACAACCAAGATTGGCTGTGACCACCTCCCTACTCTCAGACATACAGATATTTCTAGACAAAAAGCAGCACTGAAAAGCAGAATCAGATGGACATCCTGGCTCAGCTACATTCTCTTCCTGCAGCATGAGTGGTGTCTTAGGCCATCAGTTTGTGAAGGAAGGAGATGTGGAGCAGGAGAGAAAACTCACGGGAGATAGGGACACTACTGCTGTTTGTTATCCTAGCCCTGTAACAAGTAAGAAGAAATCTTCTGGGAAATTATTTTAAAGCAAGTCTCTAACCAAAGAGTTTAAAAGTACTAGAATATATTCTGGTTAAGACATGATGATCATACTGAGAAAAGTACAGAACTTTATAGCCATTATATAGATTCATCAGCATTTGTATACATCTTGCACATAACTAGAACAGAGCTCTGATACTGAGAGGTATTACTTTCCCAGTAGAGATACTAACACCACTAACGACTTTGTACATCACTGTGCTCACAGTTAAATAGTCTCTATGTTTCTTTCATGTTACAGTTACTGATGAACTGGATAAAGCCCAGCACTCACCATACCAGTCTCAAAGCTGCCTAACTGAAGTGTAAATTTATGCTCCAATTTATCTCCCTGTTTTTGTGCATGTTGCAAACCTACAGTCCTCAGTGGTTACCTGTACAGTGAGAAAGTCCTCTGTGCCTGGAGTTCTCTCAGTGTAGAATGTTTTTCTACACTTGAAGAAAGTTTCCCAGAAGTACAGTAAACTAGAATAGCAGTTTTTTAAATCACTATTCACGCTCAACATTTCTGCAGGCTACATGCAAGTTTATCAAATTCTCAAGAGATGGAAACCAGCATGGGTGCAATATGACCAGCACAGTGCTTCCTTCCACACCCCAAACCAACTGTGTGTTACAGGCCACCAGTTCCTTCACCAGCAGAGATCATGGACTAGAGACCAGGAATGACCAGAAATATGAAGGATTTTCTGTATGTGGGACCAAAGCATTTAACCTTTAAAAAATTCTAGGATATCCTATCATAAATCTCAAAACTAATTACATCATATATTTAAATCTCAAAACCAAATTATGTCACATTTGGCTTAGTAGCTTTTAAGCCAAAAGAAATGCAACTCAAGGAGAAATTTAGAGCATGACTAGCTTTTAAGACTGGGTGTCATCCAGCTGAATAGCAGAAATTGCAAAATTAAACAACTGTCAATTGCTCAAGATATAGAAGTGCATATTTATATATGTAGAAACTTGCAGCTCCTTACCTGATAGTTATCAGCCTCTAAGGATGCTCCATTACCTTAGCAGAAGAAAGGAAATAGGAGGGGAGCCAACTAATTTACAGATTACTAGCTGAGAGAGAGCAGGGTGCAATAATCAGCAGTTGGCAGGATAAGTCGGACTTCTAGGGGCCAAGGGACCATCTTTTCTCACTGTTTAAGGACAGGCAGAAAAAAGAAGAGAGAACTGGGAACTAGGAAGAACTCACAGTGTGCATATTAGGTGTCTGTAAGCCCAGATGATCAGAGCCCCAGCAGTGAGATTTCATACTATGACATTTTCTGGATTAGAGGTCATTAGTTGCTATTCTTTTTAAAGGACCAGTCTACCAAGACTGCTTTGAGGAAACTAGAGAGATACACCTTTATCTCCATTTTAAATGTTTATCTTCACCACCTTTTGTTCCTGATTTCCTTTTTCTTTTCTTCTTTCCAGTTTTTACTACCGTTTTTTTATCATTGGCTTCTTGGATACCCCAGATATCTGTTTCTTTCCTGTGTCCATCTCAATACCACACAGCTGTAATTCCATTTTTCACTTTTTCTCAAGTATTATAATTTTTTCCCCTCTCTCTCCTTCTTTGCTTTTTATACCATCTGTTTTCTTAATCTTTCCCCTTTGTCTCATATGTCTCCTCTGTACTGTAATTGTACCTTCAGAAGCTTCAAGTTTGAATGATGGAGGTTTGGTCATAAGCAAGCATGAATACTACAAGTGTTAGGGCAGCTGGGATCAGGCTATGACATCTGGATGAGACATCCAGTTCATAGAGAAAAAGGAATAAGCAAGAGAGGGTTAAAGGGAATATAAAGAAGACCTCAGGACCCTGGGAGGAAGCAACTGAAGACATGACAAGACATCCTAGAGTTTTGATATCATCAGTTGGAGGTGCAGAAAAAATGCTTTATGAACACTGCAGGTGTATTGGTCTTCAGCTGAAACCCTACAAGGGACAGACTTTCAGGAGGAACTCAAAGGTACAAAATTTAAATGGCATGAAAGACACACAGCTCTCACCCATTGCTAACTGCTGACCAGCATACCATGGCCAGGTATGGTATTCCTCCATGAGGAAATGAGGCCCTGATGGCCTCCTCTGCAGCATTACCACTCCAGTAAGGCAGTGGGATGTTGCACACACACAGCAGAGCTTTATGTGTGAGCAGGTTTTGGCACAGGGTTTCTCAGAAGGGAGTTCTGCTCTACCACCCACATTCTCCTGCATCTATTGTGGCAAACACATTTCCCATCACTCAGGTGGTGCAACCTGTAGTCACACAAATGAATAGCTCACTTCACTCAGAACGTTTGCAATAATCTCTTGTTTGATCACTTTTTGTGTTACAGAACAGTGTAAGATACTGCTGCCAACCATCCCACTAGCTTCTGCTTCCTCAGTGGCACTCGCCCAATAGGACTGACCAAATTCTCAGATGCCTCATGAGGGGTTAAAGAATCCCACTGCTGCTTTCCTTAGGTGCTATGGTCTGAGTCACCCCACTGAGCTGCCCAGTCCTTCGTGCACCTTTGTGATAATCGGAAGGGCTGGGGCAAAGGTGCAATTGCATGCTAATCCCTTCACTTACTTATAGATAATGAATAGGTAAGAAGGAAAAGCCAGACACAGAAAAGATGCAAAACATACTAATTACAAGTAAGGAGGTCAGCCTGTTAGTGTTTGTAGTTCCTATTACCACATGTACCAAGAATTCTATATTTTAAAACATTTAGGAAAAATCATGTTAACTCCCACTGACGGTAATGCCATGATACAGCATGGGCCTAGATTTTTTCAGTGCTTCTCTCCCCTCTAGTTTATTTCCTCCCTTGAAAGGATGATTCCATGAAGTCACTCCTCTTTCCTGTAAAAGGGAACACTCCCAACCTGCAAAACCAAAAGTGTTTTTAAATGCCCACATCTGTAGCTGTTACCTACATTCTTTCAATGCCTCAGTGCAGCTCAGAGGCAGAGCACAGGAAACATACCCCATTAGCAGCTGAACCACAACAAAAAACAACAGCAGATAAAGCCACACAAAACCTCCACGCTGGCCTGAGAGAATGGACGACAAGGATCTTCTGCAAGTGTTCCGTGCAATTAGTTAATAAAAGCAATGATAAAAAGCATGCTGAGCCCAACAAATTAACTAATCCCCTAGGTCACAAACAAAGCACCTCTACTAAATGTGGACCAGGAGTGCTGATAAATGGCAGTGAGAACAGGCCGTTGCTGAGGAGCAATCACCTGGAGACACTTCTACAATATCTCAGAGAAGAAAACAGCTGCAGATGGCTTGATGGAGCTGATGTCTTTCCCCTCTGCTCAAGGGATTGCTAGGTATCTCTGAGTGAAGACATCCAGTGCCCCAGGAAAAGGCTGTCTGGATGCAGGATTAAGTTGGACCTTTTCAAGGGTCTATAGAAATGCAGGACATGTAGGTGTTTTCAGGGTAACAGGAAAGACTTTGCTTGTGACTCAGGTGACTGTGGGTTTTTCTGAAAGAAGAAAGGCATGGATGTTTCAGGATTGCAAGGAGAGAATTAACAAGAAGATCCAGTTATTGTCCAAGAACTTTTCCCGCACTGAGGGAATCACTAGGAGCTGTCATGTGGGCCTGGTCAGACTGCTGGGAGATGGGACAGGCTTGGCCCCTGGCAGGTCCAATGGTGGCAACACTGAGAATAAACGGGGCTTCCCTCTGTTAAACCAGCTCTTGCTAGTTTAACAGAAGAAGACATCAAGGGAAGCAAAGAGGTATAGTTAAAGGCAGGGATGGGAAGAGAGAGGCAGGCTTCTTGAAATCTGGTGTCATCAAAGGACTTGGATGTCCAGGGTAGGAACTTCATTTGCAGCTCTTTAAGATGCCTGAAACCTCAGCTACAAGACGGGCTGCTGGGAGAAGTAGCAAACACATGTGTCACACCAAATGGGTTTGTCATAATGATAATCAGGAAGCCTGAGAGGAAGTTAGAGCTGGGATAGAGGAGAGGCAATGCCCAGAGAGACCAGATGACTCAGCACCAGAGATTACAAAGAGGGGAGCCCTTGATGAGCACCAGCAAGTAAACAGTCATTTCAGGACACTAGAGGTCTGAACCAGGATTGCAAATTGGACAGAGGTGTGAGAGCCTGAAAAAGCAGCTGGAGTAAGGACACAGCACCCCCAAGGGTCTGAGGTCATTGGAGGTGAGCATGGGAAACTAAAGTTAACAAAGGCTAGAGGAAGACATGGCATAAAGGAATGCTTGAAGGAAGAAAGATTATGATAGCAAGAGGGAAGAGAGCTTTTCAGCCTTTTAGAGGTTCACATTTCATGTTTAATTAAGAATTTATTTTCTATTTTGGCTAAGATACAAGATATTCATAGCTCTCTGTTTGCCATTACATGTTACTTCAACACAGACAAGTTGCTGTGTTTCATTTAAATTTGAAGTAATTAAGAAGTGACTGAAGCATTAAATGCTTTTTTTTTAAGATTAGTATCTTTGTTGTAATGGAACAGGTTTACACAGTATTTGCCTCATTAAAATCCTTCATAAAGCAAATAATTGTTTTGGCCTTCATCTCAAAAATAAGCAGTTTCGACAAATTACCTTGTGCTATTTATAGCAGTTGCACAGATACTGTGTTGCTCGTAGAGAGTCAGGGACTGACAATGTCATGCAATTGTCCATGAATTATCCATGATTATCAGTGCAAAGCACTTATCTTGCCTTCTGCCCACAGAATCTGTCTCTCAGTTTTTGATGCGTTAATTCTCACAGCATCCCATTCCATAACACACTGAAAATTGTTGAAATTAATGGGACTTGGGTACTGGGCTGGATACTCCAAATAACATGACTGTTCAGTGAAAAGCAGAACCCTGGATTAGGTACTTACCCTTGCAATAGAAGAGCTGATCCTGACACACAGTATGGTTTGAAACAGTAATTTCCAAAAGATTCTCAAAAACTAAATACTGCTGGTGTAATAAAGTTTCTACATTCAGAAGTATAGAAAATGTGTATATTCCATGTGAAATCTCAGATTATTTTTTTATTTTTAGCTTGGCACATTATTTCTAATAAAATTTCTTACTGACACAGTTTTCATAATCTTTGAAATTGTCTACATTTATTATGTGTTTTTCTGTTGCACCAGATTTGTAATAAATTAAATATCTGTAGTTAATTTTTCTTCACTTCGCATATAACTTCTGGTAGTGTAGCAAATTTTGAAAGAATTTGTACTGTTGTCCCGGATTCATGCATTTAGAAAACTTGCCAATAAACCCTGCATTTCCCAGTCTTTAATTTACTGCATGTCCACATATCTGCACACAAAAAAAGTTAACCAGCAGTGAAATCCAACATAAAGCACAAGCCTAATCATTATTTTGTTTGATTGGTTTATCTAGGATTGTCACGTGGTAGAGGGAAACCACAGGCTGAGACAAGTCTGTAGATTCTGAAGTTTATTGTGGTCATTCACAGAGAGGTCTGAATTCTTTTGTAGGAAGAAAAAAATCATGCAGATGTCTTTCTGAAACTCAGGAGAGTGTTTCTTTTTTGCGCTGTTGTTTCTGCTCTACAGCTGAATTCAAAGCCTGAAGGATCAGATGTTGGTTGTTCTGGATGTTGTAGCTGCTCAGTTCTATCAGCTTGTCAAACTCCTCCCCTGTGTAGGTAAAGCTGTTTAAGCAGTATGGGGAAAAAATGGTGGAAACATCCACGTTGCCCTGTGCCATCTCAGCAGGGCTGCGCTCCACACCTGACAAATAAAGAAAGGCCATCAGTGGGGTAGAGATATGGTCCCACCTCCCACTTTCTGGGTGGGGCACAACAGTTACTCCTCACTACCCTAACATTTGCATTTCTCTCCCGTGGGAAGTGCAGCAGGGGAGGAAGATCAAAACTAGGCAATTTCTCCCATCCCCCCACAGCCAAAGGTCAGCCAGGTGGTGGGAGGACCATCTCTGTCCCATGGCTTACCTGGCTCTTTGTATTTTCTGAAGGAGTCATTCACCAGTGGGAAAAACACCACTGTCGGTGCCTCTGGAGTCTCTGTGTCTTCAAAGATATAACACTCCTTTAGATTTTTCTTTTCTTCTTCACTCATGTGGATTTTGGGAAATGGGATTCCCTGTTTTTGGAAGTACTTGGAGGCTTCTTCCAAAGGCTGAATTCAGACAAAAAAGAGAAAAGGTCAGAAATTCTGCCACACCCCACCACTTTTCCTAGTGCACAATGTGTCCTACAAAAGACCTTCAAAAAGATAAGGGAGCAGGGTTTTCTGCCATAATTTCTTCTGTAATTGTCTCCTGTGTGAGATATTAAGTACTAGTTGTTAACAGAACAACAGTTCAAGACTCAAACTCCGGCTTGCACTCCTGATGGTTGTTCTACCTCCCCCTCCTCATCAGCCTTTACCTACAAGGTAGGTAAGATGTGGGACGGGTGGCCTAGCAGTTTAGAACACAGAAACGTGCCTCTTTTGGAGAAAAGCCTGAAATGAGTAGAACGGACAGGAATCTGAAATAGCATGGTTTTGAAATGCAGATTCACAAAAGTACAAACATTTTATTGACTCAGTATGAAACATTTAAAAGCTTCTAACTGTCTAAGACGCCTGAGGATGGTTCTGAAAAGTGAGTTAAGCAAATAGTGAACTGGGAGCAAACACCATGTAAACTGAAATGTTAACCTTTCAGGTGTGTAAGTAATTTTTGAAAATAGGATTTTTGTTCCTAAGTCTGGTTGGCATGTATGAAAATATTAGCCTTCAAGAACTTCTATCTTATCTATATCTAGTAACAGGTATTATATACCATATTATTAACTGGTATTTGAAACAGCAGATATGGTGTCAAAGGACAATTCTTTTCAACAATTTGGAACAACAACAAAAAATTTAGTTACTGTTATAAAGACAACTGGACAAATTACTTCTAATTATACTGCATGTGGGTAATTTTAGATCGATATCACAAGACAACCAAAATGAGTTCATCAGTGGTGGTAGTAGCACCAGGTAAACATTCCATATGAAGTGTTGTCTTGATAGCCATATCAAGATCACAGGAGCACACAGGTCTAAGAGATAGCATTTAGCTTTTAGAGAGCTAATTAAAATAAAATATTTAGAAAAACTGGTACTACTTCTGTCATCTTTAGGGGATTTGCTATGGTTTATCAGCATCACTTGAGAGACCTGGGCATATGCACAATGGAAGCTTCAGACTAAGAATCCTTTTCTCCCAGAATCAGTTTATTCTACATAAATTATTCTGAACCCCTAGGAGTTAAGGAAGGCTAAAAGGGCTAAAAGGCAGCAGTTGTTATTGAAGAAAATAGAGTGGTCATCACACCAATGTCTGTGATCCAGAAGAATAGTTTAAGTGCAGGACAACATCCACTTTCCTCTCCGGCCTCATGAGCGGTGGATAGCTAATATCGATGTATCCTGCCGTGTCTGCCAGGCACATGAACTCTGCAGTTTCTGTCAGCTGGCTGGGGAAATTCTCTAGTACAGTATCTAAAAGGAAATATTTTTTACAATGAGTGATTCACTGAAGTAGTAATATATCTGTTGTTTGACTAATAAGGGAGGCAAAAATGCCTCTTGAGTCTCCATTACATTTTCTTTCCAAGATCCTGACACACTACAGAAGCTCAGACTTGACACAGAAAAGAAAGACCTGTTCAAGGTGAAAAGATAGCTCTTTCACTTCTCATGATGCTCTTCTTTCAACCCCAGTGAGCAGTAATTTCCTTTCCCTGGAATCAAGGGAATTCCTGAAGCTGATTTGACTGGATGAAATTTAAATAGTTATCTTGAAACACTTGTTTTCAAGAGTTCATCCTCTGCCTTCTCTTCACTGATGAAAACACTGCCATATAAAAAGGTAAAAAGTATTATTCACGGGTGTTTACCTTTCCATAAGCAGAAGTTTTTGCTCTGAAGGTATGCATTGTGCATTTGGAAACCCTTCAGGAAGTTGTAGAACTTTGAAACCAACACCCGCTCTGTCAGCAGCCGCCGAATAATGCCCATGATGCCACATTCAGGGGTCACTAAGTAAGTGTCTAACTCATGGCTCCCATCTGGTGAAGAAGGCTCATCACCTGAATGGTAGAGATAAACAAATTATTGGTTTGATACAGATCTTTACAATACTTAAAATACCAGAAAGCATCGAATATTAGTCAGAGAAAAGAAGATCCTAATAAGACAAGGCAACATACAACTAAATCAATGTCAAAGTAGGAACAAGAAGAAAATCAATCTTCAGTAAAGCATATTCCATTAAAAACAAAGTCAGAGTGGCAACAAAATTGCTAAAGCTGGAAAAAATTATCTATTTTTTGATAGAACTCATAGGACAATTCCCTGTGTGAAGATCAGGTTAAGCTGAGAATTTTGAGCTGTTTCTCTCAAAATTGATACAAACTGGCTTTGCAAAAAACCTCCAAACCAACGAGAAACAAACAAACAAACAAACAACCCCCTCCCCTCAAAAAAAAAAAACAAAACCAAAAACAAACCACCTGGGAGGAGACTTAGACATCCAGAAAAGAGCAGAGAAAAAGGGTTGTGCTAAATGGCACTTTATGAGGTTGGGAAGAGGGCCAATGAATTTCTATCACAGGCACTTACTGAGCTCAGTGTTCTGCAACATTTCCATGGAGAACATGATGAAAAGCCCATGAACTAAACTCACTACCCACATTTGAACACAAGATGGACAGTCATCACCTCTAAGGAAAACAGAGGTTTACAAGAGCAAAGAAAATTGAAATGGAGTTCTACATAATTGATGTAACCAAATCTTAAACAATAACATATAAGAATCACCATCTGCTGAGGCAGACAGAGAACACAGCATTGAGATGTTTGTTACAACATGAATGTTCACTGAAAGGCCCCTGGCAAAGACAACGTGTTTATAGATTTCAGTAGTTTCATATTTGCATAAATTCATTCCAAGGAAGACTAATGGAAATAATATTGCTATGAAAGAATTCAGAGAGGACACCTAGTTAGATAAAGCTGGCAACATGAAATCTCAGGATTTATGAGATAAAACAGAAGCGGAAAAGTAACTAACCAACATCAACAACCCTGTGCTGGGTACACCTCAGTGAGCGCCTTTCTGTAGGATTTGACGAATGCCAGGCATCCAAGAGATTGTAAGAAAAGACATTGCTCCATAGACCTGTGCAATGGTAGAGAACAGAGAAACTTCTTCAGAAACATTTTAATGAGAAATATTCCTTAAAAACCCCCCAAAAAAACCTCTCAGCTTTGCAAGGGGTATTGGAAAACCTCAAGGTTTCCAAATTATCACCAAACACTGCACGAAGTTCTTTTCAGCAAATAGCATTCTGTCCTCAAAGAGAAACACAAATAATTTAAAACATTGTGCAAGGCCTTCAGCCACTGTAATTCGTTGCCACCTACGAACCAACATTTTCCGTCCTATTAGCAACTGTCATCAGAGAGCAAACACACATGGTTTCCTACGAAATAAGGGTCTGGTCTACAAAGTATGTCATATACAAGTGGATACTCAGTTACAGGTTTGGAAGCTGCTCCTGGACAGCCAGTAGTGAAGTGGTTAGAGCACAGTTTGGGATAGCTTGCAGAATAGTCCTCTAATACAATACATCTTTGCTGTCCCTTGTACGATTTGTCTTTGCATGAGGTCTTTTGAATGAGACTCCTCTCCCTCTCCTCCTTATTCTCATCTCCATAGCACATCTTCCACTTTTCCCCTCACACTTAAAAGAACACCTAAAAATGTCTCCACAGTGCAGAAATCTCCAAAAGTCTCTTGGATCTTGGAAAGTACCTCTTCCTCCACAATTCTGCCACAGGCCCTGAGAGGAAGAATGCAGTGCTGTGCTTTGCTTTGAAAATCTCTACCAGTGAAAGCTTTGTAAAAGCCATACATTGCAAAGGATGCAATAATTTGAATTGAGCAACACAATAATTGTTCCTTCCATAAGTTAGTAACAGATACATGATTCCCTTTTAAATCCAGTTTGTTTGTGAAGTGGGACAGGAAGCCAAGGGTCTTCTGTTTCCCAGGAAGCCCTCATAGGAGTAGGACTTATTTAAAAAATGTAAAAAGTACATAATCAAGAAATCAGACTGGGGCTCTCTGACCCTACACGTAGCCAGCAACCAGAGTTCATTTGCATATAATTACCAGCTAGTTTCTGTCAAGACAACCTTGTCTCTCTGCAGCTTGACAACCTTCTGTTCAGCGCTTCTGTGAAAAGGCAACTCCTCTGGTTTCTCCTGTCTTATTTTGGTGTCTTCTCACTCTATAACTCTTTTGGCTCCCTCAGCCCTGAACCTACACACTGTTTCTGCATTTTAATATCTTTCAAACACTGTTGTCTCCCCAGAACTTGGTTATAAGTACATACCAATGTTGCCCTAACCTCTTACACTGAATTTTCTTGGTACCTCTATTTGCTGAAGAAAGAACTATGAGAGAGAAGGAATCTTTTACTCAGCTGACAAAGTTGAAAAGAACAGACAAGCTCTCATACACCCCAGCCATTCTTTTGGAAACCTGAGGGTCTTTTATCCCCATAAGTTCACCCAGTCTTTTCAGGTCTAGTTACTGCTCTTACAAAAGGCCTTTCCTCTCCCTGCAAATGACACCTTGCTTTTGTCCTTAAGTTATCATGTTATAACATTTCAATCATAACTCATGCATGTGATATCACTAGATGGCAACCTTGCTTTAACTCTCCACCTCATCTTTTTTAAAGATACACCTGTGGCTTTGGGGTCACCTGCCTCAGGTGTTAAGGTTGAGAAGAGAGCTCTGCCCAGGCTGGATGTGTTGGGTGTGCTTGCTACCTGGACACCTCAGGTATGAACACGCTACCTCACCGTTATTGAGAAACTGCAATGAATGAACACCAACTAAGGAATACGACATGGTGCTGCTGGTTGTATGGATTTTTCACATAAGTAAACCATTTCTTACCAGTATCCTTGGCTTATTTACATGTAAAGTATCTGTTGTTCGGGGTTTAAGAGCAGACAAAGTCATCTGCAGACAATTTCTTCGCCCCAGAGAACCAGCATACAATGAGGTGTAGTAGAGAGTTCCAGTATTATGCAAAATTAAAACAAGAATTCCATAAAAGCTTCAAATCTGTTTTTCATACAGTAGTGGATTCTGCCTACTACACTGAAATAAGGATGATAAAACTCACTGATTTATCATGGTAGCAAAATTACAGAGAATTTAAACTACTATTATACTTGAAAAAATATCAGCAGCAGTTCAAAAAATTACTCAAAATTGCCATATTTTATAATAGATTCAGTAGCAATGTTACTTTTTGTTATAAGATCATGCCATTCATAGACAAATTTGAATATAAGATTCCAGTTTCAAAATACAATTTTTTGTGTGTGGAACTCTGCTGCTGATCTGTTCAAAACAAGCCTAACATCTTCAAGCAGCCCTGAAACTTCAGGGCATGAGAGTCACTATTCAAGACAAAAGCAACAGTGAACAATGTGATTTGAAATTACCTCAAAGTACTTTTTAGCCCATCTCCAGTGTCCAAGGAATTCAATCAGAGGTGAGAACAACATGATGTACAGTTGGTTTCAGTCCTGCATGATGCCAGGCACTGGTTCCAATAGGCAGGGGTTTGCATTATATTAAAAATCAATTAAATTTTTATGCATTTCACATTTTTGCAATGGAGCACATCACCTTTCATGAAACAGATGCGGGATTCAGGGAGCTTCTTCATCAGGCGACCCATGAAGAACTCACTGCCAAAATCCTCTGCACGGATGAAGGCACCATATTTTAGGAATCCAACCTCATAAGGAGTGAACTCCACCCATTCTGCAGAGACACAAAACGAACTTTTAAATCTCAATCCTATCCCTACTTCCTTGCAGGAAGGGCTCTGAAATGGCACAAAAGCACCTACAGGACAAACCCTATCATCAGGGTGACCACAGACTGGCCTTCCTCAGGGTAAGGAGGTTTCAACTGGTTTCGGCCACTCAGTAATGTTTCTCAGTCTTGTTCATTCAGAGCTTTCCAATGACCATCTCCAGACAGAACAGAAGTGAAGTTTATACCAAAAGGAGTCAACCTAAGCTACCCCACATGTAGAGCTAAGGCTTGTAAGTAGCTTGGCTGTTCTTAAACACCTCCCCAGGATTTCTCCTGCACCCTAGAAAATTAGTTCCTCCCAGAGCCTAGACACAAAGTCTAGAAATGGAAAAGGAAGTTAAGGAGGGAAAGAAACCATTTATAAAACCCAAAGTTCAGCAGTACAAGAGGTTGCAGCACATGCAGCAACTGACAATGCAGATCATTTAAACACCAAACAAGTCCAGTTTTCCCATCACCTTTGAACTCAGAAAGGCTGTAGTCTTCTTTGATGTTGAGTATCATGTAGATAGGTAGAGGATTTTGACCCTGACTCAATGCCTGTCGTTCATCTGAGAGTTTGTGGTTATTTTTCTGTGAATTGATGGGAGACAAAGGGCAAAATCAAGCGACCTTCTTATCATGGTCTATGGGCTTGCAAGATTACAGCAAAATAAATACCGGTTTCAACTTTAATTTCTTTATTCTCTACACTCATTTTGAGTCCAAACACTTTTTAACCAAGGATACATCTACACTGGTTTATTTAATTGCAGGTAGGACACTTTTTGGAAAAAATGGTCTCCTGTTCTTCTCAGTAAATACATCCGCTTTACGTGTACATTTAAGTTCTCACAGGGAGGAGCAGAGGAAGAGAAACCAAGAACAGAGCTCTGCAGTCAGATGCTCAGATACTCATATTCATAGAAATTTTCTGCTCTACAGAATATCCCTTGAGCTGCTAATTACGCATTAAGAGGTACATGGGGACAAAACTGCCAGCAAGTTTGCAGATGACACTAAGTTGGGTGGGAGTGTTGATCTGCTTGAGGGTAGGAAGGCTTTAAAGAAGGATCTGGACAGCCTGGATCAGTGGATCAAGGCCAATTGTATGAGATTCAGCAAGGCAAAGTGTCCGGTCCTTCACTTGGGTCAGAACAACCCCAGGCATTGCTAAAGGCTAAGGGATGAGTGGCTGGAAAGCTGCCCAGCAGAAAAGGACATGGGGGTGCTGGTCAACAGCAGCTGAACGTGAGCCAGCAGTGTGCCCAGGTGGCCAAGAAGGTCAATGGCATCTTGGTCTGTATCAGAAATAGTGTGGCCAGCAAGACCAGGGCAGTGATGGTCCCCCTGTACTCAGCACTGATAAGGCCACACCTGGAATCCTGTGTTCAATTTTGGGCCCTTCACCACAAGAGAGACATTATGGTGCTGGAGCATGTCCAGAGAAGGGCAATGGAGCTGATGAAGGGTCTAGATAAAAAGTCTTATAAGGAGCAGCTGAGGAAGCTGGGGTGGTTTAACCTGGAGAAAAGGATTTTCAGACCTCATCACTCCCTACAATTGCCTGAAAGGAGGTTGTAGACGTCTGGGGATTGGTGTCTTCTTCCAAGTAACCAGCAATAAGACAGGAGGAAATGGATTCAAGTTGTGCCACAAGAGGTTTAGACTGGACATTAGGAAAAATTTCTTCACTGAAAAGCTGGAACGGATTGCCCAGGGAAGTGGTGGAATGACCATCCAAGAAAGCGTTCAAAACACACATAGATGTGGCACCTGGGGACATGGTTTAGCAGTGAACATGTCAGTGATAGGACAATGGTTGGACTCAATCTCAGAGGTCTTTTCCAACCTTAACAATTCTTAAACCTCTTTGTTATTCAGCAGAAATCATCTGCTGCATAATGCTGGCATGCTCTCAGGCTAGTATCTGTTCCTGGAACTTCATTTTCTACACAACAGTATTCAGTAGCTGTTAGGAAAAACATAGGCAAAATACTACCCCATCACTTAATGCTTTTTCCAGTAGAAGCCCCCAGAAATCAACGCTAGAGATCTGGTATCCCTCTTGCTTCCGCAGTTTTAGCTCCTTGGCATAGTATTTCAAGCTTTCCAGGGAAAAGCAGCTTAGTTTGCACTTGGTCATATGTCTGCGGACTTCACCAATCGGTCTGGATAGATCTTTATGTGACCACTCAGTGTTCTGATACAAATGTGACAAAGTCCTGCAGAAAAGAAAAAGAACATTGTCATATGTATGAGAGACTTCCACTTTTTAGACCTAGATTTAAGGTCCACATCAAATGAAGTAGTTGAGATTCATTAAAAACATCTTTTGGGCTCCGTTTATTATTGAAAAGATTTTCGGTCTAGAGGACTCTCCCAAATCACTGATGAAACCTCAAGACTTGCAAAAAGTCCCTCCATGCTATTAAGGATTATGCACAAGGCTGTGATTTGCACCAGGGTGACCCAGTAGGAAAGATCCTAGAGCTGAAACAAAGAGTCAAGGAAAATGTTGTTGCCTGTAAACAGTGCCTAGGCCATACACTGGCTCAGGCATTGTACTCCTAATGCAGCAATAAAAAAAGCTCAGGACCAAGGCAGTACACCGTTCTTTACCAAAATGAAGAGGATAAATATCTCACACAGCAGACTACAGAAGTGATGAATGGTGTCTATGTTCAGGATCTCCTTACCATGTTGAACCAGACGACCCAGTAATGTATGAAATAGCATCCAAGAGACCCAGCTTTTGAAGACCCAACAGGTTGCCTAACAGAGATGTCAGTGCCCGGGTGCCACCTCCTGTTGTCATGACCGCTATAACTGGTACCTGTTTAAACATCAACACAGCAGTGGTATGCAACGTTTTGTTTACCAGTGCTGTGAGCAGAGCTGAGTAAACTGTAGCCTTTTAGTCCCACAAGAAATTCCAAGATTCCACTGTTTCTTCAAGCAGGAGGGAGGAAAAGATGAATATCAGGTATTCCGTACAGAAAATAAATAAATGGTAACTAGCTGATTTTGAGGATTTTGGTGAAAATCAATCATTTTTTATTCTAAATTTCTATATGTTGGCTTATCAAAACAGCTCAAAACTTATGGTTTTAAGGCATTTGAATATTAGGCTGCATTTTCCTCAGCAAAACATCATCACATCAGAGCTGTATTTTGAGAACAAGCAGAGCTCATCCTCTCTTGTAAGTCAAGTATAATGGTTAGATTACATTTCCTACTAAGTACCTAGAGTATATAATTGCAGTAATGAAGCCTAATTGCATGGAAATCTCAATTGTGTTACAGGAAGACAAATTCCTCTAAGAAACCCATTGAGAGAAGATGAGCCTATTGACATTTCCCACACACATTTCCAGGCAATTTGCAAAACAAACACTCAACCGTTTCCTGATTCAAATCAAACATTTCAGGTCATAGCAAAGTATTCTGATTTGGGTTTACGTGACTATAAGGAAATATTCTCTTGCTGAAAAATCTGAAATTAGTAGTTAGAAGTACTTCCCCCTAAAAAATTCTTATACTTAAGAAACTGCTTTTTTCTGCTGAAACTAGTGTGCCAAGGAGAAACATTATGGTCAGTTTATGAGCAGAGGCAACAGTTACAGTGTCCAAAGCCATGCTGTCATGTAATACCTACCATGCTTTTGGTCTACCTGCCCCAGATAAAGGGAAAAGCATGGAAAAGAATCAAACCACTCTCAAAATGAAAACTTCTTCATTTCTGAAGTTCCTGGTTACAGACAATGTTCCCTTCCTAAAGCATCAACCAACCTCATGACAGCGTGGACATGAACTAATACAAACCCTAACTCAGACAAGCAGATCAGAGAAAAATGTTCAATGTCTTTGTGCTGTTTGAGGAACTGCAGCTGAAACAATGAGCATCAGAGGAGTTAGCCAGTGTTACATATTCCTTTAACTGTTAGATTTTCTCCCTCCAAAAATCTGATAATAAAAAATATTTTATTGGGCCTTGGTGACTGACTATCCTGGTCTGTAACTCACACATGAAAAAGAAATAAAGCAGACAAAAAAATGCTGATTTATTGTATTCTGTTTTCTGGGTAAATATGTGCCAACAGGGTTTGATACTACCCTGGCTCTGACATTGCTTCATCCAAACATTTCTCATTGCTTTAAATGGGGCATTGAATGCACCAGAGTTAGTTAAGGAATAATATGCACATGGCTACAAGCATTACACATTTCTGTTACACAGCATGTTAGAGTCCCTGTGGTCTTCCCCATACCTCATGTTCTTGAAGGTCTTGCTCTAAATGAAGTGCTTTTTTCAGAGCAGAAGCCACAAACTTCTTCCTTTTCTGTAGGAAATTTTTCTCCTCCTTACACAGATCAAACTCCAAGCGAACATCTAAGTTTCTTGACCTCAAACAAAGTCCAGAGTTAAATAGGTGGGCATGATCACTTAAAATTAATGTCTCTACCCATGTTTACAAGTCACGACTCTATTATTAGGCTTAAAAAAGCTGTCACTGTGGCCCTACAAAAGCACATCACAGATGGTACAGATAGGGTAGAGAAAAGACTGAGAAAGTGTAAAAAGTAGCAAAATCTTACAGAAAGCAACAGAAATATTCTTTTTTTACACTGATTTTCAATGAACACCTAACATAAATACTGTAATTCATATACAGATACTATGAACAGTGGAATATTTAGAATTTGTTGCCTCAAGGCCTCCAGATTTTATAAATACAAATACTCTGGATTTCTTACAAGAAGGAAACAAAGTATAAACACATATTTTTCTAAACTCATAGCCCTACAGATTTTGCAGCCAGAAAACATTATTCTCATACAAAGTGGACTCCTATATAGTAACATAACAGGAAAATTTACCCAACACAGTTAACCACCTTCTGGACATGGGTAACAAACACAGGCTATGTAGGTAAATATAATCATTAACTAAATGCTGTCTCCCTTAGTTACAGATAAAGGTAAGAAGGCAAAAAAGGTTTGCAACATCTTTTTTTCACAACCACAAAACCCAAATACAAAATTTCTTACCAGTCATTTGCTTTCGCATGTAAATTGATTGTCTCACCCTAGGAAAAAAACCCCACAGTATAAGCACTGGAGATTGGTTTATGTTCTTTTCTGTCAGTCAGCTCTGAAGCCCTTCCCTTTCTCTAAAAGCCATGTTGGGACACAAAGCCATAACAAACAGAAAATCAATCTAATTTTTAAAATTCCTCCAAAACTACTCTATTTTATTTGTATTGTTTTATACTAAAAAGAGCAGTGTATGGTAAAAACCAACATCAGCTCTGCCAGCGTGTTCCATCTTGACTCGTCATTTGCATTTGCTCTGATCAGCATTAGTCCCCCAGCTGCTCACACCTCTGTCAAACGTTTGGCTGTGATTTTTGATTCTACTTGGTTCATATGAAAGTGTCCAGGTCCTTAATCCTCTGACAGGAATGTAAGGGCACTAGCAGTTATATATCTAAACCTCTACTCCACTCTGATCAAATTAACTCATGCCCATTAGTCTTCGGTCCATAACTTCCCATTTATTCCTGGAAGGTGGTATCAGTCACCTTTGCTACTGCCACCTTCTCATTGAATGGAAGTGAATCCAGAGGAATAGTGAGGGATGCATGGAAGTCTTTTTTCTCATCACCGGAAGTACACTGAAAAATAGATTATAGTGCAGAAAAATATTTAATGTATACACTCTGAAAAAGCACTGTTGCCAACTTACTTTTTTCATATGAGGTTCTCATCCAGCAGTTTTCAAGTTGGCATCTAATATTTAGATTTCTTAGGGGTTACAGAGCTCTTTCAGAGCTGAAGTTAGTGAAAGATGGCTCTTAATTAAAAATATAAAATCTTTCCATTTGTCTCAGTTGAGTGTAGGAAACCATGAATTTACTGCTCTTACTCAAGCTAATGATCACATACTGAGTAGAAATGAGGCTTCTTCTCTGCCAGAGCCACACGCAGCTCTGACAGGCTGTACTTGATGTAATGGAAGTCCAGGGGCTTCACAGGTTGCCAGAAAGAGCCCAGAGACAGGGTCTGGCTCTCTTCATAGGATCCCTTCACTGAAAACAAGAAGTCCTTTTCTAAAAAAAAACATGAAAAGAAAAGTTAATCCCAGAAGTGGAACATTAAATGGTCATTCAAAATTTATCATTTTGATATATAAACCCTTCAACAATACTTAAAAGCTTCCAAACTCTATTTATCCAACAAGGGAACATTACAAGAAGGAGGAGAAGAGAGAAAACAAACAAACAAAAGCAAACCATAAAACACGAGAGAGTTTATAAAACAGCAGTAGCTCTTTTTAAGAAAATCTGACATACAGGCAATTGGACAAAATATAACTTGAGATAGAAATATATGTTTACTTCTATTTTACAGCACTTAGGATATTCATTGTCTCTCTAATAATTCCCTTTGATTTGAAAGTTCCGTTTTTATAATTAGTTAGCACAGACAGACTGTAATTGGATCTAAGAACCTGTCTATACACCCATAACCATCCAGTTCCTGTGCTCTAATTGTAAGAACAAAGTAGGAAAAGTACCAGAAAACAACACACACACACAAAAAAATTTCCATTTACTATAAAAAAGGGGGTTTTGTTTCTAGTGTAAAGGCATAAAGTCTAACCTGAAGGTTCTTTCTTTGTCCATCTATTGTCCACCAGGACTTCCAAGCAGGAAATTTCACGAGACTGTAGCAGAGGTGAACAACGAGAGAATTAAGTATATAAAACATGCCATATCTGACTCACTTCACTGCTACCTGTCTTTGATCACCTGGGTCCCTGAGTCTGGAAAACTGTTCAGTCTGTGTTTGTTAGGCTGATAAGAGAAAGACTTTGGCACTCTGAAAACATGTCAAGTTTCAGCTGAACAAAAAATTGTTGTGGTGCTTTGTTCCATCTACAAGGATGGGACTGGGAAGAGAAGGGAAATAACAGGAGTGGTAATGCAATTGTCCTGAGGCCTCCCAAGGGTAAACTGATGGGTTGGCCAAATCACAGGCCTATCCTTGCAGCCCTGCTTGCGTAAAGGTGGACAGTCAAGGGCTGCTTCCTCTGAAAAGTGAGTTGGGGGCAACTGAGAAGGCAACTTCTGTATCATTCTCTGGAAGTGGGGAAAACAGGGTGGCCATGAGGGAGTCACAAAGGAAGCCCCCAGAAGGAATGACACAGAGGCAGTAATTCAATGAAAGAGCACTTCAGGCTTTGTTAAGAGGGTTGGTATCAGCTGCTGGTGGTGAACAGGTCTCTGGGTATCCCAAATGACTGTACATTCTTTCCTAATACATCCTCCCACAGGGAGCAGCACAACAGGATGACTGCCTGTCCAACCCACATCTCCCTCCCCTTCACCCTTGCCTGTAGTGAGTTGTTGGGGCACCTGCTAGATTCACCACCTCCCATCATTATTGTGAAAACAAAGACAGAAGAGCAATAGTTTAAAATTACCACTAATACACCATTAGTGACAAGCCTTTCAGGAGGGACTGGACTAAAAGAGAAAAAAAATGCAATCAGAACTAATATGATCTAAATACAACCTTAAATGAACAGCAAGGAATAATACTTTCCTTAAAGTTTGTCTTGTCATGCATAGTCTCAAACAGGTGACTGATTTTTAATTTTGGGAGACATCTGAAACATGTCTTATTTAATTTTTTTAATGATAATGGTAAAAAATAGTTGTAATAAGAATGATGACTGAAGTTCTTATTATTCTTATCCCTCTTCCAGCAAATAATGGGATAAATTAATAATCAGGATGATTTTTGGTAGATAAAGAACACAAAGTTTTAGCCAATATGCAACTAACTTGATCAACACCAGCTGCTACTGTGATGCTAAGCATTTAAAACCATATTATATTCAACGCTAGTGTGTGTATGGTTGCTTAAAAAAGACAGTTCTTTGGTTCCATATGAATTTTACTCACATGCTTTCCGACGCAAACTCAACCTCTAGCATCTCCTCTGTCTGTAAAAGATTAATTATAAGCATTAGAATTAATTTTCTTTCTCAGTAGCTATGGTTTACAATGATTATTCTAGCTCCTGAAACACCTCTTCAATCAAATCAAATTTTCCTACAGCTTTAGGGTATACTAAGATGAGTGAAAGCAATCAAGTTAGAATGATTTTGAAAAGCAGTCTCCCTCCTTTTTTAACCATCAGTTCCCAGGCCAACTACTCTTTTCCATTTGCTGGTGAGGTAGAATAAAATGGCAGGCAGTCCTAAGTCTGGAATAACTGTTGGCTTAAAAATGTCTAAAGCTTTGGCTTTTTTTTCTGTGTAATGCCATCAGAAGACTGATACTTTTGTGTAGAAGAGGGCATTCTCAATTCTGATCAAAAGGACTCCTATAACACGAACAGTACCTTGAGCAGTCACCGGACAGTTAAGGAAGACTGCCTGCCAAAATCACTGTAGAGCTGAATACCCATATATACCCTATAAGAAAAGTCAGTGAAACAGCAAATCTATAGTAGTATCTAAATTGATACCCAGATCCCATGCTGACGTCATCATAAATGTGTCCAGGCACACTGAAATAATAAGATAGTGTGAGCAATTGGCCATCAATGGATTTTAGCACCTCAGAATGGATCTTTGTGTTATATTCAGGTGTACACAAAAGAATTACAGGGCAGAGTATCAGTTTTTAAGTGAATACTCCAATATCTGTGTCAGAGTATGACCAAACTCACAAGTGCTGGTACCAGGAAAAAAATTCTGACAGAGGAACTTTGTGCAATGGTAATGGAATTTTGTATTTCCAACAAAACCTAGGAAAAAGGGAACTCTGGTGTCAGAAAAAAAGCTGTCTAAGAGGCTTGAGGAGCTAGTAAAAGTCTTCAGGACTGTGTCCAAGGTAGGGAGGCAAACTCTGTCTACTTTGCTGAGTAAGGTTTGGAAGGTACTTTATAGGATACATGAAGTGCAAATCAATAGAAAATAAACCCTTCCACCTACAATTGCTTTAAAAGAACTTACTTAGGGGGTAATATCAAAAAATGTATTTCCTTCCTGTGGTGAAGGCAGTTTTATTACTCACCTTTGGATTTAGCTGAAAAGTCAAGCGAACTGTTTCTCCAAGCTGGATTTTAGCAATATCAAAGAGAATAGTGAAGAGAAGGTCATCTTTAGTGACTGCATTTTCATCATAGACTTTGATCTCAAGAATATTCTGCAAACAGAGGTACAGAATTAGAATTTTATTCTGAGACCTTACAGAGGTACAAGTATGTTAGGGAAGACAGAGAAAGGATGGGGAGAAGTGAGAGATCATGCACAATCTTTCATCCACACAGAGATTAAAATATCTGAACGCAGCATAGAGTTGGGTTTGTTGCTGATTTCCAGTGCAGAGTAATTTAAATGACAAAGGTCAGTACAACCATTGAATATGGAGCTTCCATATTGAAAAAAGTGTTTGGTCTCTAATTTGGTTTGAGGTTAGCACTTTTCCCTGAATTGTGGGAAACCAGCCAGCAATCAGAACTTATTGCTATTGGTGGAATAAAGAAATCCATGGATATAAGCAGCAATTAAAATACATTAAGGATGTACCATATAACTACTGCACGGTTGCATAATTTTATCCTGTAAATTGTTAAACAGATAATTACCGTGGAATCTACAGAAACTGATATGCTTTTGTTACATTGCACAAACCCCACTGTATAAACCTCCTGCCCTCCCTCCTCGGTCGTCTGCTTCTTTGGATGGATGGATAGGAGAGGGTAAGAGTCCCTCCTGAGCCTGGCTGGTACCTGGACATGGGCTGGCTCAGAAGTGCCTCCCAGAGCACTGAGCAAATGAACATTACCTGCTGTTTCCTCAGTGAGGCAATAATTCAGGCCTCTCTCAATATAGTCAGCAACTCATTGCCATGTAAATTACTGGGAGTGATTTTCTCAGATTCTTGCTTATGCACCAGATTTAACCAAAACTCGCTAAGAGGTCTGATGCTGATTAAAGACACACAGGTAGGCACATGGTCTTGCACAAAAACACATGGATAAAAAAGAGTGAGCATATGAATTCTGTTGCCTTAGAAGTTCACAATGCATGACAGAAAGGTTCACACCTAAATCTGATGAGTGACTGAATAGACAAATATACTGAAAGGAAGACACTCCAGAATCCAAGTATTCAATTTTGACATCTATCATTCTGTAAAAAATCAGCAAGTCAAAAATAGCAAGTGACCTTGAGTTTGCAGTTTATCATCAGTAAGGCTGCTGACCTTTATGGCCACATATGTAAATGCATTACACTGTGCCTCAAGCAGAAAAACAATTCTGTTTGAGGCTGACAGGGTCAGTCCTGCCCACCACACATACTGATAAGAGGCAGAGAGAAGCAGCCACAGCAATGCGGGTTTTAGGAGAGCCATAAACAGTCTGTACAGGATTATGGAAGATGATGGAGGTGATATGCTTAAAAGCAATAGTTTCCAGCTAGAAGGCACTGAAGACCAGATCAGTTTTCATAGTTGAGACATTGCAATAGACTGTCCTTATTTGGCTAAAATTACCAACTTATTTTCTTAGTGACCTAGTGATTTGAGTCCCTCAGTTACACCCAGTTAGCCAGGAGGGGCATGCATAGGGTGCTGGATTGCTAAGGGGGCTCTCCAGCTGCTCCACTAGGATTCTGTGTGGGAAGTAGCCAGCAGTGTCTGGTCACTTCGCTGTTTCTATCTGCTCCTGACAGGGCATCGCTGGGAGCCAGGCAATGAGCAGAGCCAGCCCTTGGCAGGGCTGCATGCCACTGGCACTGGAAAGAGTCATCCTCCTGGAGCTGTGTGAGTCACGCCCACAGCACAAGCGTAGGAAGCCCTTTTTTAGCCAACTGTCAGCCATGCAACAAAACAGCTTCCCTTCAGCAAACAGCCCTGTTCCTGGTGACAACCAGCATAACATATCCAAACAGGTTTTTCTCTTCTACAGTGATAGTGTACTATATAATTTTACTGTGCTCTGGCTACCATGATTGGGCAGGTGAATACTTCAATAAAATACAAGACAGGAAATAAGAAAATAACAGGACAAGCAGATTCTGATTCTGCTCAGAGGGTAACGAGCAGAGCAACTGCAGTGTATACAGAGAAACCTGTGAGAGTCTTAACTTAGTCTGCTGTGCCCAGACAGCGGTGAAGCAGCAGTGACAGACATGCCAGAGCACTTTGGCTATCCCAAATACCCAAGACATACCTTGTACAGCCCATACTGAAGCCACAGCCACCACCGTGCTGCTGTTGCCACACGCTGAAAATTACTGGGGCTAACGCCACATGCCTTGTCTCCTGCTGCAAACTTACTGTAAAGTAAATGTAATGTCTTCCCAAATGCTACTCCCTGAAAGACTAGTTCAAGCAGCTTCCCGTGGCCAAGATAGTTTCTCTAATTCTACTGTGTGGTATTGCAGTTTTGAAAAACCTGTTAGCAGGAGCAGGTGCTCTGGTGCAAGAGTTATAGATCAGTGGGTGTTTGTTCCCATGCCGCAATGTTTTTCCCTTGCCTTTCATCTCCCTGACAAACCTGCAGGGCTCTGTGAAACTGTGCCTCTCTGGCACTTTGGAAGGAGTTGGAATGTTTTTTAGGTTGGCAGGAAAAGCACTGGCTGCAGGCCACAGATGGGCAAACATGTTAAAGCTGAAAGATATACCAAACAGGAGCCATCTAATGTCTGTGGAAGCAAGCCTGAGAACATGTGCCATAGGCAACTTCTGCAGTCAAAGGCAAGAGGGATTGTTCACTGGAAATCCTATGGTGTAGCAACACTTTGAGCTGTTCTGAATACTCTTTTGCAGGATTTTATCGATGCTCAAGGGAGCCAGGGGACTGACCTGCTGATTTGGCACTTGAGAGAGTCCTGATCTGCCACCAGCACTGGGAAATGAAGAGTGCAGGCTGTAAAGCAGACATAGATTGACCCAAGTGTGAAGTACGCTTGGTTTACTTGGCCTGCTGCTGATCTTTGTGGACTTCTAGACCCTAGGACTTGCAAATCTTCTTAACACTCACCATGACAATAGAAGTTCAGCTAGTTGGTTTGTGGGTTTTTTCCTGTTGGTTTGTGTCTTTTATTTTTTCTTATCTCAGGACATTACAAAGGAATAGTAAAAATGTACACCCCTCTGATGCTTCCACTACCCAGCTCATATACATCTTTTATACTATTCAATTTACTCCGAAATTTTCATCTTTACTCTTGAAAAGCAGTGATTAAAAAAAAAAGAGAGAGAGAAAAAAAGGAAGAAAAAGTGAAAAGTAATAGAGCAGTGTATGAATGGTTGTGAAATACTGTGGTTAGTTTTTACATACCAGAAAATCAGATTTATTTTTACTGCTGCAGCCTACTTCAAATCCCCTTACCCATATCCTTATACTCCCTCATATGTATTTATTTTTATTTAGCCCTACATATTAATCACGCAATGACATCTCTGCCCCAGAAAAAAAAAAAAACAAATGCACTCTGCATCTTACTTTTACTTGGCTCTGGATCCTGAAGCAAAATGTTTCATTCCACACTGGATCTTTGCAGTTCTTGATGGTTTTGGTCCGGGCAGTCTCAGGGGAAGCAGTGGGCAAGGACAGGCTTACATAGCAATCGGTCTGACTAACTGTATTTGAAAACATATATTGTAACTCACAAATTACTACAAATATCTTAAAGCATAGCCTTATAGCACTGTATCTATAGCAAGCTGCAAAAAGGAAACACTGTTTCTCTTACTTTTCTGACAGCTCCTTATTCAATAGAATTTACTACTATTTGTTCACTCGTGCAGGTGGGAGCTCTGGTCATTAATGGAAGTTCAAAGAAACTAATGCAGTAAAGACAATTGGTAAGAAAAAAGCACACAGAGCTACTCTTACTTAACAAACCCATTACTGGTATATTCCTGTTGGTTGCAAATGAAGAGATTTATGCAATGGAGAAGAAAAAGGCCTACATTTTAAGTGAACCCTTTTTAAAGGATAAAATACTTACTTAACTCTTTCAGCATTTAGACAAGAGTCTGACTTTTTCTTTGCTTTTGAGAGGGGATCAGAAGAGTTCAAGAGGGTCTGGGTACAAAGGGTCTTCCCCATCTGGTCTGCTGCCCCCACACATCTGTAACCCAGTCCACGTAACAAGCTGACTGTCTCACGCAACATGGGATCACATCCCTTTATCATCGAAGAAATACACAACAATACCAGTGCACTTTCATCTTACTGATTTAAACTCTGAGCCTTGATAGTGAAGAAAGTTCTAATTTCTGAAAAGGGTGGTGATGTAACAGTAGGTTGAACAGTTAGCTACAACTATGGCATTAAATGTTCATAATACATGGAGGTTGCTTTGGGGTGGGCTCCCAGGAACCACACCCACATACAAGCTGGGGCAAGCAGCCTCCTGGCTGGGTGAGTGCAGCTATCACAGAACCATAGAATGGCCTGAGTTGGAAGGGATGTTAAAGCTCATCTAGTTTCAATCCACCGGCCTTGAGCAGGGACACCTTTCACTAGACCAGGTTGCTGTATGTGCTGGGCACTGCTGCAGGGTGTTGATGAGTTGTCTCTCTTGTGGGATGCCAGAGTTTTTGGGTGGGAGATAGGTTGGGTGCTTGTATGCAACTATCCTTTTGTGTGTTAGCCTGACCTATGCAAAGTATTTGGTGGTGTTTTGGATTCTCTCTGATACTGCTAAGAAGATGATAGGTTTAGCAAGGAGCAGTGCAAGGCATCTGCTCCTAAAAGTATGAAAGAGTTGATGCCTCATGAACCTGTGGTAACAAACTGAGACCCCAACAATATAGTGAAGAATGGTGGGACTCACTCTCTCTACACTGTCATTCACCCTTTCCAGCCCTCTCATTTTGAGCAAATCTGCTGTCTTTTTTAGACAATGGACATTTCTTTTGTCTGCTGGGCAACTACAGTTGTTTCTAATGCCTCCAGCTCTAAGAACTTCTTGTGTATTCACAGCAACAAGTCAGATTTGGGTATAGCAGGCAGTGTGGTACTATGGATACATGCTGAGAGGAAGCATGACCAAGTGGGTAACCTGCTGGAATAGCTCTCATGACATGTTGGCTGCAATCCCAGCTCTGCTCCAGACTGCTAAGTCACTCTGGGCAATTGCTTCCATTTAAATTTATCTTGTTTCTCTATCTGCATTTCCCCACCAATAAAAGAGTAATAACCATCCTTTCCTCTTTTGTAATCCAGTTGAGGAAGCCCATGATTAAAAACATAAAAATTAACTCCTGTTATTAATATTTCCACATGACCCACAAGAAGAGTGCCTTATCAGCAATTTTGTTATTCTTTCTCTACCAGTCTCGTGGTTCTCACCCCACATTTTCTTTAAACTTGTAGTGTAAACCATGTTGCAATGAACAGGTATTGCTTAAAGCAATTTGTGCAATCAGGTTATGTATGATTTGTCTTTCAAGTCTCCTGAATACTGTCCGAACATGAAACGCCTTCCATTTTTTCAGCATGCATTTGATGTCCACAGCAAGTAAGAAATTACTTTAATATTGCAAATTCAGATGTCTCTAGTTCTTCTGTTTAATATTAGGATATTTTTAGCCTTATTACTGCAATTTTAAAATGCAGAATGTGTGCAATATATCCGTTGATAACAATTTATTGGTAAAGGAGGTATTAAAATATTTTCTTTAGCTCTCATCCACACAATATTTTCTACAATTCTTCAGTTGATTTTTCACATTTTAAAAAGATAATATTGACTTTTCATAGCTACTTCTTCAGATGGTGCCCAAGAAGCAGGCCATCTGTTTCTTCAGCAACTGTATCTGTCACTTATGCACTAATGGTGTATGTATATTTTAGAGAATTTGTTCATTTATGGCCTGGGGTATCTCTTTGTTGTACATTCTAGCTATGACTCCTGACTGAGAAGAAAGGCATTCAATATTTTCAGAGTATGAAAGAAGTACTAAACTTGTAACTTACACCTTTGTATCCAGATAGAACTGTTAGGATCTCTGTTCAGTCCTTCAACCTCTCTGAACAAAATAAACCTATAGGCAACTCAAGAAGTTAGTTCAGTCTTTAGCAAAGCTGTTTGCCCTTAGTAAGAGCAAAAAATAAAGTCCCACAACCTGATGATCCACACTTAACACTAACTCAGTTAGCAACCCATGAGACCTCAGTTTCAACAAGAGCTTAAGAAAAGAATGCAGATAAAGATACCTGACTCTGAAAACAAGCAATTAAAGGCAGAACCCTGCATGAAGAACAAATCACGCTCCTGAACAATAATGTTGTGGGACGCATCTGCTAACATATATACAACACAAATTTAGTTGTATTTTGGACCAGATGCCACATACATTGCTAAATACAAAGTTATATAAATGTCAATACAAATGCGGTGTTAAATATAAGTGCAGATGACGAGATTTAGCACTGAGATCTTTTTGCATATGCTTCTAGCCCTGGACAGCAACAGGTCGATGCTCACTCAGTGTCTTTCATGTTGCATTCTCTTCCACTCTCTTCCTCCCTCCTCTGTAAAAGGCTTTAACTGTTATCAGCTATTAATATTAAAGATGTCCAGATTGAAGAGGATTGATTTAGACAGTCTGGTATATGAGAAAGAGCAGAAAGACTTGAGTTTGCTAATTAAACAACAAGAACAAAATATGGCGATAGTCAATTCTGTAACGTCCCAAATGACTGAGATAAAGAGGGTAATTATCTGTGGCTCTGCATGGCCACAGGGGAAAAAACACAGAGACAAATATTAGAAAACTGCCCCAGCAATTAGAAAATTAGCTCTAGCAAGAGAGATTTTATAAATTTTCTAGGTAACTCATTTCAGAGATTATTAGTATCCAGATAAGTATCAGAGTGACAGAAAAGCTAAACTTCATCCTACTTCAGGAGAAGAGGACCAGCCCAGGTGAACCTACAAGGTGTCATATGGAATTGCTGCCACGTAATGCCCATGTTTACGCTGGAAGGCAATAAACAGGATAATCATGTCACGTCAACTCTATTACATGGAAACAAACTAACCCACCTCCCTGCCAGGCTTGACTCTCAGAGAAAGAAGTGATAGGACATCCCAATATGGTACACCAGCCCAAGAGGTCAATTCCCAGGTGTCTGAGTGCTGTCTCCAAAGCAACTCCAAGCCTCCTTCTTTGGCACATATGAAATAAGACTCTAAGTTCACTGGAAGACTTACAATCTTTTCTTTGCAAATAGATACGGTGTCCCAGTAAGAAGGCCTAAATCCACACCTAGGGTCTCCATGTATCATCACAATACAATCATCAAAATGAAACGACACAAAAAGCAACACAATATAATACAGAGAAGCCCATGGACAGCTGAAGTAGAAATCATGCATTTCTATAGGCACAGCCTTTTTAGACTTTTTATAAGCATTGACACTACTTCACTCTTCCCACTATCAGAGCATCAGCTAGTAAGACCCAAAGTATTGTGTATTTTTGGCAACAAGGTATTATCAAACAGTCAAATTTTCTTTACTCCACCTCAGACCATCTTTCAATGATATGTGGTGCATTCTCAGATCTATCAATAGAAAATATTTTTAAGAACATTCTTTCATTTCCATTTAAAAATAAACTACCCGAAAATTAAGTCTCAGCCAGACATCAATACTGTTAATGCAGGCACCAAAGGTAGTTAGAACTGCTGAGCATCTGAAGAAACCGTTATCAGAGGAAAACATCATGGAAACAAATTTGGAAACAGGCTGCAAGCAGTACACAGGAATGCCTTGGGTTTCAAAGAAAATAGGAGAGGGAGCAAAATCAATACCAAAAAGAGCTGAACCGACAAATCAACACTCACAAGTTTTCTTTCTTCAGAAGGTGTTCACAAGAATATTATTCAACTCAGTTAGGTGAATAGAAACAAAAATATTTTCAATGTTTAGCTAAATCATCTTTTTTTTTGCCATAAACATCATTATTTTGACTCAGACATGCCTCTGACATGCTTTATAAAAACATGTACTTATAGTACTTCTCTTTTTCTCCTCCAGGATTTTTTCTGAAAAAGCAGAAGCATCATGGGAAATGTAATCTTGTGCAGAAACTGACACTAAGCTGCAGCACTGACAGTGGATTGCAGCAGTAATTCTGATTTGAGTTTTTCAATTGAGATTGCGAGTTTTGAAACAAAAACTTTGCTACTGAATAAATCACCTTTATGGCAGGAACACTTCTAGATATCTTTTTTTTCAAGTAAAATTTGGTACTGAATGGAAAGCTATAAAAAACTGTAGCTCAATAAGATAGTGAGGACAAGGTTGACTGGCATGAGGTGTTCTCCTTTCACAGTGTTTGATGTATCTGAAAACCAGAAAATATTTGCAAATATGATGAGTGAGGTTAAAAATATCCCCAAGTCTCACTTACAGGAAGAAGGTAGCACTGATAATCTGTAGGAATTTACTGCAGATTCTGTTCACATAACTAAAAATAGATAACTGGAGATGTTCTTTGCTTTCTAAGGTGAAGATGGAGCAGCTATGCCTAAGAAAACAGCATTGAAATAATAAGACACGATTTTAAATAAGTAACAAAAGTGGGGTGCAATATGCCACCCCATTTCTCATAGGATGGTTTGCAGCAGCCAACCTGAAGTTAAAGACATTGATGTATTAATTTGGTAAGAAAAATGCTGTAACATACCAAAACAACTTACAGGAAGCAAGAATGTTTGCATTACAATCTAAATAGGTCCTTGTGTTCCTGAGAATTCAGCCCAAAGTCTATAAATGTCAGACACCATTCTGTGAATTAAATGTTGGACCCACAGTGTAAACTGTCACAGTCATATTAAATCTAGCCTCTCTACTTTACATTGGCCTCCCACAGAATAGAAAATCAAATCTGGATTCTTGGTCCTTATCTGCAAGGTAATCAGTGTGCTCAGTTCAGCAAAAAGGTTGCCCAAAGTTCCTCGCTGGAGACCATCACTCTGAGAATCTCGCCTATGGGCAAGGCTTTCCCTGGCACTACTCCGAGTCCTCAAAATAAACCTCCACAGGGACCAAGACACACCACAGGCCTTATCACATTGCGCTTTTATCATACCACTCACATCAGAAGGATTCATGTAGATGCATATGAAAGGACACTAAGAGAGCACAGATGCATAAAACAAAACAGATCTCTGCTCAGAAGGCAGGGAAAGAATGAATCACTAATTACAGATATCAGCCACACCGGGTAGTGCATTACTGGATGAACTGCAGATACTGCTGTCTTGATGAAACCAGAAAAACCAGAACAGATTCTGAAGTGTATAAGAAAATACGAATGCATTTAAATGTAATTTTCAAAATAAAATACTGAAGATGAGAAGTTGTACCTTTTCCCCATCAAGAAATCCTAAAGCATTTCCTGCAATAAGTAAATCTGTGTTACCAATCTTCATGTTATTTGGGAATTCTTTGAATGGCCAAGTAACAACTGATAATACTATTAACACAGATGTGCTGATATTCAATTTGTGGTTAACGTTTAGTGTCAAGCAAAGTATACTCTGGTCTTAACACACAATTGTGCAATAGTAAATAGGATTAGAGCAAAATATGGTCCTTATCAAGTATGATCAAAAATTCCAAGGTACAGTAACTTTAAAGATAATGTAGGAGATTGTAAGCATGGGAAAAGACAATGCTCTGCTCACTTTCTTAAGTCGTGAGAAGATGTTATGCAACTCAGCCTAAGGAAATTTGTAAATATAGAAATCCTCTTCAGGAATCAAAGCACATGCTACATCATAATTGTGTTTTCTGAGTGCAAACTAGAAAATCACTTCCTGAACAGAATCTGCCACTGCCTTTTAACTTTGCAAGCCAAATGGCAGAGGAGGAGTGAAGGATCTTGAATCACTGCATGGACCTGTATCCTCTCAAAGCAGTGTATGGTTGTACATTTCTGCCACTGTGACCTACTCATTCCAGCCTCTCCTCCATCCAAGCTTATCCTTTGCTCATTTCCTTTGCCTCCACCTTTTTCAATCCTGTTTTAAAACAAGTGTTGACATTTTAAAATATTATAAAACATTTTGAAAGCTGTTTCAATCACTCGTAAACTAGAAGCCTCCACTAAACTAGAGGATAAGGAAGTCTACTAGAAACCTGTAGTACCATCACAAAAAGCTTTGAATTTCATACCTGTTCAATGAAGGACAAGAGCTCAACGCCACCTGCACTGGTAGAGTATTAGAGCAGAGTAGCTGGTCTCACTTTTGCCTTTGAAACAGAGATGAGCCTAAGGTTCATCATTTATCTAAGGTTTTTCTTTTTCTATCAGTCTCTCAGCTGGTAATCTGTTCAATCTCCTATTGCCCCTGGGAGGCTCCAGGTGCCCTTGCTGAAGTCCTTGCTTTGGCAATGAGGAACTAAGGTTTTGAGCAACTCATCATTTTCAAGGTCACACTAAGAATCTAAAGGAAGTCATTGGGGAACATCACACATAATATCTTCAACCACCAGACTAGCTTTCTGCTCTTGCACATAGAAGTACACGTGGCTGCAAGAAGATGCATATATACCTACATACGATCCATTGACACCGAACAATTATTTCCACAGCTGTAAGGAAGTACCCTGATCAAGAACCCTGAGCAATTAACACGGTAATAATCTCCTTGGTTATACATAGCATTGTCCTTTTTAGTGACAGCTTATAATGCTATCATGGCATAGAGGAGGCTTTTTGTCTCCACACTACTTACCATGAATGCAACACAATAAAATTGTATACAATGCTATATACACTACACTCTATATAGTACATTCCATCATGGCCATCAAAGACTTGAGAGGGGGGAAAAAAGTGGAAATAACGTTTTAGATAAGAGAACACAAAATGGGTAACCTGAGGGAAACTAGGTTTGTGTGTGTGTTTGGTAGCAATGAACAGAGGAAGAGAGTGAGCAGACTTGGTTAGCATGAGTAAATGAAACCAAAAAGAAGATTGAAGAGAAAGGAACAGAGGTTTTTAAGAACTGTAGCTGTGAAACTGAGTCACATAATATTCATTGAGATTATCCATTCATTTTTACTCATATTATTAACTGCAGTTATGAATTTATTATAAGTATCAGTCACGACCAGAACTCCATTTCAGCACATCCCTCAGTAGTCATGCAATTAATTCTTGATCCTGATGTAATCAGTTTACAATTACAGTAAAAAAAGCCCTGCTTTGGGATATGACATCATAGGGAGGATCTTCTTGTGATTAGCAGTTGTTTTTATACCTGTTTCAGTTTCTTAACCAGTTAGGAAATCCTTGTTTACAGGCCTTGTTGCAACTTGGCAGTTATCCACATAATGACTTCTCTGTCCTTGTGCAGATTCCTCTTGCTGAGCACTTGTCCTGGTCTGCTTTTAGGATTTCTCTCCATTAACAAAAAAACAGCCTGTTCGAGCTGTGGCATCAGGATCTCATCATTGCTGCATTTGAGTGACTATCCATGTGCAATGAAATGCACAGTTTGTGATTCCCCACTTTCCTTTTGAAGTCTCCACTTGTCATGCTGCCCATAAATGCACTTCGTCCTAAACCCTCTGGACTTGGTATAGACCACAACGTGAGCTTTGCCATACATGTCAATACCTTGCTCTTCCATGGCAGTTTTTTAACAGGTGTTTTTGAATTTCTTCCTCTGAGGACTTCTCCCATAGTTCAGGTGTTAAAACCTTGCTGCACATTTTTTTTTTCAACATAGACTATTACTATGCTTTCATACTGGTTTTCTCCTTCAATTCAGTGCTTTTTAACACAGTATCATTTCTTGTGCTGTGTATCACACCACGTGGCACTGCTCCACTACAAAATTAAGTGGTCTGAGGGAACGTACAGGTCCAGTGGGGATAAAAACTCTCTGACTCTCTGCTGTGACACAGATAACTAGCTCTTGATTCTCAGAGGGAAAATAAAATGTGGTGCTCTGTTGCACAATAAAGAAAGGCAACTGGGATGGGGAATGGATGAAGCAGCTCCTCTCAGACACTATCACCTAGCACTGCTTCTTCTGGCTCTTGATAACAATGACCTTCCTCCATATCTGGCTTTGAAAGCGAATCTCCAGTGATATAGCTTCAAACCTGCAATCAGGTAACCAAATGTCTGCTCAAAATAAAGATACAGAATAAAGACTAATAAAAGGTAAAGCACTAAGATAAATAGCTATGAATTCCTAAAACTTCGTCTTTAAGAATGGAAAGACCATAATTTCCAGCCATTATAAAATGCTGAGAAAGAGCTAAACCTCCTTGATTTTAAGAGCAGTTATTTGGTTATCACCTCTGCAGGTGGTTGTTTTGATGCTATTTTTAGCACAACTTACACATTCCCTTGGGCTGGTATCACTTAAGCCAGAAAACAATTCAGCTGAGATTAAAAAGAGAGGGAATTGAATCATCCTTTCACTTTTCTGTGAAGTTGTGTTGTTTTCTTGAAAAGACAATACCCCTGTGCTAGGGTCAACGTCAGAAAAGCAAGAATTCAATAGCAGTCTCTATAGAGGCAAATATTCGTGCTGTTCACTTGGTCTTATTTAATATGCAAAGGTTCACATTCATTTTCTTTCTATTGTGTTTCTGTCTTGTTCCTTCCTTCTGAGGCAGATATTTGAGCTGACCATTAGCACTTTCTGCTGCCTGAGTAACTGCTGAGAGTTTTCTCCACTTCCATTTTCACCCATTCCACAAAGTTCTCAGAAACATTTCAATGATACTTATTTATTCTGAAAAGTCGACTTCGAATACATTTCAGTATAGTTTTGACAAAAAAAAAAAAGGTGGTTTGACAATAGGTCATAAAATGTTCCCTTTATATTTTTATTTTTTTAAGTAAAAAGAAATTCAAAAACTGCAACTGAGAATTAACATCTGAATTTGTTCATCAAAACTGGCTCTGAACTTTGTTAGCTGTTAAGGTGCTTCACAGTACACCACAGTAGACCTTTGCTATTTCCACTGAAAGTAGCATTCTATAAACCAAAAGATATTTTTTATACAAAACTGTTTTCCAATCATAGTCCAAATTCAAATTTGCATCAATATTTGAAACCATGGTGTCACTTCATACACAAATACCAGTTACAGTACTTGCCTATGTTCTCTGCTTTCAGAGCTGCAAAGAAAGACTGTAATACTCACACAGATCTGCCTTTCTCAGGTTTTTCATTCTTATGATTTTCACAAAGAAGGAACAGCATGGGCATTCATCACTCTGCAAAAAAGTGACAATTATTACCTTCTTTAATATTAAATTGCTTATACTTCATAAAGCATTATCTCTCTTTATCAAGAATGTTTCCTGGAAGTGGTGAAGAGAAAATACATTAAAGGTTGTGAGGTGTCCAGCTATTGCGATCAGGAAGAGCAAAATGAGGGGCAAAAAGAACTGCACAGAAACAATCTGTGGTAAAACATAGAATCACAATGCTTCTGATTTCAATGTCTTATCTATGTTCAAAAGCATCGTGACCGCAGAAGAGAATGGCATTGTTTGGTGATTGAGGCACCTCCAGCACAAATGCAGCAGCACTTACATTAAAGAAAACAGCTTTGGCAGAGATGTTAATGAAACTTCCCCACCCAAACCAGGTGGTGCATGTTTGCAAAAAGCATCATTAGCTGAAACATCAAGCGCAGAAGAAAAGATAAATAACTAGACAGGACTCAAAAAAATTATTAATTCTTGCCGATTTTAGTACCCGAAACTTTAATTATTGTTTCAATGGGAGTATTACCTAGTCCCTCTCCCATTCTCTGCTAGCAAAATGATTCCATTAAATCCCTTTAGGGGTACCATGTCACTCCTCTTCTTTTTCCAGGAATTGATCCAGCTGAGAAGTTGGATACAAAATCTCCTATCATTCTTGAATTATGATAAGCTGCCCTTGGTCTGTATTTTATGTCTAACTCCAAAAATAAAGGGCACCCCACACCCACTCCCCCCCCCAAAAAAAAAGAAACCAAACCAAGCAAAAAAACCCAAACAAACAGAAAATCAACCTCCAAAGATAATTTAAAAAAACTTCTCAGACATTAGGAACAGAGACAGCTCAGGATTTTTTTGTATCAGTCATGCACAAATATCAAACTAGGATATCTAACTAAGAGACATCTACTAAGATGGCTCTGTGTCCATGATTAATCACTGTTTTTAGGCAGTAACCCTCCTGTGTATAACCCTACCTAGCACAGCTAACTGGGCACTGTGTGCATTTATCCTCATAGCTGGCAGATGCTGTGCTGTGAAAGAGTCCAACTTAATTGATGCTTGAATCAAACCACAAATTCAGCTCAAATCCACAGTAAGCTCCTGTGAGACACCTGCTTCCTAACCTCTGTGTGAATCACCCACCGTGACTGAAGTTCACTACCAAAACTGCCATAACAGGGCAGCCAGTATCAGCAAGGGTATCAGTCATCCTAACATAAATAAGTAAATAGATACATGAGATGGGACTAAAAACTTACAGTTCTCTTCTAGAATCCCAGCCACAAACCCACCTCAAGCCATCTTCAGCTCTTAAGAGGTTTTGCACTCTTACCTCATGAGCACTCCAGTATGAGCCCATCCTGCTCCCAGCTGCATTTAAGTCAGATACAGATGCCACTTCCCTGTTAGAGGCAACAGCTGGCAATGATTCACAGAGTACCTCTGCAAATTTTAAGGAGGCACCTGCTGAGGAGCAAGTGGTTTATCCATGCTCCACCTTCCTCATTACCTGAAAGGGAAAGTATGAAGAGAGAAGGGGAGGGAGTTTGCTGAGTTTATTTGATAGCCAAACACCAGACATGTGTGTTTGGGGAATGCTGTACACACCAAGGTGCCAAGAATTATCAGCAATTCAAGATAAGGGAGTGATGATACATTACTTATGCATGGATACCTATGACTTGGCGGCCTAAGCAATGAACAAATATGAAGATAATAGTAGCTACATTGTAGGCTGAAGAAAACCAGTTCCACAGCACCCCAATCAGCAAACAAAAATATTGTGGATGAAATAATTTTATAAGACCTTTTTGTTCAGCAAAAATTGTACTTATTTTTCTTTTCTTAGGAGTAAAGGGGCTAGAGTTGTTGGTTGGTAGATATTCCCCAATTTAATACATATATTTGTACATGGGACATACGTTTTCCTGCTTTCAGAAGCCTTCCACAAACGCAAAACTTCTGAGAAACCAAGACAAAGACACAACCAAATTCTTCTGCAAATTGAGGCATATATTGATTCATCTTAAATGTTAACATCTAGATATTTTAAACACAGCGCAGTGTCATCCAATTATGATATAAAAATTACACCAAACTCTTCATATTTCTGGCAGAAAACTCTGCAGCAGCAAATATGCACATGAATAGCCCTTCCACAGGTCCAGCTGTCTGATATGAAACAATCACTTCAGAACCTCAGGAGGTGATACTGTATAGTCACCATAACCAAAACCTGTCTTTCCCTTCTCCACACACATCAGGAAAACACAGAATAAAGAGAGTAATTTCTGGGCTTACAACTTTACACTGAATCAAAATTACTTCAGTCATCAACCATAATAGGATTAGAAATTTACCCTCAATACCCTTTCAATTAAAGAGATATGAAAGCTTCCAAAGAAGCATGGCCAGTGGGCTGGGGGATGTGATTCTCCCCCTCTATTCTACTCTTGTGAGACCCCACCTGGAGTGCTGCATCTACCTCAGGGACCTCAAACACTGGAAGGATGTGGACCCGTTGGAGCGAGTCCATCGGAGGTCCATGAAAATGAAGAGAGGGCAGGAACACCTGCTTTGTAAGTCTGTTTTGCAGTGGCTGAACTGATATTTCCTGAGCCATTCCCCTAGGAAAGTCTGACTTGGGAATGAAAAGCTATAGCACCACCAAGACTATGGAAGATGATGTTTTCCCCATAGGTAAAAAAACAAACAAAACAAAACCAAACCAAACATAAACACACACACAAAACAGCACCAAGAACAAAAATGCACACAAACCAAACAAAAACCCCCACCGCCAAAAAGAAAACTCTGAAGAAAACACAACTCTAAGTAAACAACACTGAGAAGCTGTGGTTGTGGCCACCAAAGCCACTCTATCACACCCTCTTTTCAGCTGGACCAGGAAAGAAAACTTAATGAAAATATGATGAAAGCTCATGGGTTGAGATAAGGGCACAGAGAGATCATTCACCAGTTACCATCACAGGCAAAACAGACATGACTTGGGAAAATTAACTTAATTTATTACCAATCCAATCAGAGTAGGATAATGAGAAATAAAACTTAAATCATAAAACAGCTTCCCCCCACCTCTCTCTTCTTCCAGGGTTCAACTTTGCTCCTGATTTTCTCTACCTCCTCTACCCCAGCAGTTCAGAGGGACAGAGAATGAGGGCTGTGGTTAGGTCATGACAGGTGGTCTCTGCAGCTCCTTCGTACTCAGTAGGAGGACTCCTCACACTCTTCCCCTTCTCCAGCAAGGCATATCTCCCATGGGAGATAGTCCTCTCTGAGCTACTCCAATTTGAGTCCTTCCCAAAGGCTGCAGTTCTTCACAAACTTCTCCAGTGTGAGTCCCTTCCATGGGGTGCAGCTCTTCGGAAACAGATTGCACCAGCATGGATCCTTGCCAGCAAACCTGTTCCAGTGTGGGCTCCTCCCTCCACAGGTCCACAGGTCTTTCCAGGACCTGCTCCAGCACAGGCTTCCCACAGTGCCACAGCTTCCTTCAGGCATCCATCCACCTGCTCCAGCATGGGGTTCCCCAGGACTTGCAGGTGAATTACTGTGACTTCCATGGTCTGCAGCTGGACAGTCTGCCTCTTCGTGGTCATTTAACAACTGGTTAAATAGTTGTTTAATAACTGTTCAGCACAGGCATCAGGCAAATCTCATCTCTGAAGCGTGGAGCACCTGCTCCCCCTCCTTCTTCACTGACCTCATGTCTGCAATGCTGTTTCTCATATATTCTCACTCCTCTCTCTGACTGCAATCGTTGCACAGCATTTTTTGCCCCTTCTGAAATACCTTATCCCAGACACGCTACAGCTGTCACTGATGGGCTCAGCCTTGGCCAGCAGTGGGTCTGCCTTGGAGCCGGCTGCCATTGGCTCTGTCAGCCACGCTGCTACCAAAACCTGGCCATGCAAACCCAACACAGGAGTGTTCAGCTGAGGTAGGGAATGACTGAAAAAAACAGCTGACAAAACAGCTGAGAAACAACCCCTTCTGGAATAATTAAAGGAAGGAAAAGGGAGGACCAAGGCCTCTGACACTTCTCCTACCCAAGGAGCATGCTCTGCAGGAGTTTCCTCCACAGTAAGTGCCGCAGGGCACGGAGCTGGAGGGAGCCCATCCCAGACACTGGTTGTCAAGCGCCTCTGCGTGAAGGAAATGTAGTTGTAGTCCCAGAACAGGCACTAGCGACAAAATATCTAGTGTGAACGTATGAAACACCATGTCAGTGGCTGAGAGGCTACAATTTCTGGTTTAGCTCAGAGTACTGAGATTTTAATGTGCATCATGAACTCGAAAGGAATATACAGAAGGTGGAAGAGGCTCTACAAGGTATCCTCAGAGAACTGTTTCCATTGTTTCAGGAATACATGTTTGCTGACCAGTCTGAGGCTGGTAAAGCCAACTCCAGGAAGGAACAGGTGCTCATCATTTACTATCAAAAAGTCCACCAAGTCAAGCAGAGTATCCAATCCTGACAAAAGTATCTTCAACAGGGTAAAACGGCTGAAATTGCACCAGAGTACCTCAGGGAGCCTGTAGACCATGCAGAACTTGTATATCTTTGTAATAACAGGAGGACCTTGACAAATGTTATGATACCCTCCATGGCAGGCATTAAGGAGTCCGTCATGATGCCTGTTTTGACAGTTCAGGTACCTTACTCTGAGCTCCTGAGTGGCTGTTCAGATAAAAAAGTGAATGGAATTTTAGAAGACAAGGTTGAAATTGTCTGTGTACCTTGCTGGAAAAATTGCGGAGAGAAGAGACTCTTCTATGGCTCTTGTCTGCTTGTTTTAGGCCAGGCTCTACAAGGAGGTGAAGGACTCCTGTAAGTCTCATCTTGCTGACCTTTGACAAACTCCCAGATGCCAGAATCTGCCTTTCACAATGCTTCTGTGGAACTATTACCAAAAGGCAGCAAAACCCAGCTTCTTAATCAGCTCCAGTTCTAGAAAAGAACACCTCTCTTTCTTCAGTTATCTCTGAGGAAGAATTCACACCAGAAACAGAAGCTACATGCTTCTCTCTGCTGGATCTTTCTTGGCCTTTATTGTGTTTGTGTGGTGCACTGTGATGCAGTGAACAGAATATTGGTATGCTACTGCGTTTCTGCAGTATGATTCTCTGTGTGCAATTACCATACACCCTGCAATCCCCTTTACATCCTATCTGTTTTGGTAATGGTTCAATTCATTCAATGGTTCAATTCAACGAGCTCCAAATTATGCTGAAGCAAAACTGAATTTTGGGGAGATAACTGCAGAACACACATATGATCTGGGCCAGAAGACTGTTGATTGTGAGAGGAAATGCCAATGGTCCTTCAAAACAAATTTGTAAGTTTGATTGAATTGGTAAGAAGAGATGTCACCAAAGACCTAAAATGCCACTGCTCCATACCTTCATTATACAACACGAATTTGCTAAAGTCAAATATCCTTCATAAGATATTTATTTCATGACAGTTGGTGACAAAAGAAGCACCTGGGGAAACAAAATCATTTAAAGGTAGAAGATAATTTAATTCAAGCTATTAAAACCTAGTAAAATTATTTCAGTTGATACTGCATGGTCACCCACCCTTTGTGTCTGAAGAGGGCTTTATGGATTTGATTGAATATTTTGCATATGAAAAAATATTAGCGACTAGCAACCAAAGCAATAGGAGGTTGCAGACAGAGAGGGCTAAACTATTCCGGTATCACACACAGCTGAATTTTTGCCTCTTGAACATCACAGCGAGATGGTGTTAACAACACAGACTGCTGTGTTTGATACCACAGCTCTGGATCAGAAAGCAGGTACTGCTTAGTAAATTAAACTACGTGGCTGGGAAACAAATACTTCAAGTTTTCATTTTTGAGAAGTTTACTTAGGAGGAGACGACCTCTGCCAGGAGCAGTGAAGTAGCTATCATGTATGTACTGTCCTGGTAAATACTTAGGAAGGGAGAGGACAAAGCTGTTCAAGCAGAGGGCTGTGCTTGTGCTACTGGCTGGCTATGGGCTTGTTTCTTCCGTGCCACAGCCATGCGCAAGGCCTGAAGAATCATGTTCTCATTATTCATGATGTTGTAATTTGTCAGCTTCAGGAGCTTGTTGAAATCTTCCGCTTTCAGTGAGACCTCTCTGGTTGAGTATGGAGAGCAGAAACTGGAAATATCAACCTTGCCCTGTTCCATTTCAGCAGCACTACGTGACATGCCTGTCAAGGAAAAAGAAAGGAATGTGTTCGTCTAGTCCCATGGAAATACCATACTCTGAATATATCAAGAGCAACTAGGAGAGATCACAGATGCAATTACTATGAAGATAAGCACAGTGCTATGATGTCTGAAAAATCAACTTCTGAACACAGCCTACTGGAATAAAAAATAGCACAAATAGTGGTGTTACTAAACATCGTTCCATTGCAATCAGCACCTTCTGCTGGCCAGCTCATGGCACATCATTTTGTGTAGTCACTAGTGCTCAAGTCTTACTTTGCACATTCTTGTGTACAATACAAACTAAAAGGAATAAAGAGATGTAGAGAACAAGAGAAAGCAGAATTTTAGTAGCCTTGAAAATCATCATAAAAGCAATGACTCCATCTCAAATACTAGCCCAGAAGGACACAATACATATCACTTTATGTACTATTGCTTTGATCTTCCAACATATTCACCCAACACATTAAATGGCCTAAGTAGAAAGCACAGTGGTTCTCCACAGAACCATTACATACTGTGATTCTCCCCTAGATCTGATTACCATGAAATAATCTGAAAAAATGCTTTGTTTCTACAGACTAAAGCAAATGTTTGGAAATTACAAGAAGAAATTAGTTTCCATTCCTCTAAGTGAGGAAGGTGTTTTTCTTTCACTGAATAGCACTAAAACTCAAACTAAAATTATACCCAAGATTCCACCAGATTTTGCAAACAGTCTAAATCATCTCATTTTGCAATATATTTGCTATTAGGAACAAGCAAACGAAGGATTTTTGTAAAAACACCCAGGGAGTGAGAAAGCTCACTGTGTCAAATTTATCTGGGTGCTGTTAACTTACCAGGTGCTACATATCTTTGGAAGGTATCATTCACTAATGGAAAATAAAGCAGCAGAGGAGCTCCTGGGGTGTCTGCACCGTCAAACATGTAACACTCCTTCAAGTTTTTCTCCTCATCCTTCAGCCCGATGCAGGGAAATGGAATTCCCTGCTCTGCGAAGTATCTGCAAGCCTGCTCCAGGGGCTGGTCATGGCCCAACAGCAGCAGGTGAAGGAACAGAAAAGATACTCAAGATCAGACTGCTGTCAAAGCTAGGGAATTCATGCCAAGTTCATGCCACAAAACAGACTGAGAGCACTGGCCAGCCAGAAATACTGTGAGCACCTGCAGCCTCAGGAACTGCTTTGCTGTTGCCTGGGGAGCCTTTTGGAAATACACCTAATATCAAGATGGTAAAGAGAGTTTAAATATATACTAAGGCACATCTCTAAAATAGGAATATGATTTAGGAACAGAACTGATAAATTCAAACCGCATTATACGCCATCATTAATTAAAAAAGAACTAAGTCAAAAAAACGTGAATCTAAACAAAACTAAATTTGCAGTCCAAGACAGTAAGATTCACAGTCACATTGTATGTTATATATCTGTTTATATTGCAGTATAATTTGTCAGTTGACCTCAACAGACTTCAACAGGGGTTTGAGATCAACCTACCCATTTCTAAAACTTTGAATTTTAGAAATAACATGAGATTTCAAGTTGACGTATTTTAGACCTCAAAATATAGCACTAAAAAAATTCATCAGGGAGCTCAGCTGTGATGACCAACTTTGCTAGATTATCTAACAAAAAAATACCACCTCACTTTGAATTAAATATTTCCAAAGTAATTCTGAGTACAAGATCAAAATATAGTGCAAGATACTATTTTTTTTTCAGCTGCAGTACAGAGACAAGTATTTTTTATGTGGCATCACGGTGTAAGAGCACCATTAAAGTCTCTTTCACTTGAAAAAATACAGAACCTTAACCAGTGCGTTTTGTGGTTTTGGTGCTGTCCCTCAGGGAGAGTTTACAATTACAAGTCTATATTTTGAAGTCTAAATCCATCTATTTATGTGGTGAATATCACTTTCAAAATCTATGTAACCATTTTAACCAAATCAGATTGCTGCGAACATAGTAAATGCATTTGATATCTTGCTTTAAGCCCACTATTTAAGAAGAAAAATTGTATTTATTAAAAGAGAAAAAAAATAAAGATAAAGAGATTCTTCCCTCATTAGGTTGTTCCTGGACAGATAGAAAATCATACGTTAAAATAAAAAGACAAAATTCTACATGCTTAAGCAAAATGCAGATTAAATTCAGCATCTGAATCATAAGGTTTTCCCAGCTATATTTCTGCTATTAAATCTTACATATAACTGTAATAGAAGTTGCAGCTTGACCATCATAACTTCACTGCACTCCTCTGTATTTCACTGTTGAAACACTTAGGGCTATTTCAAAAGTAGCTTGATTAAAATACAGATATTTTCCATTCCGGAAATTTCCATTCTTCTTCTAAGGTTTGAAAACAGCATGTTACTAAATTCCACTAAGTTCCACATTTTGCAGACACCTGCCTGAAAGCTGCAGAAAGCAAAGGAAAAGCTGTTACTAAAAAAAAAAAAAAAATAGTTTTGAGACTTCTCACCAAAGTCTGTGATCCGCCTGTGTAATTTAAGTGTATGATGACATCCACTTTCCTCTCTGGTCTCATAAGGGGTGGGTAACTGGTTTCAAAGAAGAAAGCTGCATCCACCAACTCCAGGTGCTCCGAATTTCCTCTCAGATCATTAGGAGAGGTATCTAGCAAAGTGTCTAAAGAGTAGAAGGTTCAGAAGTATTAGCAAACTGCAGAAAGACAACTATCAAGTTAGAAAGCAAAAGGGCAGTGAGCTTCCCTCCCATTCAGAATGTTCCCTTTGCTTTAGGGCAGCATGCAGCAATCCTAAAGCTCCTTTGGCCTCTCCACTCTCATATTGTTAGTGTTTCCAAACCCACGAATTGCACCAAAACCTAGGCAGATGTTGCCAACGCACAGAGCCCCACCCCAGCAATTTTCATCCCAGTGAGGACTTCCAGTACCAACCAACCCAAAAATTGAACAGCTGTATTAGCGAAAGTGAAAGGTGAGAGGAGTTACTTAGTTCTCCCTCCTTTCAGTAAGCACTAACAGCTAACCACAAAACCCATTCGGTTCTCCTCAGGACGTACAAACACCCCTTTGCCAATTCCCAGCCCCTGCGCCTGCCATAGCGACCGCTGAGAGACGTGGGCAGGAGAGCTGTCCACACCTTTCCATTTGGTGAAATGTTCATGCTGGATGTACTCGTTGTGCATCTGGAAGCCCCTCAGGAAGTTGTGGTACTTGGAGACAGCAGGGCGATCTGTCAGGATATCCCGGAGAGTTGTGGAGAGGCCGCTCGTGGGAGTGAAAACACATGTGGCCATCTCATATGGCTTCTCGGGCAAGTCTGGTTGTTCCTCTAGAGATACACGGCATAAATGACAAGCAATTGAATTACAACCACAATTAAGAAGAGCTAGACACAAAGAGGAGAAAGGGTCGGCAAGTCTTCTGTACCAATAGCAATCATGCGGTCACGGCTCTCATCATAGTGATATTTTTCCCTATGATCTGCTAGGAGTTTTGATTAATTTGTTGACAAAAATATAAACTTGCTTGTGTTTTTTAAACCAGGATTGACTACATCTGACTAAAGGAACACTTTCCTCCTAAAACAATATAATTTTGGAAGACATTGAAGTAATTCATTTTTCCAAGCAAACAACAGAGAAAATAATTATATTTATACATTTTAGAGTATTGCTGCTTTTAGATTCCATGTAGGTTAAATATGAAATTCAAAGCCTGTTTTCAAAAGAATAGTAAAATTTTAGCATTTTACTTTCAAAGTAAATATTTTTACTTTAAAAAAACACTTTGTTCTAGTTGGTTCAGATGTGGACACTTGAATTCAACAGAACCTTGAGAATTATTTATATAAACCCAAACATAAGAGTTTGGGGATGTTCTTCTGAAAACACAGTCCATGCAAATGCGACCCAAGGCTGTTCACTGGCTTTGCTTGAATTTTAACATGAAAATGCTCATGAGTATTTTCAAGGAACGGTCTTTCAGTACAGAGCTCCCTCCCTCTGCTGATGTGATAGAGCTCCACTACACTGACTTCATTTGACCTCTACTAAACCTTTCAGCTTAGTCAGATTTTGAGGGAGGAATATGCTGTGCAGGGTGAACAGATGTTGAAACAGAAACACTCAAGCTCCTCTCTGGCTAACCAATAGATGGCATGAGGCTTTGACAGAAGTATTTCTTTCAAGCCTCTTAAACACAACACTTTAGGGACCACCTTATGTATCCATACCTATCTCCTTTGCAACAAGGCCTGTCTGATGGTGCCTTTTCTTCTTATCACAATCTCACAATTTAAGCAAAGCAATGGCTAGTCAATAAAATCAAATCACTTGATTTTTCCAGTACTTTCCATTCCCAGAGACTGAGAAAAACTCAAAAAAGGAGAAATGTGAGTGCAGTTACCCTTTCAGAGAGGCCTAGAGGAGGATACTTTTATTTACCTATTTCAGTCACTTTGTCTTGGGTCCACCTGTGCCAAAAGTCCTCTGAATTGTCAGCTGCATGCCAGGCATCCAAGAGGTTTTTGGAGAAAATGCTACTCCACATTCCTAGAAAGTGGGAAAGGCATAACAGGTAGTGCTGAAGTAGACACAAGGAAGTTCTTTTAAAAACTGCTCTCTGTTCCTTCCACAGCTCTTCTCTAACATTTTCATATTTGTATCCAATTTTTGCACAAGTCCAAACATCTATTTCGGTGATAGGATACATTACTCCAAAAGTAAACTTATTTCAGAAATAAATTCAAAATCTTTTCCCTCCCTGGGAACTATGTTTTACCTGGAACAATTTTTTTTTTTTCATTTTACAATGCCATTTTCCTCTTTTCATTTCCTTTTTCCTTTGATAAAGAAATATTTTCAGCCAGTTCCTTCTCTGATTGCCTTCTTTCTTGCTCTGTTTATTTCTTTTCAACTTTTATTTTAGCTTCCACAAAGTCTCATGGATTTCCAACTTTGAATATTTTTTGCTAACTATGGGAAGTGGTGATGCCCCAAAAGCGCTCACAAAGATACATGACAACGTATTTGTCATTTTAGTTTCATTTTATCATAGTCCTAATGATAAAACCACCTTTGCTAGCAAGGGCAGTTGAATGAGTCTCAGGAAACATAGAATCATAGAATATCCTGAGTTGGAAGGGATCCACAAGGATCGTCAAATCCAACTGCTGGCCCTGCACAGGACAACTCCAAAAATTACACCGTGTGCCTGAGAGCATTGGCCAAATTTGTCTTGAACTCTGGCAGGTTTGGTGCTTTGACAGCTTCCTTGGGGAGCCTGTGAGCTGACTGACGCAGTACCTGTGCTCCCACATGCATAACAGCAGCTTTCTGGGAACTAATTATCCGAATCATTACTGTTTGTATTAAAATCTTGTCACTTCCCCAGGCCGGTAAGTCACCTTGCATGAAACAGATTCGGGACTCGGGGAGCTTCTTCATCAGGCGACCCATGAAGAACTCGCTGCCAAAATCCTCTGCACGAATGAAGGCGCCGTACTTCAGGAAGCCCACCTCGTACGGTGTGAACTCCACCCATTCTGCCAACACATGCACCAACAATGTTAGCTCCGCTACTAAAAATAGTCCAGTTGCCATACTTGGAATAAACCTTTCAGGTATCAGGTCTTACAGGTGAGCTGGCTTAACAAGTGTCTTGAGCAAACCCTGCCAACAGTCACCACTGAACAATTATCTCACTGTCTACAAGTTTGTGAAAGAACAATGTCAGCAGTAAGGGAAAATTTTAATTCTTTCTTTTTATTTATCAAATGCAAAGCTTTCTCATGGAAGGTGAACTCAAACACCTTGGTTTCTATTGCTTTTGTTGCCTTTAGACAATAATGAAAAACACAGAATCGTAGAATGGTTAGGTTGGAAGGGACCTTAAAGATCATCTAGTTGCAACCTTCCTGTCATGGACAAGAACATACCTTAAGCAAACTTAAAGCTTCAATGAATCACTTTCTTTAAGAATTCACAGCATTTCTAAGACTGTGTCACAGAATTAAGTTGTGTTATTAGTCTGAAGTTAATATCTGAATATATATAGTCACATACCAAGAGATTTTAGAAAATACTGAAATGTTACTATCCTGTGGCTGCTCAGTTACTCTTTACATTTCTGAACAGTACTTTTCCAGGCTTGGAGTGAGAATTTAAAACAATTCATCATTATTTACAGTATCTCCCCAGGTGAAAATATTTTCAGAACAAAAACATTACCTCTAAAATCTTTGGTAGCAACTTTGTCCTTGACATTCAGAGCGAGGTAGATGGGCAGAGGGTTCTGACCTTGACTCACTGCCTGACGTTGATCAGAAAGTCTGTGGTGGCTTTTCTGAATTTGGAAAAAAACCCCCAAAAGTTATCTGATTATCAGGTCTTTAAATACATCAGCTTATGAAGTCTGAGATATAATTTTCCTAAATTTCCTCATAAATTTACTTTCATGTACTTGAATAACAGAGGACAAAAAAATCATGTTAGTGGGAATAATTTCTGTTAAGATAACTGGCCATGTTCTGCATTCAGTATACAATGACAGCAATGAGCTACTTTGTGTGCTGTTCTAGCTTTGCATAGTTAAATGTAAGTTAACAGATCTGGGTAATTCAACTGTTATCATATGCTTCATCTGTTAATCGTAGAGTTCTTCAAGGCAGCATGTTAATGACCCCTTTAATCTTTTTTTTAAATACCATATTGAAAGTTAACATCCATAGCGGAAAAATCGTTGAGCTGTCCAATACTGCAAACTTATAAATGAAATGGAGATTTTGAGTATACTTCAGCCAAATTAAATTCTAGACAACTTTGTTATGTAGCACTGAAGCTTGAAATACAATGTGAAATATGATATGAAATGAGATTATTTCATTTTATCTGTTTCCTCTAGACAAAATATAAACCATGTTTACAGGATTTAAAAATAAAATAGCTTTTTCTCCAGCTATCATCGGGCTGCTAATTTAGGTGGAAAGTTTTGCTTGTGTCATTACAACAAAACTAGAAACTGGAGATCCTGAGAGGTCAAATTCAAAGGAGCAAAAATCACAGGTTTGGCAGCTAAGATATCTCAGGACCTCTGGATCTATATACTTTCTGCCTACATAGCAACTCCAGTATTATTGGCCAGGTTCTCTTCCTAGGGCTTTAATTTCTTGTACTGGTCATAAATATTAAGTCAACAACTTTATGAGAAGAAAGATGTATAGACATTACCCCATCATTTAACATGGATTCAATCATGAGCCCCCACAGATCAATAAAAGAGGTTTTATGTCCTGCTTGTGTCCTTTGGCTCAGCTCTCTATAATAATTCCTTAGACTTTTCAAGCAAAAAGCCCCCATCTTGCACTTGGCTGCTTGCTTCCGTGCTTCAATAATTATTTCTCCAAGATCCTTACGTGACCAATCAGCATCTTCATATAGCTTTGTCATTGTCCTGCAGGCAGGAAACACAGTGGAAAGCAGGGAGAAATGATCAAGATGCTTTTGAAACGCAGAGAATACACTTTGCAGACTCTCCTCTCTGAGCTTACTTTGAACAGAAATGCAAGTCTAAAGGCAACCAGACAAAAATCACTTGATCTGGGATCCAATGCAGGCAGCTACACCAGCTGTCTATGCTGTTTCTGTCCAACAGAAAATAACCAAAGAAATGTTTTTGTGTAGGATTAAGGATGTTTGCCCTTCCAGTAAAGTCTGCTCTTTTGGTTAGGGACAGGTTACTTCAGTGACACCAAATGTATGACAACAGTCCTTTCATAGATGACCTTGGCATTCACAGCCCAAAGATGGAAGCAATAATTCAATTTGCCACTTTTACCCTGAGATCAAGACAAAGCACAAGTTTTTCTTAACACAACAAGATCCAAGCAACAGTATCAAAATGACTCCTCACCATGTTGTGCCAGATGAACCGCTGATGTATGAAACACAATCCAGAACACGCAACTTTTGAAGACCCAAAATGCTGCCATACATGGCAGTGAGTGCTCTTATCCCACATCCTGCTGTGGTCACAGCCACTATAGGCACCTGTTTAAGACAAAAAAAGAGGAGAAAACATTGACGGAAAAGTGGCATTAAGGCACAAATAATGTCAAAAGATTACAAAAAAGTAACATCCAAACACCAGTAAAATAAATCACATACATTAGAGTCAAGGCAACTCTGCTCTATAAAGCTGCTGGACATCCCTGTGGAATATATTAGATCTTGGCACTTTAGCAAGGATTTTTATAAAACACAGACAAAACTAACTGGTTTGAAGCTCCTTCAAATGATTCAGTTGGAAGCCAACTAGAAACAGAAGTGTTGCTTGTCTTCAGTTGAGATTATTCCTGTGACCAACTGTCCTGGAAGAGAAGCTACTGTCAAAGGCCCTCACTCATCCAGATGGAGGTAAAAAATCACTCCTCAACTCCAGGCTTGAGAGAAAGGAGAGAGGAAAATCCCCTAACAGTGCCCTTCCTGGTTACCTCATGCTCTTGCAGATCTTCCTCCAGATGAAGAACTTCCTTTAGCGCAGCAGCAACCACCTTCCTCCGGTTTTGCAGGAAATTCTGTTCATCGGTGCAGAGGTCAAACCCCAGGCGGGCATCCAGGTTTCTTGGTCTGAAACACAGACCCTGAGTCCTGTGACCAGGACACAAACATCGTTGTTATATTATTACTAGTCATGGACAATTCCAGCTGTGGTTGTGTGTGTTTACAGACTAGATTGTGAACAGTATAATGTAATAAAGGAGAAACAACAACACACTTCTGGTTTTATTTGCTCAGATAATTATTTTTTCCAGTTTCAGTAGTGCTGCCATACGTGCCTGTAACTAGATCACCACTGTCAACAGGCACTGCAGTTGAACAGGGAAACAGCTACTATGCCTTGAAATTGTTTGCATAATTCAGAAATACGATTTCCTTCTGAAGCTGCTCTCTCTATCTGTGGGCGTAGTAGTGCACACAAATCAAGATCTCTTACTGAGGTGAAAGCAGCTTAGAAATTTGGAAGAAAGGGGACCCATCACTGTCCAAAGGAGAAACTAGCAAATAAAATTCTACAACCCAATAATGAACTCACGCATCTGCTTACAACTGAGACTACATGGACCCCTGCTGATTTCAAATGAGCTTTGTGTAGGAACAAATGTCTCCCAGTTAGAGGATCAGGTCTTTCTGGAGACTCACTTACCATTCATTTGCCTTTGCGTACAAGTCAATTGTCCTGTCCTGAAAATCGCAATACAGATAGCGTAAGCAACGTAATCCCCTGCCTTCCTCCCCCACTCCTTCTAGAGCCTGAGCTTCCCTATCTCTGAAGTCAGCAACACAGCTGCAGAACATGGCCAGCAATGGTCTGGGCTGTGAGAGGCAGGAACAAGCTCCAGCACAGTCTAGGTTGAATAGAAGTGGGCCACTCATGGAAGCTAGGTGGGCTTAGGGTCCCTCAGCTTCTCCTACTTTAACCTTCATTTTCTGGGAAGGTCATTGAAAGCTAAGCATCTGAACCACACACATATGGATGTTCTCTCTTTGATCTTCTGGTTCAGGCATTCCCTTTGCAAATGTAAGTCTTACTTGTCATATCCATGACTGTTAGCTCACATACTATGCTGACGAACATGCTTATTAGACATGTCTGAGGAAGTTAAACTCAGAACAGGATTGCACAGGGCATGCCTGGAACCATGTGCAGAAAAAAGAAAAAAATAAATATTGCATAGTTGCAGAATGATTGCCATTCCCACCTTACACTGTAGCAAGCTTCATGTCTCACAGGAACTGAATCACTGAACTGAAAGACTAATCGTTCACCAAACTGATGGTGTTGATCTACTTTCTGTTAAAAAAGACTTGTTCTCACCTCTGCTATTGTTATTTTCTCTTGTATAGGAAGCGAGGTCAGAGATAGAGTCACAGACTCATTCATATCCCTTTCATTTTGACTTGACGTAGACTGGAAAAAAGGATAAGAGAAAAAATAAACAAGGCAGTTACCTATTATAAAAGAAAAAAAAAGAGGAATAAAAGGCAAAACAGTCTCTCCTGTCTCACATACATGCACTTACCAACCCCCTGCATACACAGATCTGCATGCACACTCATGTCTTAGTGGTCCCCAAAGAAATACACAGCAAAGAGCCCAGCTACGTGTTAGGGGCAATCACATACCCTGCTGAGATGCCTCCGCCGTGGTAGGGACACAGTGAGCGCCGACTGATTGTACTTGATGTAGTGGAACCTGGCCGGGGAGGTCGGGCAGAGGCAGGAGCTCAGTGTGTGGGTCTGGGTTCCTTCATATGACCCGTCCACAGTTAAAGCAAACTTTCTCTCTGAAGCAAAGGTGTTTCAAACTTAAGTTCTTCAAAAAAAATTGGATCATTTCTTTGCACAGTAATGTAATATATATTTTTCTAAACCAATTACTTCATTTTGACAGCCAAATGATAGAAAAAATAAGTAGACTGACTTATTTGAGGGTTTCAGCTTTAGAGCTGGTGTACAGAACGTGCCATACAGTAACTGCTGCCTTAGCACTGCTGCACTTACATATATAATGATTGCTGAGACTACTTCTCTGTTCATTAGGTAAGGACTCCCAGGTGATAACAGTTTTGGGGGGAAAATCACACTCTCTTCTGGTATTTTCAGAATACCTTATTATTATACCTGAACAATATTTTAGTATAACATACTATATTATTGCTGAGATACTTTGAACATTTCAGACTTTTGGGAAGCACGATGGATTTTTGTAGCAGAGCAAAGATCTCTCTGGAATCAGTAAAATCTCAGTCCCTCTATCATGTTTTCCTTTTCTTCAACCTGTAAGTTGGGGGTTTTTTTAATATTTCTAGCACTTACTAAAACAATGTCTGGTGGTTTTCTGCCTTCATGCAATAAGCCTCAGATATGCCTATTCAAGTAATTAATAATAGCCTTTATATAGCCTGGTATCAACCTATGTTCGAGGTGAAATACACTTACTAAATCCGCACACTCAAAAGTATAGCATCAGCCTTCAAAAGAATTATTTCTCTCACGCATCTTCAGTCATATCTAGCGAGCTTGTTCACTGCGACACCTGAGCTCAACAGGATCTTCCACATGTTTAAGCAATGTGCTGGACTGGGGTCATCAGGAGATGTCAGAATGAGATGTTTTAAAAATTGTGTAGGAGGTACACAGTTCCACAAGTAGGGACTTGACATGGTAGTGATACACTGCTTTAAGTGTGCAGCATATGCTTTTGGTAATATACCATGTGTCTCGTGCTTCACCTAGTGGCATGTTTAATATTGTCATACCTAAAGAAATCTTATGAAGTTAAATGATAAAAGAGACTCGATCCTCATTCTACCCATTTTCTTTGTCTCAGAATGCAGAAACAACAGGAGTTAGCTTGAGTTTAGCACTCAAAAAAATCAATTCCTTGCACAAATACTCTGGAAAATTGTAAGTATCTGGCAACATGTTATTGCAAAGGAAAATATTTTGTGGGAAAATTAGACCACATGCTCATCACACCACATTCTGGAATAATCCGTATATTTTTTATCAACTACACAGGCCAGTGGCATCAGTGGGATTTCACCTTGCACCTTAAATAACTTTAAACCAGGATGGTCAAGTGTATAACACTGAGTGCTTTTGCCATAAAGTGGCAATCAGATTTGCTCGTTAAGTCAGCGAAAGGCTCACCCATAGTGTCCTTCCTCAGCCTCCCATCGTTCACCTGCACATCTAAACAGGAAACTTCACGGGACTGTAAGAGACAACCAGGGCAAGAGATAAAAGCATTTGCTATCAGCAGAGCTCTGCCTCCTCCAGTCACTTGGACACGTGGCCACTGGGTCTCAGGGCACACGCCTTGCAGGAGAGATGGTGCCAGCCTGTAACCCCTCTGCCAGGTCTAGGGAGATGGGATTGGGCTTCCACATGGGAAATAACAGATCATGTAGAGATGAGGAAAGAGAAGGGATCTGCTCACTCCTGCCTGAAAGAGCAGACCTGCAAGGGCCTGGGGAAGGACTAGTCACAGGAGAAGGCTTTCCGAACAGGATGCTGAGCCCAGCTCTCCCTGGGCAGATGGAGGGCTGTCACACACCTCACTTTAGGCACAGACAAGTGCTGGCAGCTGCTCAGTTTTTGCAGCTTCAGCCTCTCCGAGTATGAATCACTAGCTGGGACAGCATGGGAAAGCCAATGGCAACACCAGCTTTAACCTGCGTCTTGGCCAATACCTTCCTGTCATCATATGGAGCAACTGCATGATACCTTTAATACTGAGTTTGCAGTAAACCTTCTTATATGGCAGGGGAAAGGATTACAAAATAAAAATTACCACTAAAACTCCATTAGTAACAATGTTTTCAGGAGGATCGGGACTGAAAGACAAAACGGAAAACAATCAATTCAAAAGCAGCACACTTTTTTTTTCTTCTTTTCTTTTTTTTTTTCTTTTTTTTTTTTTTCCTTTAATGGGTATTTCATTATTTTTATCTTTAAAAGTCCATCTTCAGGCAGGCAGCATGGACAAACAACATCAGAAATTCTATCTGCAAATTCCATCCAATTTGCCTCTCACAGACTTGAGTCTGGACTTTAAAGCATTTATGGATATCTGCTGAGCAGAGGGGCTCCTCACTGTATCAGACAGGATTGCTTTCTGACACACCAAAGAAAATTTACACAGGTATGGGATATTTACAGGCAAAATTACATTATTGCCCCATATTATTCAGTTCAAACCTGTGGAATCAGATCTAAAAAGCTGGTGAATTCATCCAGCATGCCATAAAAAAAAAAAAGGAAAAATTATTATCATTTACCTTAAAAATCAACAGCAGCACTAGGACTGATCTACATCATTCTCGCCATTAACTGTACAGTCAGCACAGAAACACAGTAAATAAAACTTTTTTAATCTATTCCCACAACCAAAGCAAATTCCAAGTATTATTTACCCATAATATTATGGCAAAGCAAACACCCGGGATCACCCAAGTAAGGAGAAAGAAGGATTTAAAACTTAAAACTTCCACCAGTTAAGAATGCCCCTCTTCCAGCCTGGTGAGCAGCTGCCATCAGGGGCATCTCTGTGCCCCCATCAGCACTTGTGCTTGCTTCTCCGTGTGTCTGGATGCCCAGCACAGAAGCATTCACATCATGCACGGTCATGCAATCCTCCTCCATTAAATGCTCTACACAAGCATTTCCTGAACACCCAAAGCTACCTCTGTTTTATTGAGATGGTGACAGCATTAGGGGGCTGCATGCATAAACTCATGCTTTGTATCAATAACCGTATGTCTCCATCTTACATTTCTGTTGGTCGCCTATTTCACCTCACGCACCTGCTCTCCATTGTGAATTCAACCTCCAGCTCCTCTTTTCCCTGCAAAAGAAAATGAAAGCACTCACTGCAGGTTGGTCCTCCTGGAGAGAGGTACCCTACAGGAATCTGTGCTCTTCAGGGGTCTCTGTAAGCCAGTGCCTACCTTTTGTTACTGCACATGCCACAATTTTCTTCATGTTGTATCTGTTATACTTCCAGTATCACATACTTCTAGCATCATATCCATTAATTTAGCAGACTCCTAGTTCAGACCTTGCAGGACACGTACAATACATACTATAGGGCCTCTTGGTGGCTGCTCCCCCTTTCTGCAGTCTTGGGTTCCCACCTTCTCCCCACACTGTTCGCAGGCCACTTCCATTTCCCCTTTCCCTTCCCCTCCCATGAATCCTCATTCTCTCCACTGATCTTCGGCATGAATATGTGTGGATTTCTCTGGTCCATACAATTCATCCTGACCCTCTCCCAGCCCTCACCCACTCACACAGATGGGTCAGGTGGCACATTAACACGGTGGCACACTTGATTGCATGAAGCCCAGGGTGTTCTGGAGGGTGCATTTTGATTTGGTAGAGTCTGTACACATAGACTCTTTGTGTGCCCATCACTGTCTTCTGTAATTGCCTGTCCCTGAGATTTTCTCAGGGTGCAAATCCCATTATCTTCTTGCTCTCCTAGTGTAAGCACTAAGAAGAATATAGCAAGGAGAGCGAACCTTTCCCAACAGGTATCAAATCAAATGAACACTCACTCAATTACTTCTAGCCCTGAACATTGCCCTTAAAACTTCAGGATGAAGTCCAAGCCATATGAAATTGAGATCTGATGAAAAACTCAATTTTTAAGTAGTTCAGCTCTGCGCGTGTTATGTTCATTTTCCAAATGAGCTGAAAGCCACACTGGGATTGTGGTTTACGACTGCAGATTGTTACTTTTGTATTAATAAAACATAAAATGCAGCTCAGAACCACCAGCTACAACTGCAAAACTACTGGGGTAAACTCTTGATATTTTGACATCAAGGACAGTAAACAGACAATCAAGTCCAGTGACATTGGCCTGGTCTTCCTGTAGAAGCACCATCCAAATTTTGCCATAATTACAGGAACAACTGTAGGTATCAACCCCTGAAACAGATAAATGTACTCCTGTATGGACAGTGAGAAAGGCTTGTGTATGGGGCACATGAGAGGAAAGCTGAGATAACCATATTCTCACCTGACTCCACCCCCTTTTCTTTGTCCTTTTATCCATACCTGTGGATTCAGCTGGAAACTTAGCTGAATGTTTTCTCCAAGCTGGATTTTGGAGACATCAAAGAAAACAGTGAGGAGATGGTCATCTTGAGTTACCTTGTCCTCATCACAAACTTTTAGCTCCAGAATGTTCTGGGATAAAAAATAAGTAATTAAATCAATAAATCAATAAATGTGAGAGATTTAACAAGCATAACATGCTACAGATATTTCATTTTAGCTGAAGAAAGGTGGGGAAGAAAGTCAAGAATGGAAAAATACAAATATTGCGGTTGCTCTCTACGTACATACTCTATTGACTATGCAGGCAGATACATCCTTATCCAGCCATCAGAAGCTAAATAGGTACATTGAGTGTGAGTACTCCTCAGGGAACTCAGAAAGACCCACAGAGTGGAAGGGCTATATGCTATGTTTGAACTCTGGTAAGAATAGCTGTTGGAGGTATCTGCATTCTTACCTTAACCTGGCTCTGAATCGTGAAGTGGAAGGTTTCATTCCATATCGGGTTCTTGCTGTTCTGGACTGTCTTGGTGCGGAAATGCTGCACTGAAGCTGTTGGCAGGCTCAGGCTCACATAGCAATCAGACTGAGTTACTGTTGAAGAGACGGAGAACATGAAATCAATGGACCAATGAAACATCTGGTACCATAAGGCGGTGCACTGCGAGAATGTTTAAGCTCTGCACACAAAGCAATGCACAGAATGCAGACCAGGAAGCCAGCCGAGGCACCATTAAGCCACTGCTAGACAACATCTTGCCTTACTATTGTGAAAGCCTGGCAGCACACGCTCTGCTTGAGAACAACTTTTTTTAAATTCCTGGGAAAAAATCACGAACATTGAAAATATGCAGTTGTATGGGTGAGAAGTTGTCCATATGCAATAGGGGCATTTACACACAGCAGTTTGACAGGGCTGGACACCATGGATATTAGCAGCTGTGACAGGGCCTACCAGATGGGTAGGGCCCAGCTCCCACACATTGGTAGGCGTGAACATGCCTTAGTATGTCTAGACTAATTCTAGCTTTGTGCTCTGTCTTGTCTACTTTCTGGAGCAGCCTTCTTTTCCTCTAGGACCCCTGGCTGCCAATGCAGCAGAGGCAGGAGCTCATTGCATTGAAGGTTCCCATGAAGCCCCACTGCTGTCACAGAAGACATGTCTTCCACCAAGGCACCTGTTTTCAGTCTATTTTCTTCCCTTTGGAAGTTTAAAGAGGAGGAAGCACAGTACACCATAGACATGAACAACACTGTTTTTCAAGAAAAAAATATTAAGTAAAAAATTTTCAAGAAAAAAATTAAATACACATGAAGATGAGAAGAATTGAATTTAATCTTCTCTAAGGGGTCTAGAATGAGCACAGATGAAAAAAAAACATGGAAATGTTGAACTGTTTGATGGATAATATTCGCTTTGAGAAGCAGCTGTCCTGAGGCAGAGTTTTCACCAGTAAAATTGTACAAAAAGATATATTGCTTAATGTGACTATTTTTGCCTGCATCTCTGTGCCTCAGCCAGTATAGTAAAGGTTTTGCAACACTTAATGTGCAGGTGAAAGCTTGCCTGTGTTTCACAGCACAGAGAGAGCTGACAGTGCTTCTTTGCACAAAATTACATTGGTTTTGCCTCCGTTGGAGGTGTGTTCGGGTCATAGAGTTCACCTGTCAATTTTAATGTTCCCGCATGTAGGGAGGGCAGCTTTAGCCTTTTTATTTCATTTCTCAGCTGAAGGGGCCAGTTGTAAGGTTTGGCTTCCCACCTGAGCTCTCCATCATAGGTGATGGATGTTCAGGATCAAATCTTTGGTATGAAACAGTGCTTAGGAGCATTCTGCAGTATTTACATCAAAAACAAGCACTTTCATTCTAAGATCAGAATAATCTACCTGCAAATGTATTTTTCATCATTATTAGGAAGTAAAAGGCAAATGTAAGTAATGAGATTAACAATCCTGTAGACCCAGGCTCAAAAGTCAGGGATGATCACTCTACAGAACACAATCTGTTGGTTAGAGATGACAACCTACACAAGTGCCAAAGATAATGGGAATATTGCCCATAAATGTCAATCCCATTACTAAAACTGTATTTTCTCTATTTGTAATGCCATGTACTCAGCATTCCTGCTATTGCATAGCAAACACACCTTCTGAATAGCAGCAGAATAGGATTAAGTCTTGTCACACTTAGTTTTACTGTTAGACCTGACATTGGGAAACACAGAAGAATTGATTAGGCCCCTTATCGTCTCCCCAAGTGTAACTCAAGGATTAACAAAGTCATCCTTCCCCCTCCTATCCCACACTCTGTCTCCCCTAAGGCTCAAGGGCTTAAATCATCTTTTTTTTAAAAATATCTCTGAACAGAAAGGAGTAACTTTGACTGATGGAGACCATTGTGGTATATTCTAGGATATACAATTCTTAATTAAAAAAAAAAATCAAACACATAGAAATCATCTGAGTGTCTAACAATTCTAATAGCTCCCAAAATTCTGTGTGCTTACAGGAAATGTCCAGATGAAAATCTTTTTCTTAGGAAGTCCAGACTGATATTAGCACAGGTTGCTGTTGGCTCTTGTCCCTTCTAGAAGGATCAGAAGGACCCAAACGGATAAGGCTGTGCGTGAACCAAAGTTTATTCCGTTGACATTTCCCAAATAGCAACACATGCTCGCTCTGACTACTCTGTTGCAAAAAACGATGTACTATTTTGAAAGTCCATCAATTTTGTTTCTGTAAGTGATCACTATCTGCTATTGCACTGTCTCATACACCTATAAGACTACTTGTCAGACAGCAGAGCCCTGACTTTTCATTTAGATGTCTGACTTTCTCTGGGGTGCTCCTGACACAGCCACTAAGCAAGCATGCTTCCATCTTCCTATCTGTCATCTGGTGATGCATTTTGTTCTTCAGAGGCGTCCTCTGAAACCTAATTACTTCTTGTTTGTGACGTATTTTCCACATGTTATGAGGGAGGCACTTAAAACCATAAAAATGACTCTTTTTTATGAATCTCTGATACCTCAGACCTGTATTCTGCCTGACCAGCTCCAGGTACAAGCAGAGGTGAGAAATGGCAGACCACGGCATATCCTGTGCCCAAGTTGGTTGGACACACCACAATATCCCATTGCCTTTCCACGTACACTTACAATACTCCCATTGCCAGCCACGTGCAAGAAGATCATCATCACCCTGGTACGTGAGCCTGACCACCGCCTAACTACAGCAATCACCCTCACACAGCATACAGACAGCAGAGCATGACACCAGTGACCTGTTGTGTCCCTCCCCTCGACCACAACACGTGAACAGCCATCGGACATACTTGGTGTGGCAGCTGTGGTATCACTGTGGGGCAATATCCTGCCAAAAGCAGGTGTGGCAGCAGGCATTTATGAAAGCATGATCTCTTCATCCAGTTATTATGCTAAATGTCTAATTACCTACCAGGATAATAGCAGGACTGGATCTTAATTGTGCTTTACCATTTGACAGCATTACAGAAACATGACACATGCTAAAAAACACCATAGCCCCAGCACCATGCTGTGTCCCAAACAGTAGGGCACCAGCAATTCTGGCTCAAGCTGAAATCTCACCTGTCTCATGGAGAGCTCGAATTCAAGCAGGCCTAAACCAAAATAAACTCATTTTAATTCCACCTCCTTTTTGCATGTTAACAGATGCAACATCCAGCCTACCTGTTAGCTGGATGGAAGCCTCTAACAATCTTCTTCTCTTGGGCTGTCTGCTCACTGTTTCTAGGGGGTAGATTTTTCATTACTGTTATGGTTTAGTTTTCTCGTGTGGTGAAAGGATCTGAACCAAGAATGTGGCCTCAAACACTGTTTGCCGTGATCATCATCACCTTGGTCAGGTCTCCCTGCACTTGGATTCATCCAAGTCACAAAATACAGAGTATCACCACCACTTGAGAGAAGCAATTTTTTCCTTCCTCCCACACTGTGTAGATGAGTAGATACCTGGCTGAAGGTGGGTGGACAGGCCAGCATTGCTGTTTTCTGGGGTGCAGAATATTAGATAATTTACATAATTCAAATCTTTTTATCTTCTTTTTTAAATAGGAATGTGGGTTACTGTGAAAGTAAACATTTTTCTTCTCAAGGCCCTTTACAGTCAAACTAACAGAATTCATTCTGCCCTGGGAGATCAGATCCTGTCCTCAGGGTGCACTCAGTGTTAATCTTCTAATAGCTAAACTTCAACTAAAAGCTTCCACAGTTTCTCCCACCCTGCCCTTTGCACTGGGTGGAGCACCCTACAATATCCCTAAAACAGTATCAGTAGTCTCATTTACACCCCTCCTTAAAACTCCCCTTTGCTGACATGTTGCCAAACAACTTTACTGTTTCTTTCCCCTATTTTCTCCCTTGTTGGGCCTTGTCAGTCCACATCCTCTGATTTTATAACCGTATTTCATGCAGCACCTAGAACAATAGGCTGTTGGTGCGTAATTGCAAGTGCTTAAATGTTGAAGTAAGTAATAAATAACAAGGAAACAATAAGAACAGCACAAGAACAGAACACCAGCGGAAGTCTGCAGGCTCCTGCAATAAGTATCGCAATCAACCATAGCCCCTCAAACAACAATACATTTCACTGATTATATATCTTTGCAGGATCTCAAGGGTCCTATATGAACTGATCTCATACGTGGCAGAACTGCTACTACAATACTGTAAAAAAGAAGTTTTGATAAAAACGTAAAAATATTTAATAATTTTATATAGTACCAAATTAATGTCTTGTATAAAAAAATCCAAAACTTGAAGCTCCCAAAATTAAAAAAACATACTGTAAAAAAAAAATCCATAAAGCTTCAAAAATATCATTTTCTTACTTAAAAATTCTGAAGAATACTTTTAACTACACCAGTCAAGGTCCATTTAGTCTACAGCCCACAGGCAGTGTCCACTGAGGAATCTTGGATGTTTTCAGAAAGCAGTGAATGATGGCTTAAAATTGCTCAGCTCAGTATCCCCATTCAGTTGTCTACTTTTACCTTGTTTATGCCTTTAATACTCTGTTTCCTTTTCCATTTATTAATTCCACTTAATGAATTCATTTCTCTGCAGTATCTGGTTCTTAAGTCCCTTTGACTTCTTTTTTTTTTTTTTTGGAGGGGAGAAGAACCTTTGATCTTGTTAAGGATGACCATTAGTGCCAGAAGAAAATGTGTCCCATATTTAGTGATGGGCATCTAAGGAAGCGTATAAGAGGGCTAACATCATATAATGCTCAATCAGCCCTCACAATTTAAGATTCAGAGACTTCCTGAGCCAAATTTCACTGGATTTTTTTTCTTCTATGGACTTGTCTAGTTTCCACCCAAAACCTGCATAAACCTCCGGTATTTGTGTTCTCCTCCCATGTGGAGTTCCCAAGCAAAAAAGCCACGTCCTTTTATTTGTTCTGTAGCTCTGGTGGTTGTCCAAGGACTGTGAGGGGCTGAGCTTGGAATCTGAAATTCTCTGCAGAGAAAGCTGTGTTTTTAAGGGTGGATTGGATTGGTGCACATCTAAGCCTCACCCCATTAGGGAATCAGGATGCATATGGGACACGCACCCAAATCTGGGAACTGGCAAGTGTTCAAGGGTCCGGGAATATCAAGAGGCCTAACAAACCTGATGGAGATGTGGGTGTCCTTAGTGGGAGGTGGGAATGTGGAGAACACAAACAAGGCACTACATTGACAGGTGTTATCAATGATATCAGCTATGCACCAATACACAAGGGGAAATTAGTGTTATAAATTACACACTGAAGGATCAGTGGGAAGAAGAGACAGAATAGTGCAATGGTGCATTAAAAAGATTCAAGGCTTAAAATCAAAACAAAGCAATTTAAATTGTCTTAGATAAAAATACTCTCTTATGCACTGAACTTCCATTAAAAGTCTTTTATTATCTATTCCATAGGAGGTGTTACTGAGCTTTTGAGATTCTCTTGTTATGCATTAATTTTCCCATCTCCATTATCTGGAAAAATGGAGCTGATAGACCAATAATGAAGTCAACCTGCAGCACCAGGTTGGGAGACCTTTTAAACACTAGATGAGTATTAAACAAAGTGATCCAAAAACTCTACAGAAACCTAGTGCAAGGTTGGGCACAATTGGCAAGAGATGGAAGAAGCCAATTTAAAATGTCAAAAATTGATAGGGTGGCTGAAAAATATGTGATACTTGCCAATATGTTCTATGTATGAAACTTTGCAAGAGAAGGAAAGTAATAAAAACAGAGCTGGGAAAAGAAAGAATGAGAAAAAGAATCAATGTTAGGAAAATAGTACTATAAAGAAGCCCACTTTGCTGGTGATGGAGTTTCATGAGGCTGTGTCAAGCTATCTCTAGAGAACTGTAAAGATGACTGAATCAAGTCAAGAGTATTCTCCCAGTTTTACACACAAACCAGGAAAATTCAGTATATACTTTTTTATCTCAAGACTCCCATTTTATTGCTTCTCAGTGAAAGTCCTAAAAAGCTATGAACATGTAATTTGCACTAATTTGTAATTTATATTGTCAGCAAAATTTAGCAGAGATTGTAGTTCATAAAAATCTTTGAAATACAGGTTTATTTTATATGATAAGGAAACTATCAATGAAATGTATGACTTCTCTAAATCTGGCTGAATAGGAAAACATGTCCTCAAATGGTTTAAAATGGAATATTTCTGCTGACAAATTTTACAGTCAGTAGAATCAAATGTTACTGGAATTGAGGAGCTGTCAGTCAAAGCTAGATTCAACATTCACACATAAGCAAGGCAGTGTGCCCAGACTGGTGTGATTTTCTTTTCCTACATGATTAATGTCCACAACAAGCAAAGCATTCACCTTTTGCAAGTACTTTTTTCTGTTTTCTTTGTGCAAATTTTTCCCCCCTCAATATTTTGACTGATGGTTCCATTTCAAACAAAGGATAACTTGACAATGTTGGTGGTGAATGTTTGTTGTTCTGTTTTGTTGGCAACATCCAGTGTATCCCTCACAGTGCCAGGAAGAACAGCCTCAGCCTGGAAGGCCCATGCTGTGGCTTTACTGCCACTTTAGACCCTGTGCTGCACTACAAAATCACATCTGTCATTCTAAATGCTCCTTTAAAAAGCTTCATGGGCTGGTGGGACACATCTTAGACTAGAAAGCAGAAATGCCTGAGCATTTCAGTACCTGTGCAATGTCCTGGAAACTTTCTAGGGTTGTAAAGGACAGCATCAAATCATAGTAAACTCCATTCAGAATAAAAATAGTTTCAAGAAGCATTGAGCTAGATGAGAAAAAGGTGGAGAGGAAGTTTGGTGAGCTCATTAACATGCAGGTTGTTTGAAGAACTTGATTATCTGGGTAGATACCTAAGGGCTGTAGTTTTCCACACCTCTTTCTTTCAGTCCAGTGTGCACATTTGTTCATTCAAACAGGTTTTAAGTGTAGCAAGGGCTACTGAGCTTCATATCTCCTTTCCATCTGTAGAAGTAGTCCTGTGAGAAGGTTTGTATGGTTTCTTCTTCTCCATAGATTCAGTAACAACAAAGCATCTTACTGGTCTTCAATAAAAATTGGAATCAGAAACTCTTCTTCACTTACCTTTGGTGCCTAGAGAAATTGTTGCAGAGCTTAAAGCAAATCACACTGGAAAGGCACAAAAAATGTCTTGCATCTTTATAACTGAACAACTTTACCTTGGTTCTGTTCCTATAGAAACTTTCTGCATTCAGACCTTTTTATTTGCATAAATGAACAGATGCAAGACAAAATCAGTCATCTCCTCAGACTGGAGGTGATTGTCTTTCACACCTTTTTTTCTAGTGCTTGGCAGTTCAGATGTTTATAAATGTCTATAAACATTTACTAAGCATTAGCAAGTATGTAAGAAAACATAATATCTTCTAAATGTGCTACCTCACCTTCAGCGTACCATGACCACACATCTCATGTCCCTCTCATTTTATAAATAGTCCATAGTGTTTGTGACACTTGGTTCTATTGAGAGTAGTTTACAAGCATGAGGATGCTCCACAAAGATACTCACACAAGTCCGCTTTCCTGGCATTTTTCATCTGTATGATTTTTACGGTAAGCAAGTTGCATGGAGAGGGTTCTGTCTATTGAAAAGCAAACAAAATGCATAGGATGAGCATGCAGAAACAACGGAAGCATAGTCAGAGATAATATTGAATTAAGTGTTTCAGTTCCAGCCAACAAAAACATTTCCAAACTGAGGTTCCTATTTTTGTATTTTCTTCTTCTTCCCAGAAGGTTTGTAACTAGGTGTGGTCACAGACACAAAATGTACAGTTACGGAAAAAATCTCTGATGTCCTCCATTTTCCAATCTGAGGAAACTTGTGGTAGCCCTCAACTTGAGGTGTCTGACTCTTACAAGTCAATCTCAGAGAAACATGTGATAGAGAACCTTGTTGTGTTAATAATAGAGCTGACACACATCTTGATCTGTGAAAATTCACAGGATGTCATATGCATCCACTGTATTACACAACAAACAATCAACAATCTAGCAGGGCAGGGATTATTAATGATATCATGGTGTAATGATGCTACTCATCAGTTGATTTATAGCTACATCATTCCATTCTTATATTTGACGTAGAGCAGTGCTGGCTTTTAAACAATGAGGACCAGAAAAGTGCCTTTCAGAAACCCACCCCAAACTTCTCAGAAGGGGTGAGTTAAAGCCACAATTCTGCAATTATTTCTCTCTGAATAATTCAGCTCACCCAATCTTCCTCTAAGCAAAACTCTCAGAGAAGTATCAAAGGAAATATTTGTGGCCTTCTTGTTCTTCAAGGGGGTTATAAAAAAGAGGGAGAGTGACTTTTTAAACAGATAGTGGTAGGATGAAGGGGAGTGGTATAAACTAAAAAAAGAAGATATTTAGATTAGATATTAGGAAAAAATTCTTTACTTGAAGGGTGGTGAGGCACTGGGACAGGTTGCCCAGAGAAGCTGTGGATGTCCCATCCCTGGAAGTGTTCAAGACCAGCTTGGATGGGCCCGTAAGCAACTTGGTCTTGTGGGTGGCATCCCTGCCCGTGGTGAAGGGGTTGGACCTAGATGATTTTTAAAGTTCCTTCCAACCCAGGCCATTATATGATTCTATGGTTTTAGAAAACCACCTAAACCTAAGTGGTTATCAAAAGACATTTAACAAATCTGCAAGGAAACTGGTTTGGTTTTGTCATTCCCTCTCATCCTAAGCAAGGATCAGGCAAACAGGGTACTTAATACATATAGAGAGGCTGAAGGTAAGGTACCTTTTTACCTAGATAAGTATCCTTCTTAAAGGAATAAGAGGAAAAACTGCACATTTAATGATCTAAATGACAAAAATAAACCCACAAAAAAACCCCCTCAAACAACAATCAAACAAGCCCCATAAAATCTCCAACAAAACCACATCAAAAATTAAGAGCAAAACTAAGTAGCGATGCAACACGTGCATGTAAGAGACAGTTCATGCACAGTCTATAAGAGCAGGGAGTACCACTGTAACAAATACATAGGTCACTACATAACAGTGTGTTACCATTCATTTCCTTATGCCCTCAAACTGCCACAATTTTTAAGAGAGCTATATTTAACACCTCACATAATATTATTTTCCTGACTTTCCCTAAGCACTCACTGAGATTAGTGATAAGTCCTTATTTTTCCCCAGTGGGTTGTTTTGCCTACCCCCATTGAGTGGAAGCAAAAAATTATTATACTTTTTCTTTTTTTCAATTGTGGATTTTCAAAATAGTTAAATTACTGAATCATTAAAGCCTTTGAATTCCTGAAGGCCGAAACACAAAGTAGTCACAAAGGCCAGGCAGAAACTCTGCTTTGCTCTCAACTTCGGTGCTGAAGAATAGTTCTCAGAGCTGAAGATACAAAAGGTATTCACCTCCTACAGCAGATCCCCTCTCCCACCAAGGGACAGCCTGCTCGGCTCATTGCAGAGCCTCCTCTTGCCTTTTCTTACCTCGCTCTTGCTGTAGAACAGTCCCATCGTGGTCTTTCCCACGTCTGAGCCAGGTGTGAAAGCTGTAGGTGGATGGACACAGAGGAACTTCTTGTGCTTTAGGCTGCCGGGAGCAGGCAGGCAGATGTGCTAGTGTTTGACTCAGCACAGCCTCACCCTGCCACCACCACTTGAGCAATCCCCAACTCCTCCTCCTCTCCCGCCTCCTCCTCCTCCTCCTCGCTGCCCAGAAGGTGAGTGCAATCTGCACACCTGCGCCGATGCACAGACACCCAGGCTCTGGCACTGCAGAAGGATGGCCTTTGTAGCTGTAATTGGAGGGAAATTGAGACTGAAAAGGGATTTTCCCGTCACAGTTATAGGCACCGAGCAAATGTTACTTTCAAGCATCCTCATCACTTTTTGACACACAGGAGAGCTGTCAAACTGCAGCCTCTCGTGGAAAGGTGACTGGCACCAGTCAGGTTCCATCTGGCTGCCCAGGAGCAGGCAACAGGGACTTCTTTGACCAAGAACATCCAAACAAACCCATGTTCCAACAAAAGAATTTCTGTAGCTTTGATTGCCTATAGGGAGTTGGCGGCTCTTTTCTTAAAGATGAATCTGGAAGAACTTTTATTGTCCCCATCTCACCTTTCATTTTGCTAAATTCATGCTGTAAACTGTCCTTCAGCCAAGCAGATACTGAAGTGACAAGTATCTTGTGAAACAATTCCCAAGTCACCTGCTGAAGCTGTAACAGAGTTACACTTATAAAGAAAAAGCTTTAAAAGCTCACTCACTTCCTCAAAAATTTTGTTACTTTGTGCATCTGAATTAAGGTACTTCAGTGAATGACCTCCAAGAGGACACATTTGGGACAGTGAAATTAATGTTGACATGAATGTCAATTATTCTTCATGTTCTCATGTATTCTTTATGTCTTCAAATTTATGAGGCTTCCCTGTTCATTATGCTACACACCCTGAGAGGTGGTCCCTGTCTCAGTGAGGGAGTGCACGGAGTGCATAAGAAGTTAAAAAATGGGAGTTTGGGTTTTGCTTTTGTCTATTTTAAATAATCCTTGCTATTTTGAAAATTAACAGAGAAATCAATTTCAAAATAATCTCATTTCACTTTGCAGTGAATTAAAAACTGATTGATAAAGGCAATTTCACAGCATGAAAGAATATTAATTTACTAAAACATTTGGCATTTTAAGACATTCTAACTTAAGAACCAGATCCAACAGATGTCACCCAGACAAACTTTGAATACATTAAGGATGGATAACGAACAGATTACAAAAAGCAGTAGTCAAAGGAAGGTAACCCAAAAGGAAAATATTACTAGAGACATGGCAAAAGCTCAGTTAGAAGCCTACATGTTTTTATCAACGATCTTGGAATTTTGTGTATATATATATATCTAAAGTCACTATTGGCACTCTGTTTCAAAGGGAAGATATTGAAACACTGGGAAGCTGCAGAGCCGCAGAATAATGTTGAGAGTAGGAGAAACTCTCTCAAAGAGAGAAAGGCAAGTTTCATATCAGCCAGTAGAACACAATGAAAAGCAATATTAATCAGTCTCAGGCTGCATCCTGCACCTACCTGACTTCTTCCCATCCTGTTTTTCAGTAAGTTTCCCCTGTAAAACAGACTAAGATATCCTTCTTTCTGCTTCATTTCGTTTCCCACAAAAAGGTCTTGGAAACCGTGACACTAAACCCAAAGATAGCTCTAGAAAGGACCCAGAGGGATCCCATGAGTTGATATTCTAGTGCACTGGAGAAGAACCCACATTTACAGCTGTCTCACACATAGAGGGATAATAATATAGATTAAAACATACAATACTGTACCTAAAAACAGGCTTACCCCATGTCCTTTCAAGTTCTTTCAGGAGTATGAACACAATGAACATGCTCATAAGTGACAAACATTGCCCACTCATTCTCCTTGGCCACCCAGTTGTCTCTAAGATGCACCATCAGCTGGGTTTTTTTCATAAGAAGGAATCTTTTTCTCCCATCCATTACCCAGAACTTCATTCCATAAAAACAAATTTCTCACTTCTGAGCATAGTCAAGATCCTCCTGATCTTGACATTAACTGTGGTGACTTAGTCTGAAGTTCATTGTAACAGTGGAAGCCTTTTATTACCAAAAGGAAGATAATCCAAAACATTTTCTGAGCTGCTGTGAGTAATCTCTTCATGAATCACAGCTCCACAGTGCAGGGCTGCTGCTGTGGAAGACTGAGTTCGTGATCTGCCTATTGCAGAGCTGTGAGTCTGCCTTTCCCCAGAAGACCTCTAGGATTTCTGATGATGAGAAACCGCTCTTTTGGTACAATTCCTGCAAAGACCATTTGCCCCTAAGTATTGAACACTTGTAAAAAATATGTCTGGAAGGGATCTTAAAAGCCTCTCTCGCATTGCCTTGTTCTATGCAAACATTTAGCAGCCACTTCCCATCTTACAAAACTGGGAGAAAAGGTAAGGTCATCCTTCAGGAACAGTCAAGACAAGTAAAGAGGAGTGACTCAGGATAGTTAGCAAAAACTCCCAGAGAAAACTGAAGCAAAGTTGGGTAATATGTCTACTGCTTAGGCTGAATACAAGTGGTTCTGGTAGCAACAGCTCAGCCGTTTATCTCCCAAAACAAAAATGACCTAATTCAGGGGTATTTCTTTATTGGTGGTGAAAATTTATAGATTTTTACAACAGTGATAGTAACTTCAGAAATTTATTTTCAAGGGTTAGTGAAGTAAGACAGGTAAGTAGAAACCCCATAGTGGGCAGACAATCAAACCAGAGATGACAACCTTCAATAATTAAGATAAGCAAAACTAGCACAATGGATTAGTTATTTACCAAAGAAATTCCAGTTCAAGGGATTGCTGTTCTGCCAAACAGAAAACCGAACATATAGATCCTGTTTTGATACATATTTTAATGTTCCACGTATTTCATTATTATCTTACACAGCATTATAATAATTTATATGGACTATATATAACAATTGGTAAAGTAACAAGGTAACAAAACTAAAAACAGATTTGCTGCTTTGAAGTTTGTTTTGGATTAAACCACTGGTAAATTCCAATCTGTTTCCCCGAACAGCCATGTAAATAGGGTGGAGTCCAGCAGGTCCTTAGGATGATGCGATTTCTACTGCACGTATAACTGGCAAGCATCAAACATCCTGATCTCACCAAACCATAGACAACTCAGAAATATCACATGGAAAGTTGTGTTGTGGCTAATAATTCCGCTGCTTTCTCCGTGCCACTGCCAGACGCAAGGCCCGAATAATCAACTTCTCATTATTCAGGACATTGTAATCAGTCAGTTTCACCAGCTTGTCAAAATTCTCTTCACTGAAACACACCTCTCTTGTTGTAAATGGGGAAAGGATGCTGGAGACATCAACTTTGCCTTCAGCCATCTCTTCAGGACTCCTTTCCACACCTGAAGGATAAACCACAAGGAGAAGCACCAGTAAGGTTTTCTTGCAGTATGTGGCTCCTATCAGTCATTTACATAATTATAGGTAGAAAAGGGAGATTTGGAAGGAAAGATATCATTTGCCAGATGGATGTAAAAGTAACCTAGTAGCACTGTATTCTTTAGCATCTGGATCAAGCCTGTATCCAGATATGATTTTGCATCATTTGATATTTACATCACCCAAACACCAGGGAATTAGAACATTAGCAGCAGCAATGCTAGACCACTGCTTGGACATCATAGTCTTTTACCCAAATCACAAAAGTGCAAGCAAAAAGCAAACAAGATACTCCAGTACTGGATAAAATAACAACCCTCTCACTGAAAGTTCAGGAGAAATTATTGAACTCAGACAGAGGACATCATTCAAATTACAACTGAAGATCTCTGTCCACTTAGTCCTCAGTCGGGGAGATTGCTTTTAAGTAAATGAGCAAAGCCCAAATAAATGGGCTTACCATAAAAACCACCAGAAGGTTTTGCATCATCTTTGTTTGCAAGCAGCAGTCCATAATAAGTCCACGTCTGTAGAATAAAATAACTTGTGTTGAGGCCCTAGCACCCATGGTTTACATATTTTGGGATTTTTGCCTTCATCCTCTCTCATATTCACCTCAAATCTCTTAAGAAAAGTTTCTGGAGCTCACGTAGTTCAGACATACTGACACAGACCAGTTTGGTTTTTGTTTTCAGTTATGAAACTGATAATGCTGGCATTGGAAAGGTCAAAGATGACAGCGAGACCTTAGATATGAAATGGAGAGGACTTACTAGGAAAATGACTTTTTATTAAAATTGCTGCCACAGATGACTTACCAGGAGCTTTATATTTCTTGAAGGTGTCATTTACTAGAGGGAAGAAAAGCACTGTTGGAGCTTGTGGACTGTCAGCATCTTCAAACACATAGCATTCCTTTAAATTTTCCCTGTCTTCCTCACTTATCTCAATGTTGGGAAATGGAATTCCTTGCCCCAAGAAGTACTTTGCAATCTGATCCAGAGGCTGGATGAATGGATAAAACAAATAAAATTAATACAAAGAATCAAAGCTAATCTAAATACCTGGATATTTTAAAACCCAGCAGCTAATAGGAATATTCTAAGGTTTGAATTTTCCTCTGAGAAGATGGAAATAGCCACAACCACACCAGACATTGCAGCTTATCTTATTTTCCACATTGCTTTAGGCAAAATAAGAAAACAGTCACTTTCTTTGAACTTTAAAACTAAGCCAAAAGTCACAGGACTAATTTTATAATTCCAATTAAACAGGTTTAGAAGGGAAAGGCAAAAAACCTGCAAGAATGGAGAAGAAACATATGAGTCCACATTATTCTGTGTCATTGTCTTGACTTTTCCATTAGTTATCACTTTCCCAATCTTTCTGTCCTCTGCATAACTGGACATTGCTTGATAATGACTCCCTATTAACAGATACACTTATCAACACACTTCACCAAAAAATATAACAGCTATATTTACTATAAACCTATGTTTATTTTTGTATTATTCTCATTATATATGCAACACTAACTAAATTATTTTTATCTATTAATCAAGTCTGGAATCAGTCAGTACAGTTCCCTAAGACTGATAAGAATTAAAGAGGCCAAGACGCATGGGTTTTCTTGTTTAATTTGTTAAAATATTCTCAGGACTTTGCACTGCCCTTGTAACTTTTCAGTACAAGCATAACCAAAATCAGTATCAGAGTTCCGGAACACTCCTCCGACAGCTCTTCAAAACTCTTGGATCCAATGCAATGAAGACCTTGATGATTTTGAAATGCCTATAATCTTTCACTGTCTTCTAACACATTTCTTAGTTACTGAGAAATAAATCAACTAATGATCTAAATAATAAATCAAAATAATGATTTAATTCCCATTCCAGTACTGAAAAATTGTTTTATCTGGTGAGTGCTAGAGACCAAAACACCACAAATATCTCAAAGATCATGGCTTTTCTTACCAGTGTCTGGGACCCTCCACTGTAATTCAAATGCAGGATGACGTCCACGTCCCTCTTGGATCTCAAAAGCGGTGGGTAGCTGGTATTAATGAAAAAGCCAGTATCAACGAGGGAGAGTTCATTGTCTGCTGTTTCCATCAATTTATTTGGGAAGGAATCTATCACTGTGTCTGAAATGTAAATATATCTCATTACAACAAATAAAACACAAGACTGACTGCTCCTCTGAAGGAAGTTAAAGAGGGAAGAATGAAGAACTTTTCCCCGCCTTGTCTCTGCCTTCCTTGGACTCTAGCAGCACTGATTTACAGGAGTGACACACTAATGCTTCTTCCCCCCTTCCTTCCTGGGCACCACAAGCTGCTTTGGCCCTAAAGGGGAATCCCTCCTTAAGTTGAACTCACCTTGTCCGCTGGGACACAAACCCCAGACAATCAGATACAATTTCACCCTTCAACACACACCCCAAAATTGAAACGCTATTCAAATCTGGCTCCATGTTTTTCAGTTGTAGAAGGGAGAAGTGGAATTTCAGAAGTCAGTCTTGACTCTTCCTCTTCATTGGAAATCCTAAATAAATTGTGAAACCTAAACCTCCTAAGAATACTACTAAAGAACATGCTGTGTTACTGTGCCTTTCCAGGTAGAGAATCCTTCACTCTCCAGGTACTTGTTATGCAACTGGAAGCCTCTGATAAAATTGGGATACTGTGCAATGGTTGGGCGTCCTGTTAAGACATCTCGCAGAGCAGAGGAGAGGACGCTCGAGGGAGTGAATAGGCATGTGTCCACTTCATAGGGATTCATGGACAGAAAGGGCTCTTCTGCTGCAAGATGGAAAGAAGTTTTAAATTTAGGACAGTTTTCTGAAATAATTTAAAAAATGGAGTGACTAATAACAACAGTTATCATCATCCCCCACCCCAAAGGTAAATCAGACATAGTTATAAGTCTTTAAGGTCTGTGTCACCAAATAAAACTCAGCATTAGACAGTGAAATAAATGACAGATAGTTGAAGGCAGCAGACTGCCAGGTGGTAAGCACCACCTCCCACTCTAGGCTCCCTCAAATGATGCCCACCTCTATTGTAGTGTGTGATGAAGAGGAGAGATGAGTCCCAAAACATACAGGAGGACAACACTGGCCTTTGAACAGGACACCTTCAGAAAATGTGAATATCACTCAGCTGCAATATCAGCTAAGTTAGAAGACCAGTCACTCCAGGTTTCCTGCGCAATTAACAGCAAGAGCAAGCTTTCTCCATGGGAAGTTTAGTGGAGAAAACAGCCCTCTGCAAGAATTACTTTCTCTACACACTTTATTAGTGGCTGAGGAGAAACATATCCTAATTCAACAGTCTTAAGATGTGTTCTTAATACAACATGACTTCTACATGTCTGCTGGAGACTATTTTTATGCCTGTATAACCTTCATAAAAACATACAGCTTTGCCAAAGAAGCACAATTTAGTTCTAAATCAGGCAGAAAAGAATTCTTAGTTGCTTGGCTCATCTTTTTCTCTCTGACTTTGACAGCAATTCTTTATGCATTAGACATCTTCATAGAATATAAGCAACATATACTGGTGGAAAAAAAAAAAAACAAACCAAATAAAAATCTCACCAATGTCTTTTACTCTGTCTCTGGTCCATCTGCACCAGAAGTCCTCTGAATCAGCTGCCAAATTCCAGACATACATCACATCTATGGAAAATATACTACTCCACATACCTGTGAAAGAGTGAATAGAAGCTGATTGATGGAGTAGCCTTGGAAGAATTTTAATTAATACATACCTTCAGTTCTTCCCCTTGGATGCTTCATTTTTGTCTGTATGGATACCTTTGTGGGCATATTTCCTGAGTATGTCTTTGTTAAAGTAAACTCACACCTGCTCAACCTGTTTGCTGGTTTCTTTCAGTGCTGTCCACCACAGACCATGTCAGGTGTCTCTCAAGTAGACCACCTTTCCCCTCAGGCAATAGTCACCTTGCATATAGCAGATCCGAGTCTCTGAGAGCCTCTTCACCATTCTTCCCATAAAGAATTCACTTCCAAAATGTTCTGCAGGAATAGATGCTCCATATTTCAGGAAACCAACTTCATAAGGAGTGAACTCCAGCCACTCTATGGCAACAGCAGCCAGACCATGGAAAAGCAATAATATGTTAGCTATTGCTAAACAGAGTAATACTAGAAAGCAAATCATGGGAAAGACACTGGCTAGTTCCTAATATGCCGTTCACCAGCTATAGCTGTATCTGTGTAGACTCAGGCTGTGATACAGCAATCACCAGCAGAAAAGCCCTGGTCTGAATAAGACCACATACCCTCAATGTAGTTAATCTTACCCCAAAGTATGTATTGCTCAAGTATAACTTGTTCTCTTGAGGGCTATAGTGACAGAGAGCTTAGCATTTACTTGGTATCATGTATTCAGATGACCTTATAAAACAAATACTATGAAAATTAATAGTAGAGGAGATAGTGATTTTTCTAGTACTGGGCCCAAAACTTCAAAGTTTACCCTTTAATTGTGCAAAATAAGACCATGTGGAACCATCGTAAGAATTTATTTCATTACAAGGTTTTTGTGACAGGATAAATTGTGACTCTGACATCTGCTGTGGCATAACTATGTTTTCACTTCTACCAACATAAAGAACTCAAATGCTAAACACTAAACAGATTTGGATTTATTTTTTTTTTAGTCACTATTATTTGAAATTTTAATAGTTTTTTGGGCTTGGGGCAGGAAGGCTTTCAATCAGAACGAAAGGACTATTGTATCATTAAAGCTGAATACACGTATATTATCTTAGTTTGGATTACTTAAATTATGAATTTATTAAGAAATCTAAATCATGACCATTACCTCTGAATGCCTGGGCACTATAGTTGGACTTGAGATTGATGGCCACATAGATGGGCAGCGGGTTCTGACCATTATCCACTGCCTGCCGTTGGTCCGAGAGTCTGTGCTCATCTTTCTGGTTTTGATTAAAAATGGTTAACGCAATGAGGTGAAAAACAACTTGCACTTGAAATAATATAATGGGATTTATCAGCTTTATCCAGGTTCCCCATTCCCACTCCCAGCTCACTGGATGGTTCAGAAATACCTGCTGTGGGATATTCCAGACTCGGCAAGTATCCCATTAGAAGCAGCTACACCCTTTATGGGTTCTCAGATTTTGAGATATACAGAAAGATCGATTGCAGATTGAGGAATAAAAAAAATAGATTCCCAAGAAAAACTATGCAGCCAAATGGAAAGTAGCATTCTTTCCTTGGCTGAGTCTTAGCAAAGAATTTATCATATCTTAAGGTATTTTGGAAGTATGCATATGCAAGAATATATTGTGTTGCACACGACAATTTAAAACTTCCTTGTCTAAACAAAAACCAGAAGGAAATTAATTAAGATACTCTATTTGTAAGGTAACAACATTTCTATCTCTCTTTCTTAAAACTTGATATCATATTTAGAGAATGGTCTTTCCCACCATTTGAATCATGTCCATGTGTCACATACCAGACCACTTTATAAATTCCTATCTTCATCTATGTCAGAGAAGCAAATTATTTCAAATATTTAAGTGCCTCTTCTATTGAGAATATTTAATGTCCAAAGCAATTCATTTACTATTCAAAATATTTCTTTCTCAGGAATGTTCTTTCTTTAAGGAGAAGGAACAACTTTGACTGTTATGCCATGGCTCCTTCAGTTCAAGGTCAACTTCTTTAAATCAAGAATAGTGCTTTAATAACATATCTGAATATATAATAACTAATCAACTGTTAAACTAATTATTTGCATTAGTAGTACTGAATGGCATCCCAGGATTTATTTTCTTCTCCGCTCTAGCTATAGAAGTTCAGCAGGTTTGTACAAGGAAAGCAGTAATACCTTATCATGTAGCATGGATTCAATGACAAGGCCCCAAAGGTCTATGAAAGAAGTGTTATGTCCTTCTTTAGTCCTCTCCATCAAGTCATTGTAATAGTACTTCAGACAGTCCATAGAAAAACAGCAGATCTTGGACTTGGTTACTTGTTTGCGAGCTTCCTTGATGGCATCCTCCAGATATTTTTGTGACCACTTAGCATCTTCATATAGGTTTGCCATGGTCCTGAAGAAATATTAGAAGAAAATAATGAAAGAGAAGTAATGTTGTGGTTTGCCTTTAGAAAACTTCTGTGAAACCTGTTGGATTGTTTCTTAATTCTTATGGGGTTGACAACTGAAAATTAAACACATTTAAAATACTTTCATTTCAAGAGCAAGCAAAACCTCCAGACTTCCTGGTTTGGTGACGATAAAAGTTTCTGTGTGCTCAAAAATGATCTTCAAATTCAAAGGATCAAAAAAACCAAGACCCAAGGCTGTTAAATCCAAAGGCTCCACAAGTCCTCATCAAATGCATTTCTCGGAAGTTTGCTCTAGTCCTACATATGGTCCCACATATCTGTTAATGGCCTGTGCCAGTGAGAAAACTGGGCAGTTCTTGGGCATGTTGTCATATAGCCATTCTTACTTGTCTCCTTGAAATCATAACACAGACAGGTACACCCAGACCACATACCCACAGAGAAATTAAAAGAATTTTGGCAAATACTTAGAAAAACCTACCATTAAGTTTTGGGCTTATATAAAAGACTAACACACGATTCAGTAAAAAAAAAATAAAAATCTCCGCTTCCAAACAGATGTAGAAGAGGGAAGGTACCGAGAACCTACTTGATTAAATACCTTAGTTATTTTTAATATGTCATCATCTGCTGTATGCCCACTAGGAGAAGAGAACACCTTACAATGAACAACCATAGTTGTAGTCTCTCCGAGGTCAGTAACTTGGTGTGATTTGGTGGACTTTTTGTGACAGTATTAATTCCACTAGCCCCAAATACATCTTTTACCAGAGGCAGGTGTACTGTTAAGTCCAAAATGGAAGTGAGAATAACCAGCAAATGGCAGGCATAAATTCTTCTTCTCATCTTTCTTCAATTTCCAGTCTAAAGACAAATTTGTTGCATTTAGCCTAAGGTAAAATTGATAAAATATGAAAAGGGAGTAGAGCATTTACATGAAAATATCAGACACAACTGAGTCAGTGGGGTGACAAAAGCAGCTCTTGAATGTGATGATTGATCTCCTAACCAGTACGTTTTGTTTCTTTGTTCCCGGTGGACAGGGAGGAGACTGTGGGGAGAACGGAAATGCTTTTGCTCTGCTAAGTGCCATATAAGCCAAGGGTGTTGTGCAAAGAGTCAGCAGTACCGAACAGAGAAAACATAAACCTTGTTTGGGTCATTCTCACCATGTGGTACCCGATAAACCACCGATGTAGGTAATGCAGTCTAAGAGGTTGAGTTTCTGCAGACCCAGCAGGCTGCCGTACATGGCGGTGAGCGATCTCGTTCCTCCCCCCGTTGTTGTGATGGCCACCACCGGCACCTGTTCAACACAGCGAGGCAGAGGGAGCGAAAGCCGTGCGTGTATTAGAGACAAACAGTCCTCACTGCAGAAATCAGATAACAGGTTGCAGGCGCTGATACAAGCAGGGATGTTGCTGCATATGAAAAAGGTGTGATTGTTGCAAAAGGCTTGTGATTGCCACTACCTGACTGATGGGAGAAGGAAGGCTTATGTCTTACCCACTCGGATGGGGCAGGGTGTTTACCTAGTACAGAACTGGAAATCAACCTCATCACCCTGGAATTTTTCTCAAGTATATTATTAGAAGCCATCATGGAAAATACAGGATTTACCACACTGGAGCAGATTAGGGATCCATGATTCTGCCTCTAACAATGACCAGTGATGCAGAAGAACGCACAGCACCCTGTAATCAGCCAAACCACACAATAGCCGAAGCCTTCCTGTCTGCAGGCCACTAATTACTTTATGTCCTGAAGCACAGTCATTGATAGGGTTTCCCCCATCCACAGGCCAAGTGTAATTGAAGAGACAGACTATTCTTCTCTTAATCTTTTCCTGATCTAGTACACCCTTTGCTTCCGTTAGCATCTAGAGTTTTGTGGATGTTTATACGCCCTATGGAAAATGTCTATTTATACCTTTCAAGTATTAGCTTCTAATTTCATAGAGGAACCTGTTATTCTAAAATCAATGAATAGAGCGTGAAGAAAATAATTCCCCCATTCTAAGAAAACAAACGCAAAACAACAGAAAACCCACAAAAATAGATGTTCTCTGTACCCTAAATCTTTTTAAGAGCTTAAGTCTAGAAAATGAGAAAAAAAAATCTCACAATCTTAACTAAAATCAGAATAAACTCCAAAAAATATGTTCTGGGTTTTACATTGTTTAACTTTTTTCATTAAAACTCTAAGGTGTTTTTTTTCAGTTCAAGTGTAAGTCCATTAGCAAGGTAGAGGGAATTTTTCCTAAAAAGCTATAGAATATTCTTGGTGTTAGTATGTTTACTTTTCTGATTGTCAGCAACCCTGTTAGGCATAAACAGTTAGAAAATTTATGACTCGGTTATGGAGTCAGGAGCAGGGGCTAGAGTGATACAGCTAAACTTAACATAAGCTATTTCATCTACAACTCAATGATGTTGTAAGATTCACTCTTCCAGACTGAAGGTTTTATTCTATCTCTTGTTGTAAAGAACTGACAGAAGTCTTTTTTTTTTTTGCTGCAGATACCTCCCTAAGAATTTTCATTCAAGTGTCTATGTGAAAGTTTTTGCTTCTTCCTCTCAAAACCCTTGCATGTGCCATGCCCACCACCTTGTGTCTGTCACTGAGATAAGGCACGCTCTTTCTCAGGCAGCATCCCCTAGCTGTTCCATGTCTGCCCCCTACAACTTTTCCTCCTGAGACCCGTGAACAGTACCAAGAATAAACAAAAATGGGCTGAATTGAGGAGCTGTTGAGAAATTTTGGGGTCTATGAAGACATTATCCTGCCTCCCCTGCTGTGCTGCTTTAACGGGCGACTGTTCTCTTGCTCATCCCTTGCCCTAGGTGGCCAGGCCTGACCCACAATAATAGGATTAATTAGGCTGGATTTTTATTTGTGGTTTGAATTTGCAAGACAGGCCTTGATTCCAGGAGAGGAGTTGCTACCAGAGACTGTATTGGCTTGCCTCATGCTCTTTCAGATCCTCCTCCAAATTAAGAATCTTTTTCAGAGCAGCAGCAACGTATTTCTTCCTTTTCCTCAGAAAGTCCTGCTCTTCCCTGCACAGGCTAAACCCCAAGCGCACATCCAGGTCTCCTGAGCTAGAAGAGACAATGGGACAAATCAATGCACACTTCATTTATAGCTGATTTCAAGATCTGTAGGGCAGGTAATAAAAACAAAAATCATCTGTAAAACAAGTTATTTCCAAGTCTGCACACTGATCAAGAAAAGAAGAAAAAGAAAGCATTTCTACTGCCAGCAAGGAGTAGCAGTGGGAATGGAGAGGAGTTTCCAAGTTAGTTCTTGTGAACATGGACACAAAGACAAGACACACAAGTCAGGGAAAGATCAGAAAAAGGAATCGTTTCAGAAGTATTTTTTCTGTGCCCATTCCTGTTTGTCACCATGACATCCTGAAAAATTCAAGTGATGCCAGGTTTTGACAGTATTTAAAGTGATTGTCCTAGTCAGTTACGTGATGGAGTTTGAATTGCAGAGCAAGCATCCCCCCCATGTAGCCTCTGTCTTGGGAAATCCAGCCTTTGAACCTGTGTCCTGAACAGATTTCTAGGCAGACATTTGCAAGCTTTATCCTGCAAGTATACAAGAATATCCATATTTTTTTTTTTCCCCACATGTGCAGTCATGTGGAATTTCATCCCTTGAGAAATACGAAGCACAAGCGAAAATAAATCAGAAAAAGAGGTACAAACTCATGTTGAACTGCACGGTCCTGCAACTTCAGCAGACTTGCACTTCCCGCAGGCACCACGTGAGCACAAGACCAAGCACTCACATGGTATGTGTTCTTCTCTCCACCAATCATAGAGAAAACCTACATAACTAGTTTACCGTAGTCCTGCCTGATAGGACAAAAAGACACTGTCTTACCATTTTCTTGCTGTCAAGCACAAGTGAAATGAATTATCCTAGAAATCGAGAAAATAAAGCTAATTACCACCAAATTTTGAAAACATTTCTTTTCTTCCAGCTCAGCAGCGCCCGCTGACTAAGAGAGGTGGTTCTCAAATAATAAATCATAAGGCTAAGGGCATTTTTTTATACTATTAACCAAAGTCAAATTTTCTCTTCTCTAATAAGCCTGGGTGTTTGGGGCAGGTAGTGTGCCACAAGCTTGCATGTCATACCAGTTCCCAGTGTCCACACTTAGGAGGAGCAACAAGAACTACCTTATTAAACTAAAATAAAAAAGACATATGAAAGCACTCTCACTATCAATATTTAGACAAATTAAAATCTGAATTAAGCTAATAATCTCATAACTCTTTTAATTATTAGCCATTCCAGAATTATCCTAATGTCAAAATTAATTTTTTCGATGCATATGCATATGACAGTCACTTTTGTTCCTTGAAACCACTTAATTCGAATTGTAGGATGCAGATTTACAATGATTTTCATATTATTAAAATTATTGTTAAGACCTGCCTCCTTAAAAGTGAATATGACAATCTTTTTGTTTGTTTGTTTTGCACTTACAATAAACAGCTGTACAATTCTACACACTGATTTTGTTTACTTGGTAACTTTACTATGGCAGGACAATATTAAGCACAACTTCAAAATATATGTTTCGAAAAGCTCAGAGCACTCACCTCTTCTAGTGTTATTTCCTTCTGCAAAGGGAGTGAATTCAGAGGGAAAGAAAGGACCCCAAGCTTCTCTGTTTCATTTCCATCAGCCAGCTGAAAAAAATGTAAAAAGGAGTTGGGTATGCAGACAGGAAAGGCTTGTCACCTCTAGAACTTCTCCTACCAAGAGGTTAGTTCAGTTCAGTAGTTACATTCATTTCTTCTTCCAATTTCACTGAGGTTAATGACAGCAGACAGAAGGAGAACTTACCTCTTCTGGTAATATGACATCCAGTCTTGTCTGGTCATTTATGATGCAGTGAAATATGATGGTATGAAGGCTGGGGCCAGAGTCCAGCAAAATCTTCTGGCTTCCTTCATGTGATCCTTTCACTCTAAATGTAAGCTCCTGGTCTAAACAGAGAGGCAGAGGGAACAAAGAGAATTTTAACTATTCTAAGCAAACACACATGAGTAATAAAAAAGAAAAAAAAAATCTACTTCTACTTTGCACTCTTTTTGTCTGATTTTCCTTCCACCACAATGACTAAGTAGACTTTAGTTGGCTAAAACAGACTGAAAACTGACATAAAATATCTTGATGAATCTGTATAAATCATGAATATACAGAAATCATGGATTTTTTTAATACCATAGCTTGCTATTTGGCAGGTGCTTTACATGAATAAATAAAACAAAGATTTAGATTTAAAGGAGTGTCAGTTTAAAGGCATTTTGGATTACTCATGTTGAATAAGAGAGTCACTTATTTGAAGTCAGTCTGTTCTGGTTCATTGTGTAGGTTCTATTCTATTCGATTATTAAGACTACAACAGTCAAATTATTCTATACATCCAAAAATCAAGCAGACTACTCGGTGTGTTCCCAAAACTGAAAGAACATGTCAACCCAAAGGCTGTGTTTCTTGTACAGAAAAGCCTTTACACTTACAGAGAGATCATATGCAGTTGTCTTGCAAGATCAGGGTCAAGAAGCACATCATTTTAGGTCACTAACCTTTCCTCCCCTTGTTATGCTTCAGCCTAAAACTTCCTATAGTGCAGCTCAGTAATTGCTACCATTTTCTTCATAAAGGTGAATTTTCCAATCATGAATAAACTCAAAACAGACATGAGTTTTTTGAGATTTTCCCCATGAGCAGCTTTACACAAGCTGCTGTTTATTTGAATGAATCTAAAGACTAGTGAAGAATCCTGCTATATTTATTAATACTACATTTTACAATCAAAGTCCTGTTTCAGTGATTGTATCATCAGAGTATTTTCCTGCAGTTCAGGCAGACCCCTTTGATACAACTTTACATTTAAGCTTTTAAAGATTAAGTTTATTATTTTTGATAAAGTCTCTTTCAGAACCTTAAATGTGCATAAACTCCATACGTACTCAAACAAACAGGATAAGATTTCTACATATTAATGTAATTAGAAGACAATTTTACAAGAAAATCCAGCCTGGTTAGAAAATTCATTTCGAATAAGCCATAAACAAAGAGAACTGAAATAACTTTTTCAAGTTTTTCATTCTGGTATATGTAGCTCTATTTTTGCAGCAGTTTAAGATTTACCTCATAGCAAAATACTTGACTAACTGGAATTTTGACAGATGCAATCTTTCTGCCAGGTGGGGCACGGCAAAATTGAGTGTTACGTGACATAGCTAGAGTAATATGCACAACAGATTATTAGTTTTTCAACCCCTGTTATAATGACTTAATCACAACACAAAAACAATAGGTAAATGAAGCAATAACCTCACTTGTCGATTGCTGCTTCAGCTTCCCCATATCCACTCTAACCTCCAAACAGGAAACCTCGCGTGCCTGTAGCAAGAGAGGATAAATGATGATTGAGATAAATGTCATTGCAAGTGATTCATACAGTTCTCAGCCAACCCCTCTTGTTGATCAATAAGCAACACAGTTATTATCTATTACTGTGTCTTCAGATAACACAAGGGCAATAATGATATGGTATTTTTTTCTAAATGTGAAATTAAAGAGGAACAGCTCATGACCTGTTTGAACTTGGAGAGGCAGTTAAGAAGATGAGCCCTATTCAAAATAATGGGCACGTTAAGAGATGCGACTACTCTTATGAGCATTGTATCACTTTCTCCATTAACTCCTGATAGGTTGGGGCCTATATAGAAGAAAGTAGGTGGCTTTGGGACACAGCTCAAAGTTTCCAGAGTTAGAAATATGAACTCCTGTTATACAGACACAAAAAAGATTGTAATAAACATATATTACCACTAGTACTCCATTGGTAATAATGCCATCAGGATAGTCCAGACTGAAAAATAAAATGGAAAATACAATGTCATGTGTGTGACAACTCAGACAAATATTTAAGGCTATGAGTTAACACATTACTCATTTCCCCCATCAGCTTTGACATTTCTGACTTTAACATTCTCACTCAAAAATACTTTAAAGCTTAAGATTAGATGATGACCTGGATTGCAATTTTTTCCAGCCATTCATGTCAGAATATGAAGTTGGATTTTTAGTCCTGTGGTCTTCTACATTTGCTCTCACAAACCATGCAATGAATACTGATATGTAACATACTTAAACAGCTGGAGGCTGTTAAATCCATCTTGATTGTTTTGACAGTTACAGTTTTACACAATGTTTTGTACTTAAAAAACTAATACAACTCTCTAGATTTCCACAACTTTAAAAAAAACCAGCATGACAGCAGAAGTAATTGTACCTACCTCTATAAAGTGAGCTGCAACCCACACATGAGATTTTAGCAGATCACTGTATGTGTGGATGTGTTTCCACATACAGGGACAGAGGTGAATTGCTATATTGCAGCCTAAAATTTTTATATTCTAAAATATTTTTCCATCAGAAAATTCAGGCAATGCCTCATTAAGAATGTCCCATAATTTATCATTTTATTAAACTGCAGATGTAAATTCATACAATGACTCAAGAACTCAGATTAGTTGAAAGGGAATACGTACATATGTAGCTTTATAAAGATTGAGCACCAACTCCTCAGCCTGCTGCAGACAGTACAAGCTGTTTATTCACACTTTACAAGCTATGGATTATATACTCTGAGGTCTCACATAAGTTCTATAGTTGATGTACGTTATTTTATCTCAGCTGAAGACAGATAATACAATTCCTTTAAAATCAGATGAAGGACTTAAGTTTTATCCACTTTAAGTGAAGATTTATCACAACAATTAGATTTCAGTATAAACACACTTTATAGTAGCTTTGTAAGATTTCCCATGACAAACAATTCAGCCAAAATTGCAAAGCACGTAAACAACTTAAAGGTTCATTTCCAAATCAGTATCGTCCTTTGAGAGAAAAATGTGAACTGGCTAAATACACTGCAGAACACTCAGGAAAAATTTTACATTAAAGAAAACCCCGACAACAGCAAAACCCAAGCAAATACCTCTCCTCAAAAAATGGTTGTGCACTTAGGAATTTTGTAAGATCTCTTTTTGAAGGTACATTTCAAAAGATTTCAAAAAACATTAGTCAGAAATGGACAAGAAATACTCAGTGTTTTTACCTGCATGCAGGGAAATGGGTGTAAGTACTCAAGTTTTGTTTCAGACACAAAATTTTGCACTTAATTATGATTTTATAGTAAAATAGTTGTAACATTACATATGGTGTCACTGTCCTGAAATACTTCATTAAGAAAAGCAAGGAAAGCAAGAAATAGCATGATAGATAATAAAAGATCTCAGCCTGCATAGCCTGGTGAAATGAAGGTGGAAAGACAGGTAAAGATATCTCTTCATGGAAGTAGAAGTCCAGTAAAGTGTGGTATTATTTGAAGTACCAGTATCAGCAAAGTATAAAGTTAGGCTGATAGTTAGGAGGTTCAAGGTGCCTCAAATATGTGAAAGAATCTCCACTTTTGTACAGAACAGCTTGGAAGGCTCCTGAGAAGAACCAGGACAACTCAGCCATTAAGCACCAACAGCTGAGATGTCTCTATTGGGGTGTCACCTCTGCTGTCACTGCTCTAAGACAGCCCAGCTGCTGTCATTTTTTAGTTACTCTCCACACTGCGCTTTCCACTTCTATACCCCAAATTTCAAGGCTTCTGCTGGTCACAGCATAAGAGAGATATTTCAATTGATTTATTTTTTTTTTAACTTGGTTATCCATACAGTTGTTTTAAGAAGAGCAAAGACACTTTTCTCTGAGGCTTTGGAAATCACAGCTAGAAACAGAGCTGAACGGAGTGCAAGAGAGCTGTTACTATTCAGGTTGGCAAGACCTTTGAATATTTTGCCTATCTTTGAACCTCTGAATAACGTCCACTTCTTGCAACCAGCTGGTAATTTCTCTAACAATCAACCTGCTATTAAAAGTCCTCATTACACATACTAAGTACACATACTCCTGCCCTCTCCTGCATCACAGTTTGTGATCTGTGATCTTTTTTTCATTGCAGACTTCAGTCTCCCTATGAGAATTAGGAGAATATTATGGCCTGTGGCAGGGAAAGCCAAAAACAGAGACACTGGGTGTCCTTCACTAAAGGCCTGTTGAAGGGGTACTTAAGACTGCAGGGGACTCTGTGAGCCCCAGGATCCTTTCCCAACACCAGGCATACATCAAGCAGACTGGTATACATCAAACTGCTGCCTTGTCCTTTTTAGATTATGCCTGTCTTACAGTGAAATGGGCAATATTGTATGGGAAGTTACAGTCACGTGGATTCTTACATCACAGTACTCATTTAGAATAGACTAGTGTGCTCCATTTCACCAGAGGATCTGGATTTTTTGATACCTATCCACAAAATTTGAATTCTTTCATGTCAAATCAGTTTCCTCTCCTTTTAGTAGCTTCCATAATAATGCGGGCTACTTTTCTGAGTTTTCTGACAACTCAAGAGAAGCATGGGGAATGGTAACGTTTCAGTAAAGAAAGCTGTATTCAAATGGCTTTCGGTTGTCATCTTTCTCAGCTTCAAACTTTTGCCTTCAGTGCCCCTCCAAACACAAATACGAACAAGTTCATTTGGTTCCTCATGGATGGACACATTCTGAGGGTTTGCTCAGCAATGCCCAAACCAAATGGCTAGCATGATTCCCACACGCAGAGGGAATTCCTCAAGATAATACAAATAGAACTACGGAAAGAAGAAGACTTTTATTTTCTAAAAATCATGCTTTTGTCATATTTCAATAATTAATATTTAACTTTTATACAGCCTTTTGTACACCTATTTACATTTATTTATGTTAATTGGACTTTGTTTCAAACATTTCACATTTGAAAAAAAAAAGGGAGAGGGAGCTGAGATGAAAGATTGTGTAAGAGAGGTCCTTCATTCTTCTAAGACTTGTTTGAGATGGACTTCCTCAACTTAGGACATCTGAAAGGTAAAAAGAGGTCAAAAAGAAGATCAGCTGTTACAGCAAACACCATGGGGCTCTCAGACCTCTCCTTGGAAACTCAAAGTACCTTTTAGTTCATGAGAAGCCTCTTTGTGACCCCTCAGTGTCAGATGAGGGCTTCAGTAGAAGTCAGAGGGGAGGGGAATGTTGAGCGAGCGAAGCCACCTAGTCCAGCGTGACTCTGTCCCTGCAGCAACCCGTATAGGCTCATTCTGATGCTGGACCCTACCAGTGGAAAACAGGGGAGAAAGCCCACATTACCACTGATAACCAGCAGGAAATAACACAGAAAGCACTGAAGTATGCAAATCAGCAACCTGTGTACAACGACCTTACCTTTTGTGTCACTGCTGCTCGAGTGCAGCAGCTCTCATGCCAGCTGGGCTTGTGTTATGGGCCCGCAAAGCATTGGGCGGGCGTTTGCAATCCCTTGGCTCGCTTGCTGGTGAAAAGGCACTTGGAGGAAGGAGCACACCTTCCCCTCTGTGTTGTTAGGATCAAGCATCTGGCACTGAGTGCCTGCCACTCTGCAGCAGAGAGGTGAGCAACTGCTGATACTGCAGGAGTGGCATAAGAGCGAGGCAAAACTAGAGAGGGTATTCACCTTGCAGTTGTGAAAACCCAGCTACCAAAATGAAGGGTTTCTTCCATTTTAAATAAAACAAAACGGGAACGAATGCAGGAGCAAATTCCATCAATGGACCATGAGGGAGTGTTTACAATGTTGTTTGTTTTTAACAAAAGTAACACAAAACACAACCTTTGTGGTGAGCATATAGGCAACAAAAACAGGAATGGCAAAGCCACAATCATAGGTGCAACCCAGGAAGTTTTCTTGGCCTGGGGTTACACTTCATGTGTGATATTCTGCAATGCTGGAAAGAAAGAACAGGCTAACGTAGTAAATTTTGCAATTAGTGAAATCTGGAATCAAGATGGGGAACAAATTAAAAGCTACAGATAAATAGCATCAAGAAAAAATGCTGGTGGGAGTAATTATCAATTTCAGAGATAAACTGTCATATTTACCCCCCCAAATGTATGTTCTCATTGTTCCCATCACAATACAAGATTTTTAGAAACTACTCCACCACATGGCTAGTTGTACTTCTTGTTATCAAAAGGCTCTCTCCCTCTGAAAAATTATCACTAGTCTCTGTCAACACTTCTCTCATCCAACAATAACAAAAAAATCTGCCAAAACCTGCTGAGCTTGTTCAACACAGGAGAGTTCCATTTGGTCCACAGCTTTCTGGTGGCCCATCTCAGATATTTCACTCTTTCAGACCTTTTATCACAGATAATGTGATTCAGTGCCTTCAATTTTGGTGGACAAATCCTTTCATTAATTACTCCTGATTTCACACTTTCCTATGCTGAGGGAGAAGAAACCCCTCTCAACATCCTACCAAGATCACAATGTTTAATCAATTCAGATATGCTTAGACCTTTATTCCAGACTCAACGGATGGGCAGGACAGCATTGCAAGAAAATGCCTTCCAACAGGAAGGATATTTTCTTAGTCCTGCTGAGACCTCACACATGTTTCCTCACTTACAATGCAACCATTTCTTCCCTTTGTATACGGAGTTCTTCAGGCCACAGCAATTACATTGGTCACTCAGGAATCATGCTATGAATGAAAAAAGTAGATCAGATGCCTTCTTGCTGTAGTAACTGAGCCATGACTGTCACTCTTTTAAAACTCTTCCTTGAAACTGCCAAGGGTCCTTTTTGTAAAATCCCAGCCATCATCTTCCAACCAGTAGAATTCCTAATTGGGCATCACTTGGAGAATTTGTATTTCTGACTTTACTGAATGACTCCAGGAAAAGGCAATTTTGTTGCAAACTCCAACAGAAGACCTTGACACAGAGCTGGTGGCACACGTGGCTCCAAGCCCCTGTCCCCGTATGCAAACCCACTTTTCCACAACATCCAAGACAGACAACCTATCTGGACTTCCCCATCAATATCAGGAGTACGATCCTACGTACCAACTCCATAAGCCATCTTCTAACTTGCAAAGGAAGGAGGGCCCTAGACAAGCCTTTTGGGACATTAGGATGTCTACTGGAGCTTCCCAATTCACACTGCTGATGCCATGACACTCCTGAGGGGTGACAGGCACCATTTGTTTTGATGCTGCTGGGCCTTCTGCCAGCTTTGGTGCACAGTAAACAACAAACAATCCATCCTGATGAGTCTCTGTGAGTTGTTATAGGAAATTCTGGGACTGCTTTTTTGCTTGTGAACACTGAGATCTTTCCTTCTCCATTCTTAACAACGACCTATTGCACTCTCACCAGCAAGTTTCTATTTCACCTGCTGTCAGGAATAAACACATTACTCAAAATGTCCACCAACATACGCTCCTGCTAGATCCCCTGAAGTGCCCCAAATTCCTTGAGAAGGTCCCAGAAATATCAAACCCCTGTCTAAGGTTGTTTTAACAACACTTTCAGTCAAATAACATGGATCGAACTGGTAAGAAAAATCCTTTCACCTAACTTCCTCAGAGTCGTAAAGCAGATTTTGGAGACAGACTAGAATACCCATGATCCTCTAACAGACTCCCTTTCCAGTTAGAATGGCAGGTCCCCAGACTTCTCCACAGCATTAATTACCTGAAACAAACGAATCCTCTAAACAGTCAAACTCCACCAAAAGCTTTCAAGCCTACCAAGTGAAGCTACTGCTGCTCCTCCACCTTTCCTGGTTCCTCAGCTCTCAGAATCCCACAGGAATCTTTGGCCCTTACTTTATGCAGAAACCTTTAGTTCCCTTCTCTACCATGTGTAGCCAGATGAATTGAATAGATCAGTTTACAGAAGTGCATTTTATAATGTTGTGGATTTGAAAAGATTCCTCAAGAAGGGGGGTATATGGACATTTAGGCTTCACACTCCTTCTTCTAAGGGTCAAAACTTCCTGAATATTGTCATTGTCTTCCTACTTTCTTGTGTATTGATGCAATGACAAAAAAGAAAACAATAGTCAAAGAGGACAAAAATGACATTTCAGATATTTCAAATCTATAAACACATATTCTGAAATCCCCTTTTACCGGGCTTGTATGAAAACATCTAGATACTGCTCTGAGAAAGTTTAGGCTTAAGAAATACTATCATATATGATCCAGCTTTTCAGGCTATTTTTTCACTGAATGCAACACTTTATTTAGAATTAAGGTCTCTACTCACGTGTTCTGCAATGTGAACTCCACCTCCAGCTCCTCACGTGCCTGAAGAGAGGGGAAAAGGAAAGAAGGACTACTTATTTTTCTTCACAGCTTTCATTACACTAGTTACATATAATTTTTGAAATATGTATTTAGAATAGCACCTAGGAAAATTCACGGAATGTAGTGTCAGCTGAAGATACTGAATTTTAAGATACTGAAAAAGCAGTTGCTAAAACTAGTTTCTTGAAATCTAAATGATATATGAGCATGCATATATATATATATATATGCATATATATATCTAAATGATATATGAGCATAGGAGTTTCTATTCTGCTAAAACAACAATTTTTCAGATTTAACTCCCAACGTAAAACAGAACCAGCTGCTTTAACATTATTACAGTTAAATGGGCTGAAAATTCAGAACTTATACCAAGGGCCAACAAACATGCCAGAAATATTCAGAATCAACACTCTGCATAACCAGTTTCAGCTCTTTCCATCCTTGATTTTTAGCACAGAGATTTGTTCTTAACCAAAGTGCGTGGAGCACTCATAGAGGGACTTTAAGTCTTTCTCACAATAGCAGCAAAATACTGCATAAGTAAAAGTTTCCTATAAGAAAACACTGTAAAAGGATAGATTTAGATGGAAGGAAAGAATTTACTTTCGTTCTCACTGACTTCAGTGCTCACCTGTGGGTTCAGCTGAAACTTCACTCGAACAGTACGTCCTACAGTGAGTTTATCTATGTCAAAGAGAACTGTGCAGAGTTCATCATCCCTAGTGACTGTGTCTTCATCACAGACCTTTAGCTCCAGCACATTCTGCGCAAAGAGGTTAAAAATATAATGGAGTTATTACAATATCTAAGAGCTCCATAAGGCAGGGAAATCTCAAGACTAGGTTTTCTTCCCTTGCCCCTCCAGTTTTAGGGGAAGAAGGAAAAAGGAGAAGAGAAACAGAAAGGGGGAAGAGATTTGGCATTATTAGACTTCACAAAACTGATAAATCTACACACACAAAGAAGCAGGCTTGTTTCACTTCCCCAGGCAGACAAGATAAACAGGTCATGCAGAATATTCATGAATTTGTGATAAATAACTTCATTAAATGTTTCTACATTTCTTTTACGGCCTTTGGATCTGAGTGTATAAAACAGGCAAAGGTACATAAAGGTTTAAAGGATTTCCTTCCCATCATATCTAAAACTAACTGATTTTACTATTATTTTTACATGATCTTTATCTGGGGTTTCACTTGTATATGTCAAGATTGGGAATGGGATAGTAAGGCCATATTCTGCAGGGCATTTAATTCCTTCTTACTCCTTCAGCATAGTAGATGTTTAAGTAATAAATAGCTGGAATAGAACAGCACCAAGGAGGATGTAAGCAACAGCAATTTTTTCTGGGGAATCTTTGACATCTCCAGTGCTTGGAAACTAGCTATATTTGTAGTAGTTTATTGTGCTTTTGTGTAATCTACTCACTGTCTGCAAACATCAAATGACAAAACCCACTTATGTTCATTACCTTGACACGGCGGTCGATCTTATAGCAGAAAGCTTCATTCCAAACAGGGTTTTTGCTGTTCCTGATGGTTCTGGTCCGAACCTTCTCAGCTGAGGCAGTAGGCAGCCACAGTGTCACATAACAGTCTGAAAGGGTGACTGTACAGGGAGAAGATGAGCAGAGTCAAAATGTATCCAGAGAAAGAATTACTGCACAGTGCACATTTAACCCTACTAAGACAAAGATAGCACAGTTGGGGCATTCTTCCTAAAATATAGAGGGTAAAAGTGAGTAACAAATTAAGTACTTACAGGAAGACAGAGTCATTCTTACTTATTTGCCATGTTCATTTCCACCTTTTCAATTTTGATCAGACCTTTTTTATTTTAATGCTACTTTATATTTGAAATAGTGCTGTACTCCACATACAGTACATGCACACCTATCATGCTGCATTTAGCTTAATATTCATGATTTTCCAAATGTCCTGACCGGCAACACAATTCACAACCTTCAAACTGGGCTGTAGAGAGTCTTGTGTTCTATAATTTCTTACCCAGATTTGGGAAGAATCTCATTAGAGAATGAAGAATTTCACTGACTAAATTAAAGGCTTTATTAAAGTGCTGGCTTAAATGAAGAACAATAGATCTTTTTTTTTTTTTCCCCTGACAAAGCTGAAAAGTTTGATTTGCATACCACAAATGAGAATGTGCCAATTCCATATTCATCCATGTATTTGACAAAGTTTTTGAAAGTTATGCCTTTCTCAGCATTTCTTTTTGGAAAACAAAGTCAGTTTCATCACCACAATTAAATTACTATTTGTTCAATTCCTTCCTACTATTTTTTCTGCAGACTGGAAAGATTCTGCCATCACTCACGCCTGGGGAAGGAGGCCATGAACGCCACCAAAGACATCAGCTTCTCCTATATTCTGAGTCCTCAGGTTTGGAGGGAGAACTGCAGAGAGTGAGGCTTGCAGAAGCATGACACAGGCACAGATGGCTTTTCTCTCATACCTGTAATGCAATCTCCTGTTTCACATTAGCAATGCTCAACCAGTCACCTGGTTCTTACAGCAACCTTGTGAGTCAGAAGAGGCCAAATAACTCAACCCGTAGTCAATCCCTGCATCGTGCTTGAAACACATAACACTGTTATTACATCACATTAAGCACAATTACTTCATGTATTTCCTTTTTATCTTTCAGTAACAACTACGGATTTAGGTTTTTCTACCAGCCAGGCTGTGCCTTTATTGTGTAGTTAACCGTGCTATCATGATTAGCAAAATTTTGATAATGACTGCGGGAAGGAAAGCATTTCCAGAAAGTGGCCTTAGCCACATCTGGTCAGAAGAGTGTGACTGATCAGATGTTCAGGAGAGGCGCAAGTGTAGGTAGATGAAGATGTAAATAGTTAATGGTGATTGAAAGCTGCAGTTTCCATTTTCAAAGGGCTTGAGACACACTGAGGAATTACTCCACAGTAGCAATAAAAGGATTATGCAAATAAATACATTGAGAAAACTTGAATTTCTTGGAAGTGTTCAAGATCAGGTTTGATGGGGCTTTGAGCAACCTGGTCTAGTGGAACTTGTCCCTGCCCATGGGAAGGGATTTGAAACTAGATGATTTTTAAGGTCCTTTCCAATCAAAAACATTCTGTGACTTGCCCAAGATTCCATAATGCAGTCAGTGTCCAAAACAGTCTGGATTTTCAGGCCTATACCCAAATCTATTAAAATTATCTTTTTCTGGAATAACAGTGAGGAGGAATACTTTTAAGGTGTACTTATTTTTTACTGGTGAATAGGAACATAAAAATAAATCAACATAGGGAACACCAAGATTTAACCAGACAGAACAGAAAACTAAAGTGGAGGAAATGAATGCTAACTCAGAATTGTAACAAGCAGCATATTGTTATCACTAGAAAAAAAGTAGAAAAGGAACATTTTCCCATAGTTGAAAATAGTAAGGTTTCAAGAAAACTAGCTGAAATGTTTGCCTTTTTAATGCTTCAGAAAAGGTAAAGACTGCTTGAAATATCCTTCCCACTGCAGACAAATAAACAGCTTTTCACTATAATGTGAGTTTCTTCAGGCAACAAATTTCCTGTTGATAAGATACTCTTGCTGAAAGTCTTACAAACCTCTCTGTCAGACACACTTTAAACAAATTCTTGGGATGTCCAAGTTCTGAATTTGGAACATATCAAGGAGGTAAAGGTATGACAGTTTTCTGTTCTTGAGTCTAGAACACCAAGTACTAAAGCCATATGGCACGGCAGACCTGCCAACAGGTCTAACGAAAAAGACCACATGATTCACTGTGGTAACGAGTGACTGCGAGCAGGTTGTTCCTGAGAAGGACAGCCACGAGGAACTGAAGCATAAGCAGGTGATCTACCGGAGTACCCAAACGCACAAGCGATCGCGCGCGCAGTTTTGGAGACGCGGTTGCAGTGCTGGTCTGGTCAGATCACATGTTTGTTGGTGCAAAACACTATTTAGGCGTTTGAACACCTGGATTTTGTTAAATAAAAAGTTATGCATACACAGAGTGTGTGCTTCTGTACCTAAAAATAGGCTTTTAATCTCTAAGAAACCCAGAACTTTACTTCTTATAAGGTGCTCTCATCTTGTCTAATGAACCAAAGGGAAAACATAAATAAGCACAGCAGTGTTGCACTGTAGAAGACACATGCGTAATCCTGAATACCACAAGTAAGTGCAGCAGAGATTTGCTCCCTAATAGTAAACAGTCATTGAAAAATACTGGGTTTAAGCACAACTTCTCTGTCACCTAACCACATCCCTCCTGCCAGAAAACACCAAATCCAACCTCTGCTACATTTCCCCTCTATTCTTGGCCCATCACACAAGTTAAAATCGCAAAATATAGAGCAGATTAACTAAAATTTACTGCTGGTTTTCTTAGAAACTGTGACGTGCTGCAGGAAATTCTGAGTGTACCAAAAGAAAATTGATTTTGAGCCATGATCAGCAAGTTCTTGGGGAACATATTGTGGACTATTTCATTCTGGTTTACGTATTTTGATTTTATTCTTGTGGTCTTTAGATTTGAGTTTTCTTATTCTCTTGGTCTTTATTTCACATTTTTCTTTCATGTCTTTCAAACCTCTTTAAATAGATGTTTCACCATTCACATTTCTCAATGAAAGTGATTCAGTGACGTAATTGCATTTTGAAAAGCATCTGAACGAGCCTCAGTGCACCTAGAAGAGTGTGTTATTGAGAACCCACATCTGTGAAATGGAAGTCGCAATGAAGATCTTCAATGAATTAAAAAATTCAGAATTAAGCCTGTCCCTCCCCTGGATGAACAGTGTCAGACCCAGACAGTGAACTAGTTATTCTTTTCACCTCTTGTAAGTGTCATTTTCTCACTGAGGATTTTCATTTTATATTTGCTGCCACACACCCTGGTTCAACAAGCCAGTGGCCCCGAGTGTGTAGAGCAGAGACAGCGAATCATTATAGGGCTTTCCTCAGCTGGATGTCACCAGAATCTCTATACTTCCCTACAGCAGACATTTCTTCTGTCCTGGGCCCTTCCCACTGTCAACTCCTGTTCTGTGGTCTGGCTGTGACATTTTTCTCTTGTAGTCTCTATTGCAGAGTTCCTTTTCTCACTTTGCCTCACTCTCCCTCACTTAAACTCTTTTCAAGCTCTCACAGTAGAGCTCTGTTCACTTTTATTTTTTTTCTGATTTTTAAAATGCTCCATTCTCTAGGTTAAATAAATTAGCAGGCACACTGGATTTTATCATCAGTTCTTGCATATTTATAAATTTTGCAGAAGCAAGAGGCGGTTTTTGCTTGTACTTGTGTTATTTTCATAGGCTTTCTACTACTGATGCTGATTTTATGCCTGCATTACCAGTTGTCTCCTTTCTTCTGTCCAAAAATTCTGTAGGAGATGCTCAGGTTTCTTACTTAAAAACACCAGAATTTTCACTGTTTACTGAGCAGCCCTCTGATCAGCAGCTAAGTGTGATGTCAGAAGGGTAGGAAATACATCCCCTACAGTGAGGTATGAAAAAAAGAGACAAAATGCATCACCTTGCTTGAGTCAGTCTCTTTAAACTGAAGAGCAGAAAGTAACACTGCAGTATCAAAATAAAGTAATTTTTGCAAACTTTGAGCACAGACTCCTACACAATCTTAGAACAATAGCATTTTCCAAATATTTTCTTTAAAGAGTAAAACAAAACATCCAACAATAGTAGAAGTACTCACGCAGGTCTGCCTTCCGGACATTTCTCACTCTTAGTATTTTCACAGTGAGCAAGTTGAAAGGAGATACAGGTGCCTAAGCAAAAATTTAAAAAATAAAGAAAAAAAAGACAACATTATTTTTATAGTCTATAGTCACAGACTACTGTACCACTGAAGTCCTAAGGATGTAAATAAAACAAGATTTTTAAGGATAAGCCAATATAATCTCGCAAAGCAATTGGAACAGCTGGAAAACTGTAAAAACTTTTGGCACGGAAGTCTCTTCAGGTCTAAAATAGAAATGACAGATTTCAAAATCACATATGAGTTGAGAATAGATGCTGAGAGTTTGATTCGATAGCAATCACTTCTTTCCAACATCGGTCCATTATTGCTGCAATAAACACCCCTTCAGTACATGCATGGGTGCCCCCACCTCTTACACACCACTGCCTGCAGTGGGCCAGACTGTCTCTGGGACACCAAACACTGCCACGGCAGCTGTGTAAGTAGAGCCAAGTGACTACCACACACCAGCACAAGCTCCTGCACCAGCACAAGCTCCCACGCATAGCCTAAAATACCAGAACTGCACCTGACAGTGATGAGATAGTTCTCATGAAGACTCTGACCCACCTCTGACCTTCAGCCCTGATCCCCAGCAGAAAGTTACAAAATCATCCCAGAGATGATCTTGGGGCTTAACTCACAACTCCACTAGATATCAGACACCTTGGGCTCAGAGATATGGCATCTATAATAACTCATAACTTCCATGGCTTGTACTAACATGTCTTCATATTCCTCAGACTATAAATTAACCCTTTTCCCATTTCACCTTGGAGATAACTACTTAACATCTTTCTCTCTCCCACACTAACATCTCCTCTGTTTCATATATACCATCTTTCCTTTTAAAGCCAGTGTATGTACAGATATCATTTCTCTCAACCCTAGTTTAAATTGGTATTTAGCTTTGCATTTACTGATTCTGGTTTAGAACAGAAATAGGCTTTATTGTACCCAAAAACTTATCTTTCTATCTGTACCAGCTGGTAAGAACAAATATTAACTCTACCCATAAACCCTCTCACTCCTGTATTCATAGATACACTACACACCAGTAAAGCTAATATTGTGTCTTAACACAAACACATGGGTTTTATTACTTAATACAGGCATCGGAAGTGCATGTGTTAATCATAAGCAGCAAAAGTAAAAATTAGGTACTGATGTTAACTAATAAAATGTACCCTGCTATTATCTCCTTCATAAATCATATATGTCTTGCCAAACCATTTGCTTTTCCAGCAGTATCACAAGGCTTATCCTGAAGGGCTTCACGATGCTTTGACAAAATGTCAAGCAAGGGGGACCATGACATGACGCTGGACACTAATACAATGTAGTGAAATAGGTCCTTGTCCTCACCAATGAAAACCTCAGCACCTCTGAAGAGGCAGCAGAGATGAAGAACAGCCTCCTAGAAATAGCCTGGGTAATCCCTAGAGTATCTTCTTGCACTTCCCTTTGGGCTAACAAGAGACCTGAAGATGCAAAGCTGAAAGGCAGTGAGACAGGAGCAGGAAGTTCAGAGCAGTCACTGATATGGGCACCTTTGTTCTACATTATCTGACCTGACCAGATTCTAGCACGGGGCACAGTTTTATGGTGCAGTGTTTGCAAGCCCTTGAATTGTCAGCTGTGGGACATTTCTTCTGTCTCAAAGAATATATCACACCATTATGTGCTCCATTATCCTAAACATGGCCACAAAGGATAACTTGGATAGACACACCTTTAAAGAAAAAAATAAGTTATTTGGGGGAAACAAAAAAGATTACAGTCTTCCATCCAAAGCAACCAAAAGACATCATGCCCAGACTATATAATTGAAATGACAGAACTACTTTTCTACATGCATTAAATAGAGCAGGGTCAAACACAGAAGCACTCCTAGGCACAGGGACCAACAACCAAGGCTTGTTTAGCCCTGCCGAATCTATTGATGTTTACCACATTTATGTTTGGTCCCTGCTTTCCCACCCAATAAATCATAAATGGTTTTGTCCTCAGAAGTGTTACTTCAGCAGAAGAGGTGGAGCGTATCTCTTATTCAGAAATGGTACGGCTTGAATCCCTTGACTATAGAAGAATGGTCTTGAACAGAAGCTCCCCATCCCAGGCGCATGCTATTGATGACTAGGCTTTGCAACATTTTAAAGGAATAATCTTGCTCAGCTTTTTGGAAAAAAGCATCTAGACCTTTATTTTGTGACTCTCAAGTGGGTAGTGGTACCTACCTGCAGCCAAGTGTCACACAGACCTGGTAACTATGAAAGGTGTCTCTGTTCTCAGCTGTTGCTGTTACCTGGACATACCTATTTATGCAGTTGCCTGCTCAACTGTTACAATTCCCATCCTGGTGCATCTCGCTCTCTAAACTTTAGGAAGCAATCCTCAGTGTTTCAGTTTAGACTGTGGAGTTTGTTCCCATACTGTACTCTTGGAAGTCAGACCTTACAGCTCCTATCTTTTAGGTACTTGAATGCTTCATCATGTCTAGCTGTCAGAGACTTGCTCAAAGTCACACAGAGAAACCAAAAGGGTGTATCTTGAACTGGATAATCTGCCAGTAATTGGCAAGGACTTCAGCATCTTTCCCTTCAATGTGATGATGCCCATATCTCAGGCTGGATAAGTTCTGAGGCCAGGAGCCTCCCAGGTCGGTTGTTACACACACTTCAACTTTCAGCTTCTATATTTATTTCATCTGTGACATGATTCTTACCTCATAAACCGGAAACACAAGCCAGGCATTTTAATAATCACTTTTGAAACTACTTAAATATATGAGGTTGCAAATGCGAGTCTTGGTCACACTATCCTGCGTCAGATAAAAATTCAATTAAGTCCTGTGGCACACTTGTGCAATCCTGGCATATCTGGTCCCAGGGAAGTCAATAGGAGTGTTCACATATGTGAAGGCTCATCCATATGAATGAGTTACTTAACTGGGCTCTAAAACTGCTCTATTTCAGTACAATTCCAAGCTTTAAAGCTTTTCATGGAATTTTCTCTAGAGGAGACTAGAGTGAAACTCACACAATGTTCCCAAGTCACATCAAGAGAAAAGAAAGTTAGTAAAATGCACATCTATTTGGAGCAGAGCACACTTCCCTTAACTTTCTCATCAAAAAGGAATAGAAATCTCATAATTACTTTACAAACTCGGAAGACCAATGAGGAAATTGCTCACTCTGTCAGAAAGAATGGCAAGGCTTTAAAACACAGGTCACTGCCTTGCTTCTGACCTGGGTCAGGTATGTGCCACCTTTTAACTTCAAAGAGCTTTGGAGCCTCAAAGGCAGGCAGGATTTCATTACATTACTATGGCTACCACCTCATGCAAGGTCAAACGCATAAGAAACACTTTTGCTTGTACTGCATATTTTGTATTTCTTTCAACCATTTTAAAATATCCCATAGCTGGGTCTTATTAGGTCAACAGAAGTTGCTGAGGTTGTTCCAGAATAAAAACAAATGGAGCAACAGTGACTCAATGCCTGCTTCTTTCCAAGAGCTATGCAAAACTCCTGTAGCTGCAGACTGCAATTTGCAGCTCCAGAGCTGGAGTTGTGTGTTAGAATAAACCCAAATCTTAGAAGAGAAATCAAGTTAAGCCTTTCCACAGTTTGGTGTGTTTTTTTCCTCAAGACCACAGTAGCCTTTTTTCATTTGATATGACATAGTAATTTGGGTGATCTAAAAACTATTACTTTTTTGACTGTTAGCATAAGGGCACTACAAAAATTTTCTCACCAGATGTTTTACATACTCCCTTTAATTTTTATAGTCACTCAAACTGAAATCACACACATCCCATGAGCTGCCCTGAAACTGACTCTGAAAATGAAAACTCTTTTCCTTAACTGAGCCACTGAGCAACAAAAATCAACTCAAGTACAGTAGGCTCATATACTTATCATAAATACCAACTTCCATATGGGGGGTGGGGGCAGGGGGAAAGAAAAAAGAAAACCATTTATGTCACTGCTAATTTTTACTTCTGTGAGCATCAGAGATTCAGGGCAGCTAGAAGGGCCTCTGGGTCCTACTCTAAATTGTATGTACTGTATTCAGGTCAGTTCTACTACCCTACACACCCTAAAGATAAGATGCACAATCTAAAACCACAGAACTGTATAGATCTCCTACCCACTAACAATGTAAATAGCACTAAGGCTAAAAAGCCCTGATTGATCCTCTAAACACAGTCTAGCTTTACAGGAGTAAAAGCAACAATTTTTATGATTCTAGCAAACTTCTTAGGGCTGCAAGACTATACACAGAGGACTACATACCATTTTCAAAGCTAGTTTTTGAAGAAACTCCGCAAAGTTTTTGCTTTACCACAGGAGTTCATTTCGAACAGAGAAGGCTCTCAGGCACAATTGGGCATCAGATACTATCAATAACAGCAAACCTTCACAAGACAGATGGCATTCACCACCGTTTAAGAGGATCTCTGTATCACTCCAAATCCCCCATGTGGAATCAAAGCCCAAAACAAACCAGACTGGGAAATCCCCACGTCACTGAAGCAGTGGCAAGAGTCCATCTTTCCACCCACAGATCCCCAGAGTTGCAGTTGATACTGGTAGCCCCAAACCTTCTGCAAATGTCAGAAAACAGACCCATCCTGTTGTTCTTCCCCTTTGCTGGCTCATAGCAGCTTATCTATTTTCCTTTATGCTAATACCTCTTACCATAAATGTCTGCTAATTGCCTGGGGAGTTTTCCTTTGCCTGTGCAAATTCAGCCTTTACAAAACCCCCTTTGCTCTTTTTTCCAGTTCAGAGAAGTTTGGGCGCCACTCCCACTCCTGCTAGGCTGATGAGATCAGGCTCGTCAGGAGTCCGAACACAACACATTCATTCTGCAATTCTACCTTTCTGACACTCTGCTTTTAAACACCATGTTGCACAGAGAATAGCAAGCTCTACAACAGACACCGCAAAGAAAGACTACAAGGAATATCAGAGCACTAAGAACAACTGAGAAAGCCAAATGAAAGGTCCTCTTATAAAGGAATAAAGTATAAGAAAAGGTGGTGTTTCAGCCAAGGAAACCAAAAACTCAAAAAAAAAGGAGGAATTAAAAAATTCATCTAGGTGAAGTACAAACCAGGCCAGATAAAGTGCAACATCGACACCATAAGCATCAGACACCAGCAGAGGCCAGATTATTTAGAGCTTATAGAAAGCCATGGCAATGTTTCATCTACAAAGTTGAAGTTGCAGCTCAGCTTTTCAATGCTCAGTAAAAATTACAGCACAGTTTTGCCCCGAGCCATTGAATTCCTAACATTTTTTCTGGTGATCTACATTCAGCACTGGACAGCATTTAATGAAGGGCCAGCTAATTGCTACCTACCGTTCTCACCGCTGGTGCTGACGTGCCCGTAAAAGTCTAGGAAAAATAACACAAGGCAAAGTTAAGACAACTAAACTGTATTTTAAATGCTAACTTTAGATGGACGTTTCAAAATATCTCACACTCAAAGCCATATTTGCTATGGTCATTAACAACACTCGCTAACTGCTTTACAGACCACCACCACACCATCACAACTCTGCCAGCTTCTTATTTCCTCGACCTGAAGCTTTTTGTGTTTTAGCAACGCTCAATAAGCAACACACAGCTTGAAAGTGCTGGCATGCCGTGAGGTTCTGTAAAAGGCCGGACAAGAAAAGCCATCTTTGCAACATCTGAGGAACAACAAACTCAGTTTCCCTGGACTGCCCATACAATTTAAACCACTTGTTCTCCTCTGTGATCAACTTCACTGGAATATCAGACAATTTTACCCACTTTATGCCTGCTATCAGCTTCTTTTACTTACCTCATTTGAACTTAAATTTGATCCCATTGCAGCTTCAGTAGCATATAAGTCCAATATTAAAAGTTCCTGAGTCGTAAGGCTGGCAGGAACTCCTCATGCAGGTTAGGGGTGGAGGAATAGGGATTTTATGATGAGGCTCTCCAGCCCCACCCCTTCATTATTTCCAGTCATTAGGTAGTCCCCTCCCTGCTTCCTGCAGCCTATTAGAGCACCTCAACTGAGTCAGCAGAATGTGGAGCGATTCCTTCTCTACCCACAGTGATGTTTGGGGAGGATGCTGAAGCCCCTTTCTGCCTAGGGATTGAGTTCTTGAAATACTACTGCTAATGAAAAGTTTTGGACTTATGCAACTGCTCTAACCCCCAAGCAAAGTGTTTCTGACTAATTAAATCACAGCTCTCTGAGGATCTCTACACTGCCACCATCATAAGAAGCGCAGTAGAGAGATGTCAACAGCTCCTTTCCAAATCACAAACTCATATACCTGTTGCAGTCTTCCCATAACAGCACAGTTCAGGTAGGTAAGTCCTGCAGTTCAACAGGGTAAGTGACTCCATTCTGATGCCACAACTAAGTGACTACAGGACTCGTATACCCCAAAAGCTACTTTAGGATCTCTGTGCTAAACTTGGCAATCTCAACACATGCTCAGTATTCTTTGCCTGGATAATTATTGCATATGCAGGAAAAAAAAGTTAATCCATGTCCAGAAATCTCACAGTTTGATTTGAAATCAAACAAGATGGAAGGGAGAAGTTATAAGCAGCAGGTGAAACTTGGGGGTTTCACCCCCAAGTGAGGCAGGAGAGAGGGTTGTGCTCTCCTGCGTGGGCCAAGGGAGCACAGCAGTTCACCCATCCTCAGAGCTTACTTCAAAGGGATCTGTGTGTGTGCTGGCTCTCACAGTGAGCCCAGCAGGCACCCTGAGAGAAACAGCAGGGCACACAGCCCTCCCTGACTGCTCTTCACCCCAGTGTGCAGTGACTATCTGCCTATAAGGCACTGTATTAGAGTAGCCCTAAACTAACACACGTGTTCAGGCTGGTAGAGTTTGGAGCGTGCAAGACCAGACTCTGGCTCTGCCATACTCTTCCTGACTCCTCTGCTTGACAACAGGAGGCAGCTAGTACTCGCTCTTGCATCATGAGATCAAAGTGATTATTTTTAGATCAATTTTATTTATACTGATTAATAATTCAATTCAAGCAGGTAAAGAAAGTAACCTTGCAAACTGCAGTGGATGTCACCTAAATGAACTGGCCTATCCTGTGGAGGCCAGTAGCAAAATAGTTCTGCACAGAGGAAGAGACATGTTGTTGTCCAAGAACATCTCCAGACTAAAATCTTTTTACATACAAGTCGCTTCCTTCTCTGTCGATGTCTGTGTGATACACATGTGACGACTGTTCAGGAGGTCTTATTCAAAATATGCAGTGGTACTATCTGATGATTTCCATGTAAAACACATAGGAGGTAGCTGCTTGCTCCACAGTCACACTTTGCAGAGACTTCTCAGAATCAAAGGAAAATGCCTCTTAAGTATGAGCCTGCAGCATCTGAAATGCTCCCTCACTGAGAAAATTTGATGGCTTATTCACTGATGTCCACTACACAACCTGCTTAAAAAACCCCATGAATTTGCAGTTCTTCCTACTGGAGTTTTAGAGGCAGAAATGTGTCCCCAGGATTATAATTTCAAAAAGATTATTACTTCCAAGATCATGTAACACATTGAGGTTTTTTGCATTTTTCTTTAGTTCTTCCACAATTCAAGGATTACAAAGACAACCACCAAATATGCATTAAGTAAATTCATGGCTGAAGTTACTCAAGGTCTAAAGAGGCACATTGGCTCCTTTTAGCAGTCACATTTCCCAAGTAATACTTCTAAATTGCCAATTGCCAGTGATCTTCATATACATATTACTTACACTCTTACTTTGCTTTTTAAAGATTAGAGAGACTGTTTAACTGATGAGGGAACACTCAGTTGTCTAAGGCTCAGAGTAATAACAAGGAAAGTAAAAAGGAAGATATCATTTTCCTCTGCTCTTCATGCACTTTGCAGTGCCACATATATGCACATGATCTTGTATTTGTGCATTAATTAAGGCCAAGCGGAGCAAATATAAATATCCTGATGATCTGAGGCAGCCAAAATTCATGTAGACTAGCCTGCTGCAAGCACTAGTTCCCCCAACATGACGTTCAGATAATTGTATATCTAACTGCAATAGGTTGCAGGTAGGAATAACAGCTGCTTTCAATATCCCACAATTACCTTAGCTATCACTTTGCCACCTTCTGATAGGGCAGGACTACAGAAATGAATGATTAATGGGCGATCTTATATTATTGCAAGAGACCAATATCCTTGCACCACCCTTGGGATGACAATAGGAGTGGTCATCATTTAAACACTTTGAACGTAACAAGAAGGGTAAATATCCAAAAAGCAAGCTAGAGGTGTTAAAAAAAATTATAGCCATACATCACATTACAAAATAATTACTCAGAATTGACACATAAATCCAATTAACAAATAAAACAAACCTACAAATGTAGTGTCAGACCTGTAGCTGGGATTGTTCACCTTTCAGTTTGTTTTCCTTCCTTTTTTTTTTTAATGTTTCCACCAGCTACAAAATCTACAAAGACCTCATCCTGCCAATCAAACAAGAGCAAGCAGTCCAAGCCAAATTCCAGTTACACAAAGGACCTAAGAACAACAATCTCCACAGACAAGATTTACTGTGGTTGAAAAGTGTCAAAAGAAAACAAAAAAAAAAAAACAAACAAAAAAATCCCCACAGCAAACCTCAAAAAAAACCTCCTAACAAAAACTCAAACCAAACAAACCCACACCCTCATACACATATAAATTTATATATATATAACTCTCATATTAATATGTTAGCATTTTATTTTCATTTTTGTACATACAATACCTTCAAAACACCTGTTCTTCAAAGCTCTACAATACTCTTAATATTTGGTATCACAGAAGGTCCAAAAAAGATCATTAGATGGAAAAAAAGGACTTCCTGTAGAAGTATTCATGGAGAAGGTGACAGAGGGCACAGGTTAGAGGAAATAAAAGTCTGAAAAAACCCCTTATCATCCATTTGTAAGCAGGAGAGAACTGCTGAATCTGAATTTAAATTCACAAGAATGAAAGGTGCAAAATCAGTCATTGAAGAGAGAGATCACACTAGCTGTTGGGGTGAGGGGATTATATTTTTGCTTAAGACACTCTTCTGAGTATGACATATACAAAGGAGGACTTCTGCATTCAAAAGACTATTGAGAAACTTGATTAAAACAATTCCACATGCCTTTGATATGTTTTGGAGAGATAAAAATCTCACTCCTACTCACTCAGATGAAGCAATTGGGCTCTTTTGCCATCCAAAAATCATCACTGAAGTGTTGGCCCATCTGTTACCTGCAACCCTGTCTTCAGACTTGTTGCAACAGAACTTCAAATCCAACTCTTGTCTCAAAAAGCAGTAGCTCCCAACCTTTCTCCCTCCCTCTCCTTGTGCTCTGTAGACCTGAGCATCCAGCAGCACCTCCCTTTAGCTGTGCAGGAACACTCAGAGGTTGCCTGACCTTTCCAGGTTCATTCAACATTTCAAGCACTGCTCAAGCAGCTATTTCACTGCCCTACCCCCGCCAGACCACAGGTGTGAGGAACACCAGCACCAGCCCGTGTCAGCTAATTACCCAGTAATTAGTTTGTCATAAATGTGACAAGACACATAGTCCAGGACTTTTACAGGGAAATCTAGAGCCAATTTCAATCTGAACCAATTCTCAGAATATCAGGAAGTCACCTCATGTTACCAGCTAATTGAGGGGGTAACTTCATCTACAGTCAGCCTGAGAGACATCTGAGCCCTCATAGAGACTACAAAGATTCACAGCTAATTGCTTCCAGAATCATGCCATGACATTCAGCAGAGCTTGCGTGACAGGTAACAAACAGGTGTTTTCAAAAAAAGAAAAATTGTTGCTGACCTACCTGGATCTTAAATAGAACAATTACATCAATGCTGACTCACTTTGAAAAATCCAGCTGATATGTCACTGAGTCTCAGCTCCTTCCTTAAAACACGCCACCAGTAATAGTGAGCATCTCTCCATTGTTCTTGTTGATGAACAGCTGGAAAGCCACTCAAACAAACATCTCTGCCCCTGACCTTTTCTGCTGCCTTTCACCTTCACATCACAGGCAAGATTCTGAGGTATTGCTGCAATTTGAACATGAGAAGGTTTTAACAGAATGTAAAAAGAAGCCTTTCCTTCCCAAGACAAGAAACCAAATGATTCCATCTTGGACAAAAGTCATAAGCCACGAAGGTAAGACCATCGAGCCTGGGTGTCCCAAGGAAGGTTTTAGTCTCATGCAGTGTTAGATCCTTGGAGCTGGGTCCCAACACAGACACCAGCATTTGTCTGCCTTCCATCAAGTCAAAATATTAAGCAGCTAAGTTAGATTGTCTAGGCAGCCAAAGGTTTTCCAGTGGCTTGCTCAATGGGCCCAGATTTCTTAAAATGGACTCCCTTTCCTCAGCTCATTTAAAGCCATCCTAATTTTCTGGATCTGCTGCCAAAAACCCACATCATCACCACACCTTGGGTGAGCAAAGCTGAAGGCCCAGTGCCAAGTGTTGCAACCACCAAAAAGCAGTAAGTGCAATACACCAGGCACAAACTGTATTGCCTCTGTTGCATCTTCCTGGATCCCTGACAATAAATCTTGAAAATCTTTAAAATGATTAAAAGATTCTTTTTAAAGGAATTAATGCCATTTTTAAAACCCTATTTTATTATTGTTTGAAAATAAACTTATGAACAAAACTGAGCAGTCAGAGTGACATCTTCCTTCCTTCTTTGCTTACAGAAAACTATTGCAGTCTTACTGGTGACACATAACATCAAGTTAACATAACCAAGAGCAAGAAAGGAAGGTGGAAACCTGGGTTTCTTCTTAAGAGGGCAGAACTGGAAATAAAAGATTTATCAGTAACTGCAAAAAAAGAAAAGTTGTTGGATTTGACCACCCTAGATCCATGAAAATGAGATGCAAAAATTACTGCCAACAGTTTCCTCTTATGAAGGACAACTTTATTCGTTTGATTCCTATCGTAGCAAAGCTTGACAAACACCTGCTAGTGATATCACTAGTGATATAGTGTTAATTGAACTAATGCACAGAAAAGGACCTCCTGCTTAAGAAGCAGAGACCTGTAAGACTGGAAAACTGAGCCCATTGCCTTCTGACCACAGCACATGAGAAGAATGCAAGGTGCCACAGTCCTGCCAGTATACAGATGGATGCACTTGCTTTTTCTGTATACTCACGCCAGTGTATCGAATGAGATGACTGCAAAAGGGAACAGAAAAGGCTGATGAAAATATAGAGACACATACACAAGCCAAGTGCTGCACTTTGACTCAGTAAATAAATACCTCAGTGTTAGCAAGTACCAGTATTTGAACTAGGAAACCTCATATTATCACTCCAGTCATCTGCACTCTTGAAAGCAGAGTTTCCTTCCACTTTTCTTCTTCTGTGGTTGAAGTGGCAGATTTTCTTTCATCCTTCCTCAAAGGTTATTAGCAAAGCTCATTGCTTCCTTGATATTTGATTTCTTGGTATCAGAAGCAAGAATAACTTTTCTCCAGATCAACTCACTAGCTGAGCTGAGTTCATAGAATGTAATAAAAAACCATACTTCAATGACTGCAACTATAAAACTCTTATTTTTAATAAGATTATGCATGGGAACTTAGTATTTGACCAGTAGCTATTATAGTATATCATATATGCATATGTATTGCAGGTATATATATAACCATATGTGCATTGTTACATACGACAGAAAATAAGATCTAAGACTGATCTGTTAAATCAACTTTCTTAAGCAGCCACTTCTCTAAGGCAAGTATGTAAATCTCATGAGCACTCCTCTGTCTTTGCTTTGGATGGCAGTGGGAATAAAATTGTAGCAGCAGCTACACACTGATCATCACACTAGTGCAGAAGTCAAAGGAGTTGGTGTCATAACTTCTGTTGCCATCATGAACATCTGTGAGCTTGTAGCAGATAAATATTTATTAGTCCAGTACCAAAACATTTGCCTATCTCCTTCTGGCAAGATTCATCGAAATATACTTTAAGAGAGTTTATATGAAGGAGGTGACGAACAGTTTTTAAATCGCTTCTTTCGTTCCACTGCAGTTCGCAAAGCCTGAAGAATTAAATGCTTATTGTTCAGGATGTTGTAGCAGCACAGATTAAGCAGCTTGTTGAAATTCTCTTCGCTATACGTAAGCAGACCAGTGCCATAGGGACCAATAGAGTTGGACACATCTACTCTTCCCTGATCCATCTCTGTGGGACCGCGCTCCACATCTGAAATAAAAACAGAGTGCAGCAATGATACTGAGGTGGAAGACTGCTACCAAACAGTGCAAAACACACAGTAACAGACACAAGAAACTGAACTATCTCCTGAAGATGGTTTGAGGTTTAATTGTTGTACAGTTACTATGACTGCTGCACTAATAAACACTATCTCACTGTTAGACTACAGTTACAGCTTAGCCAGAATTGACCTAGAGAACAATTTTTCCATGTAAAATGCTTTCTTCTCTAAATTTGGCAACAAAAGATTTCATTTATTAAGATTTGGAATTTTGTATGTTTAACTTTCCAATTGAGTAGTCCTCCTTATCTACCAACTGGTAGAAAATTATGCCAGGAAGCTCCTGGATTGGGAATCCTCCCTCTCAGGTGGCTGAGACTTTAAACACATGCAGCAGGATACAGAAGATGATGAACTGCATGAGGTCTTTTCCAATAGGCTTATACCTCAATTTTTGTTCATTTTTTGAGGAAAGTTTCCTGAATTATGCAAAATTAGCAAAAAGAAAATTGGAGTTGATCCATGCAAAAGTATTTGTAAACTGAAACAGAATTTGCCAAGTAGCTTCTTTTTTTCTGGTGAAAGAAACTAACTTTTTCTATTGCTGAACTAAAGAAAACAATCTGGCAACCAAAAATTACAAGTATCCATTGATTCCCTGGCAAAGCTTTTTCTTCATTATACGTTTTCAGGACTTTCTATTCTCAATTTCTTTTTCATGTAAAAAAAGTAATAGGAGAATTCTATGCATGTTAACCAAAGAAATATTGTATCCCTTTACAAGACAGTTAGGTGAGAATGTTAGCTACCAGTAGATATAACTTAGTAGCTGTCTCCTTTATTATCAAAAGAGCATAAACTGTTTCAGGTGCCAGATAAAGGCGTTTCCCTCAAGGTACAGCTATTCATGCTTTTAATTTTGAACCTCTTCAGTCCAATCCTTGATTAGTTGGCCAACAGTAAATGCATCATAACAGGACTGGGAATATAAGAACTTAGCCAACTCAGAAGCTTGCAAGTGCCTTGTTTTAGAAGGGGAACAAATTCAACAGATAAACTGGATGTGACAACCTCAAAAAATTATTAATGTTGTTAACTCACTCGGTGCCTTGTACTTTTGGAAAGTATCACACACCAGTGGAAAATAGGCCAAGACTGGTGCCTCTAAGTTGTCCTCAAACACATAGCACTCCTTCAGGTGTTCCCGGTCTTCCTGGCTCAGCTCTGTGCTGGGGAATGGGATCCCATGCTCCAAACAGTACTCTGAGAATAGGTCCAATGGCTGGTTCCAGAGAGAGGAGAGTTGCAACACAAAGAGAGGTTGAAGTAAGACTACCAAGCCCCATAACTGATATTTTGCTGCACTAGACAATCTGGGATTGATTTATATGTTTATAAATAATGCTAACTGTGCACTGGAACAAGCATCTATCTTGATTTTAATATTCTTAATAATAGAAATTTGGTTGATTTGCTAACACTTTAAATTTATATGACATTCACAGCATTTTTGTGATTTAGCAGGCACAGTAGAAGATTTGGGTAAGGAAATCTTGATTATACATGGCATCTCATATCACAGGTTCTTAAGTGTTTGCATTCAGAACATCTAACAATCTGTGTCTTCATGTTCTTTTACAAATAAATTACATTAATTTCAATCACGCATGCCCCTCAATGTTTCTTCAAACACAGCAAAACAAAAACCTGACTGAAATTTATGCCAACATCAAGAGTCAAACATAGAAGAAAATCTTCAAGTTTTCATTGAAAAATGTTAAAAGTATGCATTAACTAATTATACTGTAACAGTTATTTAACTAATGATTGAGGAACCTGAGGAACCAGAATGGCAGTCTGCACAGATGCATAGAATAGGATATCTGTGGTCTTCTATATGTCTGTGGTCATGTGCATGTCTCAGAAAGATACTGAAAATAGCTCTGATAAAGACAGTGACATTATGGTCACAGCGTTGAATAGTATGGTATGATATGATCATTTAACATAATTGAAACCAGACTGTCTTTGGGAGTAGGAAGGGGTACAGGAGAGGGTAAGGAAGAGAGAGAAAGTTATGGTGGTAATTCAGCTACTGGAGTCATACAGATAAAGAATCACTGCTTAAAAACATCACCAGAGTCTGTGATCCTCCACTGTAATTTAAATGCAGAATGACATCCACTTTTCTCTCTGGCCTCAGAATGGGTGGGCAACTAGTGTTGATGAAGAAAGCTGTATCTATCAGTTTGAGGTAGTCACCCATTTCATTTAGCTGGTTGGGAGAAGAATCCAGCACTGTATCTGAAGGACGAAAACTTGTATTATTAATTACTGCAGGACCGAGTCAATTTTTTTCCAAATAGGCATAACAAAGGGAGAAAGAAAATACAGTCCATATATATTAGTCTTTGACACTAAGCCCACAGTTAAATATTTGACAGAATTTTAGCATTTATAGCTCAACTCTGAGAACAATAAGAGGGAGCAGTTTAGAGACTGTGCTTCATGTGAAGTGATACATCGCACTGCTTTTTCAACTGGTGTAAATTTGTGGCTATTTCATGACTTCCCTGGAAGCTGCAAGTCATTCTTTCATGGTTTTTCCTAGGAAGAACAGAATTCAAACAAGTCTACTGTGGTTTCTCCAAGACAGAAAACAAGACCAGTAGTAAATTATCTGGGACTCAACAAAACCACTTCCACAAACATATTAATCTAATAATATTAATTAAAATCTGCCTTTATGATAAAATTTACAAAATATCTGTCTTCAGCAAGTATCAGCACTCAAATCACCTTCACAGATGCATCTAAAACAATTTACTGTTACCTTTCCACATGCAAAAGCTCTCATTCTCTAAATACTTGTTATGTAGCTGCAAGCCCTTGAGGAAATTATGGTAAGTTGAAACCACTGGCCGTCCAGTCATCATTTCTCGAAGAGTATTAGAAAGGTAACCTTTGGGAACAGACAAACAAGTTGTCTGTTCATGAGGCTTCTTGGGCAGAGCAGGCTGTTCCTCTGGAAGAAAAAGAAGAGGATATATGTCTGCGTTTCTTTAGCGTGTTTCTCTCATACTAATAACAACAAAAAAGGGATGCCTTGAAGCCAAACCACCATGGCCCCCAACCCCTTCTGTGATTGAGTGCACGCACCAACACGCAGAGTGTTCTGGCCAGAGGTGGCTTCCAGTGTCATACCATCATCTTGTTGCCCCATGTCTGGCCTGTCCTGCTCTAAGAGGCTTGTCGTAACCCTCTCATAACTAACAAAACTCCCCAGGGATGTTACGCAGTGAACAGCACAATGTTTTTTCCTGTTCTCCAGCACAACAGTTTCTCTCCTGCTTTTCCTTCATTCCCAAGGGCTTTGTGTCTTCTAACCCAGAAATAGAAGACAAAAACAAACCCTTTACAGAATGTCAGGTTTCACATTGCAGAGACATGAGAAGAAGACAATGCAGATGCAAAAGTAGTCTAAATAACTAACCAATGTCATACTCAGTGTCTCGGGTCCATCTGTGCCAGAAGTCCTCTGAATGACCCGAGAGGTAGACAGCATCCATAAAATTCTGGGAAAATATATTACTCCACGTGCCTTGAAAATTTTAAAAGAAAAAAAAAAGTGCCATACTTAATACTAGTTTGAATTTTTAGAGCACAGCTATGGAAATCTATTTGGATTCAGTCTCTGGTTTAGTTATTAAATATTACGAATTTTCATATCAATATCATGCCATGTCATTCCCCATAGTGTCTGGCTTACAACCAGGCCATTTTAGAAACTTGGATGTCTATAAAAGTCAGGATGTGATTCTAGGTATTCCAGATGATTAGTTCGTGTGCACGTGTGTGTGTGCGCGCGCGTTCTCAATTGGTCTAATGCAAGATGTTCAGCAAATTAATCACAGTTGTCTCAAGAATTTGTTTCTTTTTTTGTCATTTCTGGCTGGTTCATTTGAGATTAAAATTACATCAGATACATTATCTGGTGTACTAGTATTGCTACTTCCAGATCGCCTCTGTGTAGCCATCTATAAAGGTCATGTTTATCTGAGATAGTAAATTACCTTCCAAGAAGCAGATGTGGGACTCTGGGATCTTCTTCATCCGGTGACCCATGAAGAATTCACTACCAAAATCCTCTGAACGAACAAAGGCCCCATATTTCAGGACACCCACCTCGTAAGGTGTGAACTCCACCCATTCTGCAAATAAGGGATAAAAACAGATTTATTATGGCCATCTGAACATATATCAAAAAGCAGCTTAAAGAATTAAAATCTAGAAGATCAAGGCCTATAGCTTCATCATGGTGGTGACAGTTCAAATCACCGTGTTTTGAAACAAATAGGTAACCTTCAACATACTCAGATATGTGAATGCAAAAGCTAAATTCACCTCCTCCACTAACACTGTGAAAATCCATTCATCTTGGGGTTCAGGTTAAATTCTACTCTAGGAAGCAAAAACTGGGGCTGAAAGTCCACCGATTCCAAGGTTCTGTGCAAGATGTGCCATTTTTAGTTCCTCTGAGTCAGCAATGACACCAGCTACCATTCATTCTTAAGACTCTAATAATCACTGCCCGTGAGGCTAAAAATATCTCTGACCAAATCCCCTGCCCTCCACAAAAACTTGGCTGAACCCACTAGGACTGCAGATATGCCTAGAATTAGATGATCAGGTTAAGTTGCAGGACCTCATTCTTCACTTGGGCCAGAAAACACTGGGGGAATACTGATCAGGATCACTGATCAGGGCACAGAGCGCTGCCCCATCTCAGATCTCTCTCTGGTTGCTGGGAGCTGCCTCCTGCTCTCACCCCTCTCCACTCCTTCCCTTGTCCTCCCTTCCTTACCCTCCTCCTCCCTCTTCACTGCTCTCTCAGACTACTGCTGCCTGGGCAGAAGACCCAAGCAGCTGAAATGGGCTGTGAGGAGTAGGTGGTGACAACAGAGAAAAAGAGCAGCAGTGGTGGCTCTCAAGGCTGCCAGCAAAAGGCATCTCCATCACTAATAGGGCAGTGTCTACAGCACAGGTATTTTCCTTCCATAGTATTAGGATGCATGGTTTTCATCCAAGTGAAAAACCAGATATGAAGACAGAGGAAAAGAAATTATTTAAAAGATTTATTGGCTTGGACTTAGAGTAAAAGCTTTTGGCATCCAACCAGCCCTTAGAGGTATAGAAGGATGTAGGATAATCTTTACCTTTAAAATCCAAAGTGCTATATTTATCCTTGACATTGAGGGCCAGGTATATGGGCAGTGGATTCTGCCCCTGATTGACTGCTAGTTGCTGATCTGAAAGTTTTTGAGTACTTTCCTGTTTACAAAGAACAGAAGTCATTGTAAAAGACGAACACGATGCATGGACCTCATACAGTATCTAAGCATGGACTGGACTGTCAGTGAAATGCCTGCTAAACCTCAGCAGGTTCTGTTCTGTGTACATCAGTAGTTTGGCCACACAGATGTGTTCACGTGTTATGTGCCATGAGCTTCGCCAAAGCATTATCACAGATGTTTGTGGGAATTTCAGCCTGTGGTGGGACAGGGCAAAAATGCAAGAAACTTGTCTGTGCACTCACTAGGATATGACTTGATTTAAGGAAAGAAAGATATTTAGCTGTCTTGGAGGTGCTGCAGAGAAAAGTCAACCAAGATCCATTTCCTTCAATACAGCTTTGGCTGTATGGGTTTATGTTGCTATGCCTGAATTTAGCTCTGTCAGTCATCTCTCCTCTGTGTGTTACTAGAATGATCACTTGACCAAAATTAAAGATGGAAAATCAGTTTCCTTAACATCTTGAATTTTTTTAGATGGTCAGACATCTACCCTAGATGCTTGTATTTTAGGGTTACTGTATTATTTTTCTTCTAAAAAGTCAAATAATGGGCCGCTCAAAAATCTTGAGAGCCTTTCCTGCAGCTGAATCCAGAACCTTAGACATGAAAAGTTAGAAATCCTGTGGAGATATATATATATATAATATAAAATACCTGATGATGTAGCATACGATCAATGAAGAGTCCCCATAAGTCTGTAAAGGACAGCTTGTGCCCTTCTTGCTTTCTCTCACAAAGCTCATTTTCATAGTATTTCATATGATCCAATGAGAAACAGTGCAGCTTGCTCTTGACCACATGTTTCCTGATATCACTAATTGGCCCTCTGAGATCCTTCTGCGACCAATTTGCATCTTCATATAACTTTGACATGGTCCTGGTTAAAAGAAAGATACTGTGGGTCATCACAGGGTACATGACGATTCACTGGGCTTCTACGACACATAAGTGCTTTTTTCAGGCTAGACAAGGCTCTTGCCCTCCAGCTTTTATCTTGGAAGAGCAGTTCAAGGCTCAGGCAGAATTTAGACTATACAACAATTTTTTTTTGCTGCACAGATACATTCAAAATCATCTTAGGTTTCTTCTTATCAGAATCAAAAGGGTAATAAAGCAACACTAATAACTTGACACAAGCTTTTACTAGATTCAGCCTTTGATTATCCAGTTTCAAGCCACAGCTTCTAAGGTCAGTTCCCTCAGTTGCATCAGAGCTACGTGAAATGTTAAGCTGGAGTTTGGCAGTGAATATTGCCCTGGCCAAGTGCAAGAGCCCCCTCCTTGGGCATGCGGTAGGTGGGTCACCTCAGGCTTCTGACATACATAGGGCCAGGCTTGAGCTGTCAGTTCTTAGAGCTGCAGCAGATTCCAGTCATCCCCTCTCATGTCCACACCACTTGTTCTAATTCTGTCTCATGCACCATTTTAGAACAGCCCTCCAGAGGCAAAGTGTTTTAAATCCCTCGACCCCTCCTACTTGTGCAAGGCACTCACCACTAGCATTCCTGTGATTCACCACATGACATTCCGTATTTCTCAGGACTTTTCTTTTAAAGTCTGCTTTTCAGAGATGTGTAGCAGTTGACAAATATTACAAAGGGATTTCTAAAGTGTTACGTGCTACGAGATTACCCATTTTACAGGCAAACCATCCTGGCTTGTGGTCTTTTCTTTTAGTTTCTGTAAATACTTCAATGCAATTACAGAAATACTATAGTTCTCATTCAATTTGTTTCTTGTAGCTAGAAGAAATAAGGGCTGCATCACTAATCGGTCTCATGAAATGAGTGCCAAAAGGAAGCCAAGCATCATGCTGAGTAAATTCATCAGTAAGGCAAAATGTTTCACCAGATAATCACTTTACTAACACAAAAGGCAAGCACAAACCCACGTTTGTTCCGTACCATGTTGTGGCAGATAAACCACTGATGTATGAGACACAGTCCAAAACACCTAACTCCTGGAGGGCAAGAAGACTGCCAAACATAGCTGTCATGGATCGCACTCCCCCTGCTGTGGTCACGACTGCCACCACTGGCACCTGCACAACACACAAAGGCACAGAGTCATTCATCACCCGATGAAATAGGTAAGTAATGGCCATGCAGAAGAAGTAATAGCAACACCTGATTCAGGTAGGTTTTGATTCAATTCACCCTCTTCGTGGCAGTGCATGGGTGTGTATCTGAGCTGCGTAAACTTCAGTGGGACATAGTGTATGCTGGAAGCATTTTCCTGATCAGTGATGCTTCGGTGAATCAGACGCTCTAAGTATTGTTTTTGTACGGCATAATATATTTTCAGATTTTCTCAATGTTTTAAGTGTTTCCTCACCTCTTTGCCTCAAAACACATGTTAAAACCCTGAGTTTAACTGAAGTCAGAGGAGCAGAGCAAAATCTGCCTCCATAACTTTTTCTTCCTCTGTGTATTCTGCGTATTTGCTATTCTCCAGGCAGATGGTTCCAAGCTTTATAGATTTAACACCCTCTTTCTAACCCAGATTACCTCCACCTTCCCCGATACCAATATTATTTGTAATTTGGTCTTACTTTCCTCAGGAATGCAGCAATCCTGTTAACCATCCTCCCTTTTCCACATATATATAGCACTTAAAAATTGAGACAACAAATATTCAGTTTTAGGATCATATAATACCACTACCTTTATTCTCAAGTTCACTGTATTTTACCATCTGCTTAGGGTTTTTTTGTTGTTGTTTTGGCATTTTTTAATGTGGTTCAATAACCCTTTATTCTCGTTTAATAATAACATGTCCTATTCTACTTGTTCATGAGCACTTTGACTTGATTGGCAAATGCTGTCCTGCACACAGCAACAATGGTTGGTTGTGCTGGGAGCCAAACAGAGCAGTGGAGGAAATACCACACCGGCACATTCTCCCAGACTCTTGCTCAAGCACCACAGCCCTATAAGCAGATTACTGTCCATCAGCCGAGTTCAGGGCTCCCCAAGAGAGGAGGAGATAGGAGGTAACACACTGAAAAACACACAAGACAGATGCTACTCTACCAGTGTGATACAGGACAGTTGCAGCATTCTCTGTGAGCCTTGTGTAGCAGCAGAGAAGTGCCAAAAAGGAGGAATTGTTTCAGTCTAAGCAACCAAATTTCACCAGGCTTAGTTATATATACCTTTATGGCGAGAAATGTGGTCTTTGGGTGCCCCTGAGTGAGGATGAAGGCTGGCAGAGAATAAAGGAGCTATAACCAGTCTCCTTACATCCTCTGTGCCAAAAAATTCTTGGATATGGTCTTAGGTGCAAATGACAATCTGGCCTGCACAATGTAGTCTACAATATGTGGAAGAGCTATATGGGTAGTCATGCAAGTAGATCATATCCACTTCTTTCCAAGTGGACCATAGTACTTCAAGTCCCCAGTAGGCTGTTCCACATACCTCATCCTCCTGCAGGTCTTCGTCTAGATGAAGAACGTTTTTCAGAGCAGCAGCAACCACTTTTTTCCTCTTACAGATGAAATCCTGCTCTTCTTCACATAGATCAAACCCCAACCGCAAATCTAAATTCTCGCAACTAGAGCAGAAGAGCAATACAGGACATTACCTGCAGGCCATTTCTAGAGGCACTGCTTGAGACATTAAGCAAAACCAGCAACAACAATAAACCAATTTAGAGAAAGGATCCTTCCATGTACATGAAGGTTCTCCTACGCAAACAAAGGCAGGTATATGGATATTGTAGACTCTGTATTTCTGCCTTCCTGTGGAGATTTTAGGCTGGAATTACATGCTGAACTATTTCACACATTCATAAGGGAGTTAAGTAAAGAACATTATCTACTTATTAAAAACAAGGAAATTAACTGAATTCAAGTTGTTTCAAATTGAGCTCTGATATTTGGACACCTTTACACATTCTCTTGCTATGTATGTTTTCTGAAGCATACAGAGATGCTAAGCAGTTTTTTAAACTTAACACACTTTAGTCAAAAGAACCCTAATACCGAGTTAGGCTTATCTCTACAAAAAACTTGTGCTCTAACTACTTCAGTCAGAAGATGTCTCTTAAGCGTATGCCTTCATATGCATACAGTATTACGAATATCTTGTGCCTCATCATTAATTCTATAACTTTTGTTTTCACAGGGTAGCATTTCAGGGTTTTTTTTTCAGGCAAAAGATTATTTTGTCTCTTCTCTGAATTACTGTTCAGTAGAAACCTCTTGTTAATCATCCACCTGCAACTAAGACTTGCAATGTAGCTAATTCATCAGTAGAGGGTAATGTTGCCCTTCAGAAAGTCTCTGCAAGTCAGTCAATAAATTAATTTCTGTCCACGTGTTTCATTGAAAAATGACCTGCCAAGAAGTACTAAATGCATAATGGTGTTAAAAAAGTGTTTGGAATTTGTTACACATAAAAGTGTATTACAGATAAAGCTTACAAGACAGAGGGATTCTTAAGTATCAAAATTATAAATCATTAACATTAGAAAAAACATTTTAAGTGTTTATAGTCGATGACTAGTTACCACTTTTTCTATTCTAAACTCCTATCAACCGATTCAAAAACTTGTATCATTTTATTAACCTTCCCCATATTTTAGTCATCTTTAACCAAATACTCTTTATTCCTAGTTTTGAAGTAAGCTACTTTAGGACCAGGGATCTCACAAAATATTCTAACTTGGAAGGGACTCACAAGAATCATGAGTCCAACTCTTAAGTGAACAGCCCACCCAGGGATTGAATCCACCTGCAGCTTCCTTTCATCTAAAGACAATATTATGAAAGGATAGGAGATGGCCTAAGTAATCATTCAAAAGAGAGAAAAGATTTACCCATTTTCTTCATTCACAGACACTTCATAAGATTCCCCCTGAAAATCAAGAATGAAAATACCATAAGTATTAAATAAAACTGAAATTTTGCAAAAGCAAGTTTTACAGTGTTTTGCAATTATTCAGGTATGTAGTCTAACGATAAATCTTTAGTCTCATCTTAGTCTTCAGCATACATTCATCACTAGGATCTGGCTTTTAAAATACTTTTAAAGTGATCAGTAATTCTGACTATCCTATCTCTCCTGGAATAATAATTGTATTTCCAAGAGTATGCAGAGCTGAGCATACATACAGCTCAGCTAATACATTTTTAATAACAAAATTAATACCTAACCAGATATCACACACATAGTTTACGCTCATTGAAAGAATTCTAAATGTTGTCAAAGGATACTCACTCTCATCACTGTCACTCTCTTTCCTAAGTCCAGAGAATGCAGAGGCACAGCCAGGGGACTCCTTACACCCATTTCTCTTCTAGCTGAGCCATGCTGAAATAGAGATGGAGAAAAAGAGTTATTAGGAGAAAATTATTTATAAATCATAGGTACAAAAATACCAGAGTAGGGGTAACTCATGATGCTTCTCCCAAAAGTTACTCCAAGTGCTATCACCATCCACAAGTAAAACATACACAACAGAAAAAATGCTCCTTTGGCAGCGTCATGAGGAGTCTGGGTTGGCTGTGGTTGATGTAGTGGAACCTGGTGGTGTCACTGCTTCCCCCTCTGGAGTGAGGACCTATGGAAACATCCTGGGTTTCTTCATAGGATCCTTTCATTGTGAACGTGAAATCTCTCCCTGAGAACAAGAAGTAAACCAGAGAGAAATATTACCTGCACCTAGCCCTGAAAAATAACAAATGAAAACGCCCCAAGTGAAGTTTCAGTTTCTTAGGGCAGCAAGAACTAATTTGGATTGCACTGTTTTTCCTCCCCTATGACCAGTGTGCACAAGGGCCGGACTGATGAAGCAGCAGCAGGCCAGTGCAGCATTGCACCGACATATGCAGCTTCTGCCCTGGGTACTGGTGGGGCATCCCCTGCCCTCACTCCCTCCTGGAACCTCAGGAATTCTTGGGCTTTATTAGTGGCTCTAGAGCAGTTAAGCTCCCCTTGAGCTAATCAGAAACAGTATCTGCTCCCAGGAACTTGTCTCACCTAACGAGTTCCTGTTGTCCAACGAGCAGCCTTGGAGCCTTAGCTTTGTCTGAGTCATAGCCCGGGTGGAAGAATATTATTGCTACTGGAACTTTTCACCCATTGAGAGATGCAAAGCTATCAGGTTGACAGTATTTCACTGACCTTGAGGGGAATTTTTAACAGGTACCTTTGTCCGCACTTCTTTTTGCGCGTGCATGTGAGAACAGATTTAAATACCCCATAGCAGGTGTAGTATAAATGTTACCATCTTACATTCATAATTAAGTTACTTTAGTGCTTACAGCAAATCCTATTGAATCATTTTGTAAATGTTAAATTAGACAACAATTAAGTGCCACTAAATCCTTTAGATGTAAGCTGTGATCAAGTCTGAGACTATGTTTGGCAAGGAGGTCCACTCTGAACCTCATGACTCAGTGGAAGGGTCTCCCTCGCTCCTTGGCACCCTTACACTTTTTCATCTTTAGCTTTTTGCAGCCCCAGACTCCACGTAAATAATTTTAGATTGATTCTTCTCTGAGCTTCCTCTGTGTGTTTCATATATGTGGTAAGTAATAGAGTGAACCTTGCAATCAAATTTTCTCGCACTTTTGTCAGTTTATATTAAACCTGCTTTAGCTGGTGCCTTTCCAAGTGATTCTTTAAGTCATCTAAACCATTCATTTGTGACACCCTGCCAAGTGACAGAGAGCATGTGTTAAGGATGCCACTAGCAGCATTCACACTGCCTGAGTTTCCACTGTCGTTTTTCCCTTCCTGAGAGTTGTGTCTCCCTTCTTTTCCTTTCTGTTATCATCACAGTATTTCAGTTCCATCGCACTGCAGTAGTGTTCCCAAGTCTCCCAGCCACCTTCACAGATTCCCTTAGGCTACACAGTCACAGCATCTTCAGAGGATTCTCACTATTAGCAAGTAGGTAATTCAGGAAACACCTCAATCCCCAAGCAGCTCTGATCCAAACAGACATTAAAACAGATCAAATATTTGTCTAGACTCAGCTGCATTTCCCGTAGCATAAAAAGCAGTGGCAAGCAGTTTAAATCAGTAACCTCACTTGTGTAAGAGCTCTTCATTTTTGTTTCATTCACATGTACTTCCAAACAGGAAACCTCGCGAGACTGGAGGAGATAAGCAATAAAATCATTGGTCACAGAAACAGTTTGGGATTCTCACTGAGGACCTAGGGGTCCTGTAGAAACACCACATTCAGCTATGATGGTCTGTGGGCATAAAGAAATTGTAGAAGCTGATTATTTTGTATAAATATTGCAAGAAATACCATGGTCAAGGGAGTCAAGTTAACCAGGGATCTGTCCCGTTATCTTTACATACGATGCAATCCCCAACAGTTAACACAAATTTTTGTCCCCATCTAGGCCATGCTTTAACTTTTGTCTACAGAAGAGTGAGCTGAAGAATACCTACAGCTCTGAAGAACAATGGGACTGCTGGGCCTGTGTTTAAACACCTTCGGGGTGAAGAGACTGCTGCACAGGATGAAGCAGCAGCAAAGGAGCATTGCTCAGTACTTGGACATGGTGTGAATGGAGCCTTTGGCTCTAGGGCAGACTTTCAGCAATCAACTTTGCAGTCACATTGTTTCAATCCCTTCCCAAGTTTCCTTGTTCACTGCCATCTCGGCAGTGAGCAGCTCATTGGCATTGTGGCAGAGTGCTGGTCCAAGTCTCTCCCAACACAGAACACGCTACAACCACAACCACACCTGTGTCTCATCTGAAAAAGGATAAAGTCTATGCCTAAAGGCATAGTTCTTCCAACTACATCCTTCAGTTCTGCCCTACAATAGAACATGAGCATTAAAAAAGATAATTACCACTAGTACGCCATTAGTAATGATCTTCTCAGATACACCTGGACTGAAAAGCAAAACCAAAAAGGTTTATTTAAAAGTAGGTATATAAACAATAAGCTTTTAGAAGCAAATAGTTCTCTGAGCTCAGTTTTACTAGCTGGCAAGTACCATTAGCACTTCTTTCTCCTCCCTCTCATGGTCACTGTCAGGTCACAGTCCCAAGCTTTCCAAGGACACTCCTTTTTTCTTACCTCCCCTGATCAGTATCATCTCTCCTTAGGCTGAATTACAAAGTAAACACCCACTCTCAGCTATAAATAATAAAGGAAGCTATCACTCTAGAGGGGAATTCACCAAATTCAAGGGGAAAAAGCAACAACGGGGAAGATGCTGAGATGGGATGTATGATCACAGGTACATGGAGCCACTTCCCCAGTGCTGCATTACCACTCTCTCTAAAATGCAGTTTTCTGATGACAAGTGCTGTAGCATTTAGTCTTTACTCACATGTTTTCCAGTAAAAATTCCACTTCTAGTTCTTCCCGGTTCTGAAAATAAGATTTATTTTTAATTTAAAGAAAATGAACAGAAAAATGTTTTCCTTTCATAGAACTCCGATGACTTTTTATAGCCCACTCTTGCAAGGTTTTATTACCACATATTCCTACATCACAATGGATGGAATCTTCTGTGGCACCCCTTCGTTTCATGTCTCTCCAAGGCTCTACTGTTTAACAAACCAGCTGTCCCCACAAGAGAAAGAGAACTAAGTACCATAGAATAGGAAATGAAGGTCCCATAATGCATTTATTAGTAGTAGAAGACATAGGTCAATCAATGTCAAGGAAGGGAGGAATAACAGGTGAATGATGTGGGAGAACATACTTAAGAATTAATGGCCTTAGTATGGCAAATAAATGGGCAGTATGTCTGGGTTAAAACAAAACAATTTGCAGAACACAGTGATTAAACATTAAAAACATTTTTAAAAAAGATAGGAGAAGGGACCGGGTTGGAAAATATAACCTACTAAGGTGAAAGGAAGAAGAGAGATGACTGAAGCTGTGAAGGGGAATCAGGGAAAAAGCTCACAAGAGAGAATCCAAGAGTAAAAAGAGGGAACAGTATAACAAGAATAGCAAGAGAGACAGTAACATACCAACAACATTAGAAGGATTGAATAACTGTATTACTTTACTCCAGCCATTTGCTGCTGTGTGGGATACAGCCAATCCAGGAAATACCACACAAAAAAAAATGTGCAACAGGGAGATCTTCTCTATCACCCACAGGGAGGAAAACACTAAATATTGGAAGATATAAATATCTTTCTTGCAAGTGGCGGTAACACTTTTTCATTTGTATTCACAACAACTAACATTTACTGTCAAATATCACTTCTGTCTGCCTGCACAGCACCCTTGAACTTTGTGAAATGATGTGAAAACCACGGCAGGTCTTCAAGTGCAGCTGCCATGGTAAAATCATCACTGCAGTAAAGGCGAAAAGTAAATTTGTGTTTACTAGTTCATATCGGTAAACGAGACTTCTCCGAGGGCTGGATCTGTGGCATGTAATGCAGCAGCAGGTGGTTCTGCTTGCTAATTTCTCCCAAAGCCTCTGTTTCATGAGAAGTAGTGTTTGCAGCAGTCTGTAATAGAAAGCTGGGGCACAGATTTTAGAAAGCAGTCGCCTTGCATAGATGCAAGAGACTGTGTCAAGAGCAGATTGTGACCGGTCTGTACTATCAAAATTCACTGGTAGTCTGTTCCAACTTTGTCCAAAGTTCTGAAGATCCTGGCTCGTAGTGCCTGATAATTGTGCTTTCCTTATGTTGCCATCCTTCTTTTACACACACTCACACAAATTATATTTCTATTAAGTCCCACTCACGTTTTTGTGGGTGAAAAACCCCAAGCATAACAATGGAGAGACTTGTTAGCTCACAGTGAGCAAGAGGCACAGCAAAGCAACCCTGCTGTTCTGACATTACCCATCTGACCTCCCAGTCCTTCTGGGATACTGTGATAGATGAAAGAAATGATTATGGGCAGAGGTGGCAGTACAGCCTATTATTAAGGTTGCCTGGCCTGTTGCATTACTATGTCAATTTAAAAAAAATAAAATAACCCTAAGACTTCCAAAAATCCCTGTACAGACTATAATCTGTGATACCTCATGGGCACCTGATGCAACGTGAGCTGAAGAAAGACATCTCGACCAAAACCTTCCTGAGACAAAGCTCACCTTGCCTGACCTCCCCCATAGCCCAATTCCTTAAGACAACTTTGCACATGCCTCAGAGCAAACTCACAGCTGGAATCACGCCTCAAATGATGGTAGTCATGTGAGGCTTTTTCTAAGGAAGGCTGTAGTCAGCTGGAGCGGATTTATTAAGCAATCCTTAGCAAGGATTGGCCTTCTAGTAGAGTAGTTAATAAACACTCTTCAAAGCAAGAGTAATATAAAAAGCAGGCAAGAGGTTTTTTTAAGGAGCCTGACACAAGGAGCCTGGTTTAGAAATAAACAGAGCACACCAGCTCCTAGGAATTGTTAACTGAAGCCCTTGTCAGAAGCATGAAAAAGCCCTGAAGTTCTGTTACTACATCCCCTTCAAACAGTGAAGCTTTTACATTCTGTGGAAAGCAATCTGAGTACATATTCTGCTTTCTTAAAAGATGGGTCTGGTTTCTTCACCTGTGTTCTCAGCAACTTCACCCACACAACATTTCACAAGATACTCTTTATCTCCTCTTTAATATAATCAAACACAATATTCTTCAAGACACTTGCAGCAAGTAAAATTCTTAGGTCAGATACTGACCTAGAATCAAAAAATGAAATACTGATGAGATACTCATTGATCAAAGTCTGCCCATTCTGTGCTGGTTCAAACCCTCTAAAAGAAATTTCTAACCCTATAACAAAGAAGTGCAAACAGACTTGCTGAGACTTTTCTTAAAGTTCGTTATCAGGAGGAGGTAAAAAACAAAGATATTATCATGAGAATGATAATTCATTACCAAGCATATTATCTGAAAGAAGAAAACTCCTGTTGAAGCTAAGAAAAAACATGCCCTAGCTGCCTGGAAAGGGGTCAGGTTTGTTCCCACCAGTCAGCCTCCTACAACAGTGATGAGATCCCTAACCCTCAGCTTCTTCATTTTTTGCTCCCTCTGTTTTTTCAAAATATATTTTTAAAATATAAAAAAAAAAAAAACGAATTCAGAATATAAAAACAATTTTGCATCCAACTGCAATCACAACAGAGGCTTGTTTCTGATCCTTCTCCTAAAATCCAAGCATTTAACTTTGTGTTTAAATCTCTTTAACAAAGTCCTTTTTAATGAAGTGTTTGTGCGTAAGGACACCTTTAAGGGGACAAAATTCCGAGCAAGAGTATTATTTTACCTATCCACTCACCTCTGTGCTCAACTCAAAATTCAGGCGAACTTTTTCTCCAGGTTGGATCTTAGCTATATCGAAGCGGACAGTCATAAGCTGGTCATCTGGCGTAAAAGTATCCTCATCACAGACTGTCAGCTCCAAGATGTTCTGAGGAGAAAGGCAGGGAAGGATGTAAATTATATATTCTGGAACTACTGGGCCCAAAAGGAAGCCCTAGCAAGAGCCAACGTGCAGCCCTGATGTTGTTCAACGTGCACAGACTCTCGAGACAGCGTGGAGTTCCACTCACAGCCCCTGTGGCTCAGATTGCAAAGCCAGGCACTAACCTTAGAAGAGGCAAATCATCAGATCTGGCAATGAATAGGAGCTCAAGAGACAGGCAGCATAAGTGACATGCATGATAGTAACGTGCACTGAAGAGAGCAACACATGCTGTTCATCCGATCCTTTGTGGATTCAAAATTACCACCTTGAGAAATTTGGGCATTTCAGCAGAAAGTAATATTGAAGGGAAAATCCTTAGCTCTTTGCAAGTGGGAGCTAAAGCACATGAACAAACTCTTTTAACTGGATTTGTACTGTAGCTATTCCCTTTGTAGTTCCTCTGGGCTCAGATTACCCATAGCAGCACAAGAAGATGCAGCACTATTATACCATAAGGAGCTGACTGTGTCTAAGCCTTGTATCACTTGCACTCTGACGCCTCACCTATTTCTTCTACCTCTACAAACATTATAACAGGTTTATACAACTGTTCTGGGACAGAAAGAAGCATTCAGCCTTATTCCAAATGTTTCATAACCTTCTGAGTTGACACTCTTCCTGTTACCATCCTACCGCTCATCTTAACCGAGTTCAAGCTGCGTGAACCTCAGGGTTCTCCTCCAGAGTCTGCCCCCTTTAGAAAGCACCTGCTCGGTATCGCAGCCGCAGCTCCCACCTTTACTTCACTTTGTACCACGAAGTGGAAAGTTTCATTCCAGGCGGGGTTCCTGCAGTTGCGCACTGTTCTGGTCCGGGCTTCCCGACACGAAGCTGTTGGCAGCCACAGCTTGACATAGCAATCGCTTTGGCTCCCTGCGTTAGCGAAGAGATGCTGGATTAGTGCAGCAGTTACCTTGTTATTACTTCTTTTGCCCAATCAGGGATAGAAAAGATTGACCTCTGAGAAGTCCTAAATGTTTCATTAGACCCAAAGGAAAACATTCTGGGTTTAGAATTATTTAAATTATCTATTTACATTTATGGCAGTTCCAAAAAAAAACCCCAAAACTAATTTTAAACAATTAATTCTATTTGATAACAAAAGCCAAAATACTTAATTTCAACAGTACTGAACTAAGGTTTCCAGCTTTTGTGAATTTTTTACTCCTATTTTCACATACTTACCAGGCTTCAAAAAAAAAAAAAATTATATACAGCTTCACTTCCTGAAATGTCTCCATTTAAAATGAAGAATTTAATTTTGGGAATTTTTTGGACCTGGTTCTAATTGTAATGCACAAGCCATCCACAAAAATACAGCCATGAAGACACAAACACAGCAGCATCCAACACAGCTACTGATTTTTCCTGTGTCTTTTAGAAAGATGTCACTTTTAGAAGGGAAATGGGCAACCTATGGATAAAGGGGCACTGAGGAGTTAGAAGAAGGGGAAATATCACAGAGCAGCAAGTAAAGGGAAGGAAAACATCTTTCCCAAAACAACAGAAATAAAATAGAATAGAAATGCTGTTAACTGTTTTCTAAATTATTTTGAGTTCAAATTAAAATGAGGTGTAAAAGAGCATTAAAGTCAGATGCTAAGCTATAAGCACCCCACCAGTGATACTTACACAGATCTGCTTTGCGGACGTTTCTCATGCTTATAATTTTTACAGTAAGCCAGCACAGCTGGGGCACTTCCAGCTGCAGAACAAACAAAAAAATGCCTTAATTGCTAGCAAGATTAGCAAACAACTCAGCTATAAATAACACAGCCTGTCCTATATCATCACGAAGATAATTCGTTCATGCAGCGAATATGCTTTCATTTTAATTATTTGAGAAATTTTCTGAGAAGAAATACTTCCTTGCGATTTGACATCATATTATGTCAGATTGCAGTTATGTTTAAGATTCGGTCTTCTAAAGATTTAGGTTTTGGAGGTTAAGTTTTCATGCAAGGAGTAGGAAGAAATACCACAAGGTAGTTTTCACCGAAAGAGTCATTCCATAATTGCCCATGTAAAACTTAGTTGCCTTTGAACTACGGGGTTTGCTACATAAATTTCAGGTTGGGTGCAATAGATTACAGCAAAGCGCTGCCTGGTGTGCCAGCCTGGGGACCATGGGATGCCCTCCTTCCTCTGGCAGGGACTGCTGTCCATCTGCCACGTAACATTTCTGCAGAGCAGGACAAGGCACCTTCCACATCAGAAAGTTCTAGTCAAGATGGCACTGCTACTGGCCAATCTGGCTGTGGAGTATATAACACTATAACATTCTTCACCGTACCAAAATAGCTGATGCTTTAAAGGAAATAAAAGACTAAAAGAGGGCAAGGATGGTTCTAGAATTGAAGAGTCCAGTATAGGATTCCAGAGCTCTTCAGGTACACAGAACAACACAGGCTGAAATCAGAGGTTTCTTCCAGTTCACACATAGGACCCGCTCCCTACAAGGCAGCTCCAGCATTTCAGTGGAAATTTGAACTGATGTAAGACTGAAGAAGGTGTATTGCTTTCTCTTTTTTGGCTCTGTGTGACACTGGGTAAAGACAACGTGTCATTCATAGCTAGGATCCTTTTTAATCAAAATGAAATTATGTTAACACAACATGCAGAACTGATATACGTATGTAAACCAGGGTTTGTTATAAAACCAGAACTGAATAAAGCAGGCATCACTAAAGCTCTGAACAATGTAAGAAAATGGAAAGCTGCAAACACAAATCAAAAGGGTGAGAGTAAAATTGCCAGTGTGTTAGATTATGCAATTAAACACAAAGAAGCCAGAAAAGCTACAGCTGTGTATGAATGCCCATACACCAGAGGGGAAAAAGAAATACTCAAACAGGTGATTCAGAATTCCTTGGCTTAATCAGAACAAACCTAGGCTGACCAGCCTGATTTACCACAGAGAAGTACTGAGTTGTAGCAATATATTGACATCCCATAGTGTAGGGTTCTACAGGGGAATAGCTTGGAGACTCCACAACCCTCTCCTTTTCTTGTGTCCTCCCTCTACTCCCCCTCCCAGCTACACACAACCCTCTACTTGGTTACAGGAAAAACAAGAAACTCTTGAAGAACATCAGAAGTAAAATACTACATACAGAAGCAGTAGCTCCATTAATTAAATTGAAAGCAGCAATTAAATCTTCAAAGAATCGTGATTTCTGAGAAACTGTCTCCTTAGAACCTCTCTGTGTACCTCTTGTTTTGCTACACCACTGTCCTTACAGAGGCAGATTAACCTTCCAGAAAGCAGTAAGTCATCAGGTTAAATGCTATTTATAGCCTACTGGAAAGTTTCTCAGCCAAATAATCTTCTCTCTAAAAGTGTCATTTGAACAAAACCGGAGGTTTTTGAAGAAAACAAACAGCTTCAGCAGAATTTTTGGCAGCAGTGTTTCTGGAGACAGAGAACGAAAAGAATATACAATCCAGATTGCTGAAAGATCAATTTTTCCTCCCCAACACAGAGAATTAATTTTTCACTCTCAGCTTTAGGACCACCCATATCCAGGAGTTTGGAGAAAACTCATTCGTGAGATGTCTTAAGTACTAAGCAAATACGCAGACACAAACCCAATTATTATTCTACAGTGTTAGCAGTTAGTGAATTCGTTGTTCTCCCAGACCTAGCAAAGAGTTGCCTCATGCTTTTGCATTGAATGCATCTGGTGAGCAGATTCAGGAAACTTTTATTTTCAGGAAATTCAGGACATTTTTATATTTTTGTTTATTTAAAATCTTTTTGTCCAAACATTACTCAGAAACTGAATGATATCTAACATATCCAGTATGTACCATATTCGGTACATTCCAACACCTTTTACCAGTTCATATTCATAAAAATTAGTTCAGGAAAGTGGTAGACACCAGAATAACCTATTTTATCTGTTGATTTGCCTCCATAAAGTAAAGGAAAAACAATTTAAAGGCTAAGCCTTGGGTGTTACAAGACCCAACTACCGTCATGTAATGATGCCGCAGTAAACCAAGACTTAAATCCAGCTCTCCCAGTTCCTCGCCCAGCATTTAAACCACAAGTTCATCACCTTCCCAACCCCTAAGTCATAGTGAGTGTTTTGCACTCTAGAGAGCATACTCACAGAAGGAACAAATATTCCCTTAACTGCTAAAAAACATCACCTCTCACGATAACAGTTAAACTTAGGGAGAGGCAGGAAAGGCTCATGGAAGACTGCAGGTAGCGCAACCATCGTTTGCACCTTGCAACTTTCCCTCTGCTTTATACAGTACCTCATCTTCAGTGCTGTGTGGTCTTTCACGATTCCTCCTCCTGATTTCAATCTTCCTGTGTGGGTTTGCTCGGATGAATCGATCCTGGGGACAAAAAGCCAAGAGAGGGGCCAGCGGTAAAACCCAGCAGTCAGTCATTTTCAGCTTCCAGTCAGATTTACCATGGCAGTATCAGAGGGCCCTACTATTTCTCCTTTTCATGATAGGATACATCTCTATGTCACAAAGACCACCTATCTGCTGCTTTTACTGAATAATCTGCCCACTGCAGACGCATTTGATTCTTAAGGATCAAAATTCCCCAAGCATTTGCTTTTCGGAATCTCAACCAAGGCAGACAAACAAATCCTCCTGCCCCACCACTGATTTTCTCTTACCAAAGGGGAATAGGCTGATGATCCCATTTTCTTTGCTTCATGAAAGGCAACACTCTAATGCTCTAGTCCATAAGTCTCCCAGCTGATAGGTGCTCCTGGACCACAGTATTCTCCAACCAACTGTGGCCGGCAAAAAGAGCTGTATAGATTGAGTCACGGCTCCACCTCCCACTGATTTCAAAAGCCCAAATGATGCACTTGTTCTGTGCCACATAAAGACTTGGGTTTTTGTTTTTTTGGGTTTTTTTTTTTAACAACACAGTCAATTAGGGAAAAAAAGGGGATTGGTCAAACAAATCCAAACAAATCCCAAAATAAAGTATTTATCCACACCGTAAGGTCTGAATAACCACACACAGAGGAATATCCTGGGGCAGCTGCAACCCCCACAAACTAGAGAAGACCTCACAGAACACTGCAACTACTGATACCTGCTGTTACTTTCTATAGTCCTAAAATCCATACCTGCACTCTGGCAGCATGAAGTGGAGCAACCTGACCACCCAAAGAGCAGCACCAATTTCACTACGAATTTCAGCCGCAGCATGGAGGCTGGCTCTCACAGGCAGTGGCAAATAGCTAAAGAAAGCAGCTTGCAGCTTGTCTTCTCTCTTATTTCTGTTACATACGGGGTGTTATTGGGTCAGCAGGGCCAAAAGAAGCTTTTGTTATCAAAAGGTTTTTAGCAAAAGTACTGACTTCAGTTGAATGATGTGAGAAACCCATATAAGCTCTAACACAAATAACATGCAATTTGTTTTCCCCAAATATTTAAATATCCATATTAAAATTGTTAAGTCTGATTTCTTTTTAATTACAGAATGATTTCCCATTATTTTTCTGTAACAGCACTCAATACACAAAACCAAGAGTACCTAGTACTATTACCAAAATATAAAACTAAGACAGAAGTCAGCTGTTGCCTTAAATATTATTAAAATCACTAGGAGTTGTTATTCAATAGTGAGAAACTACAGCTGAAATAAGGAGGGGTTTTTTAAGCTAATCTGTAATGTTTTAGAATCCCCAGGTTTCTAAGTCAGACTGAAAACCCTCTCTAGAAGCACCAAGACTTCTTATTAAAATAATTAAAATCTGATTTTTCAACCTTTTCTAATTAAAGTCTTTGAGTACTCAAACTGTTTTGTAGAGGACAGCTACCTTAGATAAAGTTTCAAATTATCTTTAAAATTAGTCTGGTCTTTCACAGACTCAGGCATTGAGTACATGAATGTTTCTGCTTTAAGTTGTATGTTATTTATAAAAAAAAAAGTGTGATGAGTCCCCAGTTTTTTTGCTGAGTTCTGTTTTTTTTTATTATTATTTTGTGGAACAGTCTTTTTACAATAGAGAACTGTTTCACTTGGATTATATGATAATGTATTTAAAGTAATGCTCTCTAATTTGAAACAAGCAAATCAGCTCACAGGTTTACAAGAGACCCAACACAATAGCCCCCACATCACTTTACTGAGGCACTGTAGTAACTTTATGTTTGTTAATAGCGGATTCTCTTCAGCTCTTGAGAACAAAAGTTCGCCATTTGGTTAGACAATATGCCATGCTCCCCACTCAGTTTGCACCCTTTCCACAATATCCACATTTGGGCCTTTTGTGGATTTCATAAATTAAATTAAGCAATATTAACTGCTGAAGCCACTAAGTCACTCCATAACACCTGCTCATTCTGCATGCAACAAGAAAAAAGAAATCCAGCTAAACAGCTCTCCCATCCAAAAGCAGACGTAGCCCAGCAATAATAGGAAATTACTTGATAATAAGACCTTGTGCATCACAAACCACGGTGCAGGTGAGTCAGAGCCAGGAAGCCACAGGCCAGGAGATAATACAGCATTTCACCAACAGCATTGTAACAACAGAAGCCCTCAGCAGTGCTAGCTGTGTGGTGATATGAGGTCTGGAGACACACAGGCACTTAAATTGGGCCACATAACTTGCAGCAGGGTGCTTGGGGTGGCAGAGGAGCAGAGCGCTGGCAGCAGAACCAGCATGGGCTCTGCAGCCTCTGGAGAGGCAGCTGCGAGAGCTGGAGATGCCCATTTACTACCAAGATCCCAGAACAATTTTGACACAGACTCGGAATCACTCGTCTCTCAAGGAAATTGGAGACTGATAGTGATTTCTCCAAGTTCTCATACGGTTTCTACAGCTATTTGACATCTAATATTTAACATCAGATACAAGGCAAAGGGGGAAAATCCTTCAGATTCTGGCTCGAAAGCCTCACAAGACTGCTAACTTCTGAGAGAGAGGTGCTACGATAAAGGGGCAGAGACCTCTTGGTCTGAGCTCTACTACACCAATGCAGTCACAGGGTTCAACTTCTTTTCTAAAAATACCAGTGATATCGTTCTTCATAACCCCCTAAACAAAAGCTGTTGGGCACCATCTCTAAGTATCGGACTTCATTTACGTGACTGAAGTAGGTCATCCCAAAACTGAATAACTCATAATCCTTTTCACCGAGATTCTAACAAAATCTGAAGTGAGAGTGATTGAAATCCATAAGAAATTAGGTCTTCATGCAATTTTCAGTGTAAGGCATTTGGGTAAAACGAAGAACAAGAGGCATTAAGCTGCATTTCCTGCTTTGATAATACAGAAAACCCCACAGGAAACATCTTTCTTGTGGGACAACAGCAAATAAACTTTTTGACTTAATATTGTCTGCTGCACATAAGTTGTCAATTTTACTCATAAGTTGTCAATTTTACTCATATCCTGCTAAAGTTTTCTTCTAATACACGATTCACTTTGGCCAGAAAAAAACCAATTACAGTCACATTGCAAATTTAGGCCTTATTTACAAAGCAGTTGCATCAATTTTCTCAGATTATTACACAAGTCCATCAGTGCAATCTGAGGTGAGTTGACACAAATGACAACAACAGCAAATGCACAAGCTGCTTTGTGGTACTACTGAGGAGACAACTCCCAAGGACTGAGTTACTCAAGCACACTTTCCTCTCAAACAGCACTATTGGGATGCCCCCAGTCACTGCTGAGGGAATGTCCAGTCACGGCACCCAGAAACCACCTTCATCTTCAGCTCAGCATCACTTGTTCATCAGTGACTCACAGGAGACAGGGTGGTCCCACATTAAAGGCTCTAAAGTTACATTTACACCACCAGCCGAGCATGCGACTGTGCACAGAAGTTAACAACCTCCAGGCAGTGCAATTTATCATGCTCCTGAAACAAAAGAAGAAAAGACAGCGAGACACCCTCAGTGCTTGTTCTTTATCGACACTCACTGTTACTACTTTTTTTTTAATTACAGCTGTGGGATTTTCCTATAAAGATCTGGGAAGACAGAGGCAAGTATTGAGTATGAGTTTGCAACCGCAGCTGAGTTGCCATCCCTGGTTAATGAAAAGAGACAGGCTAAAATGTTCTCTGGTAGCACATAAGTGGTGAACTGCTCTTTAGAAGGGCCCAGCTCTCTTCAGTGACTATGATTATCATCCTACACCACTCTGACACTTTACGTATTTACCTACAATTAGAATTGATTCCTTCCCTTTTTTTCCTTTTTTTTCTTTTTTTTTGGAAAGCCCTTGTACACAGTGCAGCAAGGAAGGCAACCCGTAGGTATGTCTATTAACAATGTCCTCAATGCCCCAATGATTCATACACTATATCTGGACTTTTCTTTATGCATGACTGGTAGTATGTTCAGGCAGCCGAGGAGGCCAATGGCATCCTGGCTTGTATCCAAAACAGTGTGGCCAGCAGGATCAGGAAAGGGATGATCCCCTTATACTCAGCACTGGTGAGACCATACCTTGAGTTTTGGGCCCCTCACTACAGGAAAGACATTGAGGCACTGGAGAACGCCCAGAGAAAGGCAATGGGGCTGATGAGGAGTCTGGAGCACAAGCCTCAGGAAGAGCAGCTGAGGGATCTGGGATTGTTTATCCTGGAGAAAAGGAGGCTCAGAGGGGGCTTTATCTGTCACTACAATTGTCTGAAAGCAGGTTGTAACAAGGTGGAGGTCTGCCTTTTCTTCCAAGTAACTAGGAACAAGGCAAGATGAAACAGCCTCAAGTTGCTCCAGGGCAGGTTTAGAATGGATATTAGGGAAAAATTTCCACTGAAAGGGTTGTCAAGCACTGGAAGAAGCTGCCAGGGCAGTGAGTTGAGTCACCATCCCTGAAGGTATTTAAGAGACATGGTGCTTAGGGACATGGTTGAGTGGTGAACTTGGAAGGGTTACACTAACGGTTGGGCTTCATGTTCTTAAAGGTCTTTTCCAGCCTAAATGATTCTATATTTCTACAGGGTCCTTAGCCAGTGACCTTGCAAGCAAGACTCTGAATCCAGCAGCAGTACTCAGGCAGGCCTAATACTTGAATTCCACTGTGATTGGTCATTGTCTCCAGCAGAGAAAATTAGGACTTGGAACATTTAGACTGCCGAAGATAAATCCCAATAAAAATTAAGCATAAGGCAAAACTTAGTCTGTGGTCTATGGATTTGTTACTCTTATCTGACCTACAAATGAATGAAGTAAAGGGATGCATCAACATAACTATAATTAAGTGATGGGTTGCACTGTGAGTGGGTTGCCTCCAGCCAGCAGCTAAGGATCTACACAACCGCTCCATCACTCTCCTCCCAGAAGCAGTACAGGAGAGAGAATACAAAGGAAGAGAAACAACTGATGAAAAGGCGGTCACTTACCATCTCTGGAGCAGGGCTCTTCATCCTGGAAGGTCATCAAGCAACTCAAGGGGACAATGCCCTACTTGCAAATCTGTCAGTGGTGGGCTGAGAAGGGGCCCAGGTGCTACTTTTGGTAATGAATTATGCAAAAAACCAGTCTGGCTCATCAACCTCAAATCAACATGCTGGTAGTGAGGCAAAGATTTGGCAGGTAAGCTGCTAGGCTGACCTGGAAACAGGTGACTGACAGTCAATCACTTTACATTGTAACAGTCCACTCTCATACAATCAAACTCTTCTATGAGTCTGTGGAGATTCTCCCTTGAAGTTGGGGGTGCCCCTGCAAGAATACTCCTTGAGGTTAAAAGAAAGAGATCTGCCCACAAGCACTGGTATGGTGACATCAAATATCTACTTTAAAATTGTTTCTTTTTGCTAGCTTTAATATAGTGCACTATACTGTACACTACTAGTAGTTTTTAGGTTTTGTATTGTGTAGTAAATAATTCCTAAGATTAAGATCTTTTGTCTGATCATTTGTCATAATAAATAACTCATTTTATATAAATATTCCTGGTTTGCCACCTTTAACCCTGTGGAGCAAAGTTGTACTTTAAACCATTGACAAAGTCTGGGGCTAAGACTGGATCCAGCCACACCCAGGCTTCTCTCCGAGAAGGAGTTTAGAAAGCAAGGTGGTCCTTTCTGCACCTCGTAGCTCAATGGGAGACCTTCTCTAATAAACTTTGTCTAAAGCCCCACTCTCACCTGCAATAATCTCCCACAAGCAGAGTAGTGCCCAGCCAGTCTCGTAGCAACAACTACCTTGGAATGCTCCACTCTCAAGCAATGACCTCAAGACCAGAGAGTGTCTTGATGCACTTGAAGAGTCAGGTTATGAATTTGACTTAAAAATAGATGGTTCCCAACACTGAAGAATTTTCCAGATGACAATAGTTAGAGCAATCCAGATATGATCTATATAAGATATCTAATGAAAATAAAACTGCTCTGAAATAATAAACATCAATAATGTTTTGGCTTGCTAAAACCAACCCTAGATATCCAATGCAAAATTGAGAAAAACACAGTTTTAGACTGGAGAAGTTTTTTATCTACATCTGCTGCAGTGAAATGATATATCACATCCCCCAAACCCTTCTGCTTTAGGTCACAATGAAGAAAATACATCACTCCAGAAGATTCTTGCAGTACTGATTTCAGTTATTGGTATGCTTCTTCCATTCCAAGGCCACGCATAAAGCCTGCATTATCTGGTCTGTGGTTCTGGATATTGTAGTTCTAAGAAGCAGCTTGTCAAAATTATCCTTACAGTGCATCATATTCATCTCCTTAGACAAAGAGCAGCTGCCAGGGAGAGGTATCACACGACCACACATGCAGAACAAAATCAAAAGGACAAGAAGATTCTCATGCCTATCTCCTTCAGGAGCAGTGGGTGATGGTTGTTGATGAAATATATAACGTCTTTAAGGCAGAGTTGTTTTCTGCTGGTACCAGCTGTCAGTCAGGAAAGCAGACACTCACCTCAGAGACTGGTCTGTACCTGTATTCGTGTAAGAGATTTCAGCCCTTCAGATACAAGGAGCCATGAATGTCTGTCTCCATCACCGTCCCTTTACCCCACCCTAGAATAATTGCTTGGAGTAAAAAAAAAAAGAGGCTTTGATTTATTAGACCCATTTAAATTTACCACTGAAATAGCTGCCATAAAAGGATGTCTTTAGGAAAAAAATTCAGATATTCAGATAAACTCTGGTAGTCCAACAATTCTCCCTTGCAAAAAAAATGTAAAAGACATGTAGAATTTCCAAACTACCACAGTTTTTCCCATGATTCCACTAAACAATAAGTGCTTAGTATATTCAAAAGTTCCTATAGGATCATAACAGATAATGACATTTTACCTTTTCTATGCAATTTAAAGAGTGACACATCAGACTAATGAACGCATCTGTTTTTGAAAGTGCCTATTTTCTTCATTTGTTAAAGCATTATCACACTTCAGCCCCAGATCAATCAGAATTTACTTAATGAAATCACAGTGTAACATCTCATTAATTTTATTTTTGTTTTTAATAATTCTTGGGCGATGCAAACCTCTACCTCTTTGATGCCCAAATGCTTCAGCTTTACAGAACTGAGGGAGACTAAAAACTGTGTTTGTCATAGGACGAGCATCTGAATTAGATGCTTTGGACTTGCAGAAGTGTCAGAGCTCCAAACAGAAAGTGGCATCTCCAGGGTGGTGTCGTGGGTGATGCTCAGGTGCAGGTACCCAGGTGTGGTAACTCTCCACTGCCACAGTGCCACCTAAGGGCTGACTGCAGCAAGAGAAAGAGCACGCAGAAACAACAGGGATTTACGTGAGCCTCAGAGATCCTAGTGAATTATTTAAATAATTCACGAGGTAATTTCAATATCGTTAGTCTGGAAAAAAATGAAAATCAGTGGATTCACCAGTATTTCACCAGAAAATAAATAACCAAATAATAAATACTCCACGAGATTCATATATAAGATAGACAGCAAACAGAGCTGAGTTCCATTTCCTGATGTGTACTGTGAACTCTACAGGACAGGGACCTCCACATGTACCCCCAAGTATCTTAGAATCCTAGAATTACTTGTGTTGAATCAGAATACATGTTTTTCTGAATTTTTCCCCCCTCGTTTCTTCCTGACCCACTGCTTTAATACTGTTGACACACTAAAAATGAACCTATTGTGTAATATTTTCCTCAAAGCATCACATGCACCATTATGCAGATTCCAGTAATGGTTCCACAGCAAAGTCTAAACTGAAATTTGCAGATAAAACATGCTTAAACTTGCCACGTTTCACAATGGAATAATGAATGCAGCTGTCCAAAAGCCATTTTCCAGTGCACCTCATTACAAAACACGTGTTAACTTCTGCACGCAAAGGATTAATGAAAAACACTTGAAAAATACAGTCCCAATCACTCTGAAACTACTTCCCTGCCAAGCTTCTCATTTTCAGCTCTTCTTTTCAACTTCCCTGATTTTCTAACAGGAAAACCCAACCAACCAAAAATCACACACACACACACACACACTTACATACATACAAAGTTGAGTTGGGAAGTAATCAGCCAAAATACCAGTAGGGAAGCAACATTGCTCTACCACATCAGTGGGTCTGTGGTGAAACAGTAACACAAAAACATCCCCCACAACCTACATTTAAATCATGGATATGACTGCAACGAGTCTACTAACTCTGTCTAAGGCATAACAGTGCTGCAGTTGTGCAGTGGCTGCAATAAAGTTTAGATTTAGGTGCAAGTAACCCCATTCCAATAAGAACCCTTACACTGGAGATGCAAAAGAATGTACAGCAAAGGTACAGAGATTGGTTAACCTCACAGCAATACTGCAGAAACCTACTCTAATTTCTACTCATTACAAAGCAGAAGGAAACGCTTGTGATGAACAAATTGGGCAGGGACAGTAACCATAATTAAAAAGATATTGTTTCCCCTACTGGTGTTATGTAACTGTGTGTTTGTTTGTTTTAAAACTGAAGGCTGCATGTAAAATTTAATTACCTACGCTATTGCAGGACTTTTATTTTTTTAAGAGAAAATAATTTGAATTTTTTCCACAATTTTCTGATCACACTTTAGTCTCCTCTCAATTATCACACCTAGTTAATCAAGCTTTGCAGCTTTATGTGTTTACCCCTAAGGTAAAATCAGCCCGATATTTACATCAACACCCTTGGCTGAAAGCACATGAGGCATGAATCATAGTCTCTGTGGAATTCTTAATGCAATTTCTGGTTTGCAGGACATTATACAACTCTTAGTAGACCTGAGCTGACTGAACTGTGATGGTCAGCAACCCAACAGAAAAAAGAAAAAAAATAAATTTAAAAAAAAACCTAAACAAACAAAACAAACAAAAGAAAAAAAAAACAACAACCAAGGACCATAAGTGAACACAACACACACTGAGCTTAACTGCAACCATGGATGGAAAAGTGCAATAGTCAAAATCATAGGTACGTTTACACACCCACAGAACTATGACAAAGTTTGCAGTTAGTAATTTACAAAACTTAAAACTTGTAACAGAATGGTTCCCACATCCCCAATTCAATTGTCCTGAAATTGAAAGGTCCTTCTGTCACTTGCAGGATCTAAGCTAGTAACAAAAACCATTCTATGGCATGCCTGCTAAATACGGCAGTCTACTCTTGCAACAAGCTCACGAAATTACTGTTCCTGTAATTCAAGGTCTGGTCTTATGATATTTTAGGATTATATATACAGCAGGTGATGCCTTGTTGAGGAGTGGATGGAGAGTCATTGCAGTGGCATTTAAGAGGGCACTACTCCCTTTAATGCATTTGGAAAACGTGATGGGTATGAAAAAGCACGCAAGTATTTGTGCCAGTGCTAAAGCACAGGCTGTTCTCCGGCTCATGCAGGAGTTTTTATTTTAAGGAGAAAACAGCACAGGTTCCCATTGCTTATGTAGAGTGTAGGGAGATATCAGCATTTCTCTTCCTACAGCTGTTGAGCTCTGATCACAAAGAAGTGCGCAGGCACTTTGCTTTTTTTCTAGGGTAACCATATTTGATGAGATCAGAGACTGAAGTACCTGGCTAATTCCCTTAGTTCAAATTAAAACCAAAAGACTTTTATAAACTCTTTTTAAAATGATTCTGCTGTAGGGACAATTAAAGTGAAGTGATCATGATGAGTGCAAGTCAATTGATTCACTGGCACAGTGCCCAAACTTCTTCAATGATGAAAGAACCCTGAAAACAAAAACACAGAAATAAATCAAACCATGCAGTTCAACTCAAATTCACACCAGAAAAAAAGAAGAAGGAAAAAAACAAAAAAAGGAACTTGGGAGGAACAAAGGAAATACTACCTTACTAGTAACAAACTTTCAAAGGCATGGCAGACTGAAAGGCATCTGAGACAAGAATAATTGTAAATCTTAGGTGGAAAAAATACACAGAAGTCACTCAGCAAATATGATAGATGTCCAAATCCTATAGAGCGGGTAGCCGTTCAGCACCAATTATAAAGAAAAATTATAATATTAAGTTGCTGTTTCTCTTATTCCAGCTTAAGCAAATAGGTGCTAAGGACATAAAGGATACAAGTCTCACAACGAAAAGATTACTTGCTACTGTTATGCAACACCAGCCTGACATGGACTCAGTAATTAGTCATCCCACTGTCAGGTATCCTGATGCAATAAAAGAAACTATGCAATATAATATTACATTGACTTTGTGGCTCACTTTTTATTGAAATAAGGAAAGTCATATTTAGACAAAGGTTTGTAAGAAAAACTGTGAAAAGCATGTGAGAAAAACTAATATTTATTAAAAGAGAAACACATTTTAAAATGTACCTAAATCATACCCCTCTATAAGCCTTTACATTCTTTCATAAGACAAATCTCCTGTCTCCAGTTTTCAAAAACAGAATCAGTACATTCAGCAAAATGTAAAAGCCAAAAAAGGAAACAGTGCTTGTTTACCACTATTTTGTATTATGTGTTTTCCAACTGCATAATTCAGTACTTTTCTCTGAGCTTTATGCAAAGTGAGGTAATTCCATTCCACAGCACTTCAGCATCCAAAATTATTTTATTCATTCACATTTGTAACATTTGCCTACCTTGATTATTGATGTTTCTAAAATATATAGACACACAAATTTCTTCAGTCAAGGTCTGGCTGAATTTCACATTGAAGTGTAAGGAAAAAATACCTGATTCAAACCCTTCCTTCCTCTTACACAGAAAGAGAAAGATGAGACTTACGGCATTTTCATCATAGTTTCATCATCTTGCGATGATCACACTGTAGGAAGAAGCAACACAATCCCACAATGTGTTTTTAATTGTTAAATATAAAAAGGGAACATTTATTTCCTCAAAAACAAATTGTGAAAATAAGGTACTCAATATTGAATTTCTGGAAGAATAAAAGCCATTAAAATCCCTGAGAAGGGTAGGAAGGAAATGTCACAAAGATCTTTGAAACCATGAATGGCAAAAATGGAGAGAAGGAATGACTGTTCAGTCTTGAAAGCACATGGGCAACAGCCGGGAGCAAGTTGAAAGCAAAAGGACACATTTCCTCTCTCAGTGTGTATCTGTGGAGTTACTTGCAAGATGACTTAAATTGTAAAAGTTCACAAGGCGAGGTTCAAGAAGGAAGAAAGATAGAAGTCTGGTGTTTCCCCAAACACCAACACACCTTTGACAAAAAGAGGTGCATCACTCAGTGCAGTTTGGAAGATTATTCTCCAGATGCTTGAACTGTTTGCATAGATCCCCCTAATCATTTGGCATCACCCATGTCAAATTGAGATACCAGGCTAGGTAATTTCTGACTCTTTCCCACACAAGGAAGGAACATCCATGTTGTACTGTACATCCCTTGAGTTTTCATAAGAGCACCTTGTCTGGAATGAATTTTCAGTGTCACATGTACTACTCCCTTCCCAAGAAGACAGTGTCCAGCTATTCGTTTTCAGTATTCTGTCTTGAACCTCATGGCTTTTGTACACTGCAGCCTCTCTGTATCCTCAACTCTGGAAGCTGCTCATGTACTGGACTTATCGGTGACTTTCTTCAACTTTCTCCTTTGCAGAGCCAAGTTCAGAGCTTTGAAAAGAGTGTCCTTGCTGTTCAGAACATTGTAGCGATTCACTTCCACTAGCCTGCTGAAATCATATGGCTCAAAGGTGAAATTCAGTGTACGGTAAGGAGAATCCTTTGACTCGATGATAAAGTCACCAAAGGATTTCTCTTCTTCTGATTCACGCTCAACTCCTGCAACAAGAAAGAGGGAAAAAAAAAATCACAATAAAACACCCCAGCTGTGATGGACTCATTTTAGTTCAATCCTGCTAGGAGGATATCACAGATAATTCTTTTGAACCCTAACTTTTCCCCCAAAGCTCCTCGGCAGAGCTTTCAGTTCCTTCCAAAGTATTTAGAAGCTGAAGGTAAAGTGCTGTTACTCTATTTTCACTAGGCTCCAAAACACAGTACTAAAACACATTTTCATTGTGATAAATTATTTAGTTCATCCATGATGATCATGCTCAAAATAGGAAATATAAAGCTCAATTCTTCCTGGTAGTTCTGTTCTACACTAAAATGAAAGACACACCGTGAGTTCAACTGACCTTAAGATGTTAGTATAAACTCTTCAAAATATGGTAGCTCATTTTTTTAGCACCCTGTCATTTAAATTTAAATACCATCTTGAAAGGTGAGCATTAAAGGAGTTTGCTAAAAACATTTTTGCTTGTTGCTGTTACAGAAATAACAGTCTTGAGTCACAGTCAAGCCTAACACTTCAAAACTCTTCATCATTATACTATTAATAGATATAGCATTAACAGCGTGCCTTACATCCCCCTTGCCTGCACCAGTCCTGCATGTTATTTCCTATGGATTCCAACAGTTTTCTTCAGGATGCCGTTTCCTCCTCGCATAGGAGAAAAGAGACATTGATTTTTGCCTATCTCTTTTTACAGGAATAGCTCTATGTTTCGTTCCAGTGCTCTTGCTTGATAGACTGAGGTGGGCCTTACAGCCTGTATGAATCACATTAAATGAAGAAAGGATAACTTATCACTTGATGTCACACTACAAGGGCACAGACCGCTTAACACTGAGCTACATGATCTGACATACAGATTGGATCCCAACACTTTGCCGCTCAGTGGTGTATTTCTACTCATTAAACAAATTAACTCCTTATTTAATCCAATTAATAATCCTTTCAGAGTAACTAGAATAGAATCAGGTATCAGGGCAGAAAGGTTCAGAAAGAAGCAAAAATGTAGCCTGAATTGATTCCTCTAGCCTTCAGATTTTACTTTTTGTCAGCCTCTTCTCCCACTCTCCCTTAAAAAAACTAGTGGAAACTGATTCTGCCTTAAATGTAAGTAACAATCTAATAATTACAGGGTAATACTAACAAGAATGAAAAGAAACACTGAGCCCACTGAATTTTCCCCTTCAACACCCAAGGACTGTTATAAGAGCTCTTTAAGATACAGTTCCCTTACCTGGAGCCTTATATTTCTGGAAGGTGTCATTCACTAGCGGGAAATGGAGTACAATTGGAGCCTTTGGATTATTATCATCCACAAACAAATAACACTCTTTTGGCTTCTTTTCGTCTTCCTCACTAAATTCAATTTTTGGAAAAGGAATTTCCTGCTCCTCACAATATTTCTGAGTCAGCTCTAAAACCTATTATCAAAGGACAAAAATAATTGTGATAGAATACCAGTAACACCTCTACGATCGTCTAACTGCAATCTTCAAAGGGAAAGAGACTTTCACAAAAAAAAAAAAAA
>VWZF01004607.1:483452-559832 GCA_013396755.1 Sclerurus mexicanus | reverse complement strand
AAAAAAACACCAAAAAAAAAAGGTGACAGAAACTCAGCTTCAAACCAGCAGAAACAAATTCTCTGGCTGGTGATACAGAAGAATGAAGACCAGAACTGAGAACTGCTACCAAAATCAACAGTTTGCAGTTGAGTTATTCTATGTTTTGCTACAAGGATCTTATGAGCCAAACAAATACTCCTATTTTACATAACAATCTATTTAGGCTTCTGACAATTTTGGAATTGTCAGCTTTCTATCCCTTCATGACCTTCATAGGAAAACACATAGCAAAAAAATGTTTGAAATGTTTTTTCCTCTGAAGACAGGCTGAGAGTTGGGGCTGTTCAGCCTGGAGAAGAGAAGGCTCTGAGGAGACCTCAGAGCACCTTCCAGTACTAAAGCGGGCTTACAAGAAGGCATGTAGTGATAGGACAAGGGAAAATGGCTTTATACTGAAAAAGTGTGGGTCTAGATATGAGGAAGAAATTCTTTACTCAGAGGCACTGGAACAGGTTGCTCAGATAGGTTGTGAACTCGCTGGAAGGTGTTCAAGACCAGGCTGGATGGGGCTTTAAGCAACCTGGCCCAGTGGAAGGTGTCACTGCCCATAGCAAAGGGATTGGAGCAAGATCATCTTTAAGGTCCCTTCCAGTCCAGGCTATTCTGTGATTCCATGAAAGTCATTAGGATTTATTTTAATTCATTCATTAATTAGTGTGTGTAATCAACATCAACTGATCTGCTGCCATTCTGAATATGATTCTGTGCTTTTATGATCATGTAATACTGCTCAGCTACATCTCACCTCAAATGGAGCTTCCCAGGAAAAATTGAATGACAAGATAACATCCACATCCCTCTCTGGCTGAAGTACCAAAGGAAAGGGAGAGTTGATAGAAAAGCCTCCATCCACTAAATACAGGCTCTCTTCCATGGGGGTCAGCTGGTTGGGAAATGCATCCAGATGAGTACCTGTAAGACATTCCAAGTAACAAAAGTAACTACATTGATTCATTACATACCTCTCAATACAAGCAGCAAACAAAGCTTATGATAGTCTCAGAAGACAAAAAAATAACATTCCAACATGCACCTTCATCTGAGATTGCCCTGTGAATTCTGATGATGAGTTTGACTCATATGAGAGAACAAACATAATGGATCAAATCTTTTGCTATGCTGTAAGAAGGGCTATACTCCCTGACTCCAGTGGAACAAAGTCAAGCTCACTTATGTTCTGTGACATTGACTATTACAAAGTATTAACACACTATTTAATATCCCAGATACATACAGACTCATTCACCTCTCCAAGTCACAAATTTCTTGTTGTTAACATAATCTTTATGAAGATACAATCCCTTCATGAAGTTGAAGGTTTCTCCACATGTGACCCGGGACTTGAAGAAATTCTGAAAAACTTGTAACAAGGGGCCCCCAGGTATAACCAAGCGAGTCTTCAGTCGTGTTGGGTCTCGGGAATGGAGTCTTCGGCAGTCATCTGCAGAAGTCACAAAAATGCTTGTCCAGCTCCAATATTTCAACCAGACCCTTTTCTACAATATTTAACCAGATGTCCTAAGGCTGAATTTGTCCTCCAATAAGAGTACTGTAATGAAATTTAAATGAGCTGCGTATTCCATAGTCAGATGAGAATAATGAGAATAGATAAATCATTGCCCATATTAATTTCAAACCCACACAAAGAAACCCTAGTTACCAAGTGACAACCACTTCTGTCACATAAGACAACATCAGTCAGCCACACACAGTAGCATTTTTAGTTACACAACAACAAAGAGGCTTGGGTGGGAGGCAAACTAGGGCTGCAGAGGGAGAGAGAAAAAAATCTCTTCTTCCACTACTTACTATAAGGCTATAACTATGTACAGGAACAACTTGCAGTCTTTAAAACACTTCCTTTTCACTGCTGGGGGAGGCAGGCAATGTACAAATGGAGATCAACGCATAAATATACAAACAGCTTATCCAAAATTACAAAAAGTAGGCCAAGGGGAAAACTGAAAGCCCATTTTCCACCTCCTGCTTAGCAGTCCAGCTTTTATTCTTCCTCTTCTCACAGTTAAGACTCCTGCACTGCAAATATGTGTTTAAGATAGCTTCCAGAACTCGCTCAAATTTATAGTCAAAGTCAGATACAATTTTTTTTAAAAAGAAGGAAAAGAAAGTGTACTAAAAAAATATAAGTTCTCTCTTTACTATACATGTGATCAAAGGGAATAACACACAGTAAAATCTGCCCAAATCCACCCTTACTGCCACTCTTGAAAAGGACACACAGCTCATTTTTGAGTCATATTATCTGTGATTGTTCCAAAACTAGCCATCTTTTGAAAAATCCAGCTATTTTCAGGGATGTTCTTACCTACAACTTTGATAACATCTTTGAAATGATCTAGAAAGCTCAGTCCTATACCAACCACCTCCAGGCAGATATCATCCAAGCTTGCAGCAAAAGCACTGCCCCACATTCCTGCAGGAGAAATGTGGAAGAATTTAGTACTCAAAAGGCCTTTCACAGCTTAACCAAAAGGCTTATAATTCAGCTGCCATTTGTCATGGGAGAGGGCTGTCACTTCATCCCTACTATTCTAACAGGTGAAGTTTGAGTTAAAACCATTGAGATAATCATGTGACAAATTCTGATGAAATAATATAATGCAGAAATTTTTCCTAGACAAAAACATGGAAAAGACAGCAATGGAACAGAAAGACATACAGCTGACATTTTTGACAGGCAGCTCATAATATATTCATTCTGCAGACTCAGGACATCAGACAGTAATACTGTGAACCAACACCTAAAACTCTGGAGAAAGACTTGACAAAGTTCTTTAGGAAGTGACAAAAGTTCATGAGTCCCAAAAGCAGCATAGTGCTTTTCTATCTCCTCATTTTAATCATTATCATAAGCTCATACCTTGTAGAATACAAATCCTGGGCTCTGGATGTTTCTGGACAAGCCGTCCCATGAAGAACTCACTGTCAAAGTCCTCTGTTCGGACAAAAGCTCCATATTTGCGAAATCCAACTTCATAGGGAGTGAACTCACACCATTCTAAGAATAAGCCAGCAGGATACTTAGTCAGCTCAGAGGAAACACAAGGGAAAATATTTATCTGATATCTGTTCAGACAAGGGAGACAGGAGTTTCCCTCCACTTTTTATGACCACTATGGATTTCCCTGCCCCTCTTCTGAGTAAGCCTCTATCTACACATTATTAACAAAAACTCTTGTACAGGCTTTTATCCCATCTTGCTCCATCTTGACTTTGTCACTAAGGAAACAAGCTGCCTATTTTACTTTTACTTTAAACCATTTTGATGGCTCCCTTTTCCATCCCAAATGGCAGCTACTTCATTTTTCTCAGCTTTCCTTCACACTACATACCATCTCCCAGAAACTACTACAGTACTGACTTGAGAACTCGATTGACCCAGTGTGTCAGACTGCTTTGTGTGCCCATCAAAGTGTCCCCTTGTTCTTGAAAGACTTCCACTAACAGTTGAAAGGCAGAGAGATCACTGAGTCCAACTCCTGGCCCTGCACAGAACAACCTGAAAAAACACAGCATGTGTCTGAAACCATTATCCAAATGCTTTTTGGACTCTGGCAGGCTTGATCAAAACAAATTCATTGCCATACACACACGCTCCTTCAGAATAAAACAAACCAACCAAAAAGTCCCATAGAAGTATGAAGATGGAGACAAGCATTTGTGTTCCTGTCTCACTGTATCTATCCCCACTTGCTGCATCACGTTTAAAATTTCAACAAAGGATTGGCCTTTATGTTTTTAATGTAAAGAACTCAGGCTGCTAAAACCCACAATTTTGATGATGCAAACTACAAGGTGGCAAATCCATCATTTTAAATCCCACACAAATTATTTCTTTATCTGAGACTATAAAAGGAAGTAGTCACTTAATTACTAAGGATTCCAATTCTCTGATAAAGACACAGACTTATGTATTATATCAATCTTCACAGCTCCTGAAAGTTTCAGGCAGTTGCTAGCAAAATGTGGAGTGGCCAACAGTGCTGAATCTCATTTCTCCACTTTAGCCATGATGAAGACATTTGCTGTCAGGATGATAACACTCTGACAATCAGTATCCTATTGCCTCTTGCACTACCAACTGCTGCTTGAGCCACATTTCCTGTTGTCAGCTGCTCACTACCCAAGGAACTGGATAGGTGAAAGGAATTTATTATTTTAGCAAACAAAAATAAATTTCTATATACCTGCAAAGTCACCACTGCTCATATTGGGTCTCACATTGACAGCTGCATAGATAGGATAAGGGTTCTGGGCCCATTTCACTGCTTCTTGCTGATCAGACAGCTTTGATGGGTCTTCCTGGTTACAAGCAAGGAAGGAGAAGCACACTTAGTTAAGTTCTGTACCCACACTTTGATAATTGGAAGCTGTTGCTTAGCATTTCTGATTAACAGTATCACTAATTCAAAGTCTCTTGTCCTCCCACTGTCCAGGTATATGGTTAGATTTGGTCAAAATATTTCTGTAGTTGCATATTTAGAATGTCTAGTGTTACTAATAAACTTGTTATCTCTCTGATTTCCAATAGAATTTATGTAGAAAATACTGCAGATTCTGCAAAATAATGCCATTCTGCAAAATCAACATCATTCTCTCAGGCTTAACCTGCCCAATACAAAAGCTGTTAATTTAATAACAGTCATTCCAAATAAATACTGCATTTTTCTATAGCACTGGTTTATATAAATTCAAAATTCTTTACTAAAGAAGATACTATGTTTATTCCACAACACTGTCTATGCCCGAACAGCTCACAAAAGTGGAGAGTAACTGGTTTCTTGACACTAAACACATGGGTAGGTAGAGCTCCCATGTGGAAGACAGAAAGCAGCATACATCCAAACATAAACTCTTTTACCTTCTGTTGTAGGAGATATTCCACAATAAGGCCCCACAAATCCGTAAAGGAAACTTTCCGTCCACTAATCTCCATTGCATTCAGCTCCTGGAAATAGTATTTCAGTCGTTCTGGGGAAAATGCCCCTGCTTTGCTGCTGGACACAATACCCTGAGCTCTTCTGATTGGATCTTGAAGGTCTTTCTGTGACCAGTCAGGGTCTTGATACAGTGTTGATAAACACCTGAAAATGCTTATATTAACGTCATCGGTAATAAAGGCCCTTATGTAAAAAATAATTTTAGCTAGGTTATAATTGGTGCTGCAGCACTTGAGAAGTCTAGCTAAAAGCCAAAACATTGTGAAGAGGAAAGAGTCCATAAATAAAGGCTCTCTGAACTCTAAAATGTGCTGGAAACCCTGACACCTACAGGACAACTTTGTCCTGATTGCTAACCTGCCTTCCAAGGAGGTTCCATCATATGCTAGCACACATAAACCAGTTCATAAACCTGTGTTGACTCCAGACCACAAAAACCACGATAGTCTGGCTGATGGCAAGGGTGCTACTGCATGCAGGAACAGAGACCATAGCCTTCATCAGAACACAGGGCTGATTAAAGAAGAAACTAGTTTGGACCATTGGCTCTCCATAAAAACAGGTGCCTACATTTGTTTGGATGTGTCTCTGAATCAAAAGGGACAGGTCAGATCCCAAGGTCAGCGGGAGAGAACTAGGTACATAGGAGTTAAATTAACACAGAAAGGTGTGGAAGGCAGGGTTACACCGTCAGGTTGCCCAACTCCTCAGTGAAATCATTTAAAAAAACCAACATGCTTAAAAGGGATGACTTCATCACAAACTCCGGGAACTGAAGCATTCTAGCCATGCCTAGTATTTCAGAACACTGCTCACGTCCACCAAGAGGCAGGACGGTGCTGTGCTGCTCTTCAGCTGCTTGCACCATTTTGGAAGGTCATGACACGCTGGCCTGTGTGGACATGTTTCCAGGGACTTGCACCACCTCAGCTATCTTCTTGGCAAGAGTAGGGAAGTGAGGAAGGTTTTTTAAGCCAGCGCAATGAGCAGTTTTATTCACGTAATACGTTCTAATATTCAACTGTCAGACTTGCACAAGCAGCAGATTCCTCAATTTAATCAGCATCATGTCCAACTCACACAGCTAATGAATCCCTTAGACTCTTCAGGAGTCTCACAAGTGGAAACTGATAAAATATTTGACTTTGCTGTTTGTCTACAGAAGGCACAAATGCAGTTTTGGCCTTCTTTTGCATCAACACTATGTTTCTGGAATCAACACTGCATGCAGCTTACCAAGTGGAGCCAGAAATCCCACACAGGTATATTGCAGCATCCAAAAGGCCCAGCTGCTGAAGCCCAGCAAGACTGCCATAGAACGATGTCAGCGCTCTCATCCCACCTCCAGAGCCCAGGACCGCTATGACTGGGACCTGCAGACAGCAAACTCAGGTCACAACCACAGACTGTTGATTGCCAGTAAATTACAGAACTCCTCACATTCAAGTCTCACCCAAATAAAAAAAAAAAATAGGAGATAAAAATCGCTATTTTTATTTACTTTTCAAGTAATTTCAGGTTTGGTCTCAAGCAGAACCCCTCTATTTTGTAATTGAAATACATTGTTTAACTATAAAACATAGCAGAGTCAGGGACAGTCACTCACTGAAATTGTTATGTATATTATTGCACATTTACTTTCATACAATATATGTATAAGAACAAACAAGGCAATTATTCTTATAAACAGCAGCCAAATACCACCAAGCAAGGCATAAGGCTATGTACATGTAACAGTGTTCTCAAATAAGCAATTAGGAAGCCATTCCTGTGGTCTGACCTTCAATTTAAACATCCTGAAACAGACTTTTGCATTTTGGGTTTGGAATTGTGGTGGAAGATACAAGAGTTCAGCTAAAGAAAGCACATACACTCTGAAATTTCAGTGTTTCGTGTTCCAAAACACACACACCCCTCAAAATTTAAGTAATACAACATTTGAGACTTCAGAACTGAAAGGTACCAGGGATCTATCTCACACCACAGCGAACACAAAACACGTTTTCTGTTACAGGCAAGAATTCTTACACCACCTAATTATCAAGCAAGCATAAAGGAATTTACCAGTCTCACTAGAGCACTGTGCTCAATACCTCATCTTTTGGAGGGGATTCTTTTAAGCGAAGACTCTTCCTCAGTGCCTCAGAAACTACTTTCTTCCTTTTGTCCAAAAATTCTCTCTCCTCTTTACAGAGGTCAAAACCCAGACGTATATCAAGATCCCAAGTGCTGAAATAGAAGCCAAGACAAAAAAAACCCCACCAAAATATCAGAGGATTTGCAATTTCCATGGAAAAGAAATTTTTGTGAACAGATAACCTAGCTGCTGATCTGAATTACTGGATCAAACTATTAGATGAAATTGTAGTGTATACACCAGCTATTTTGTACAACAGCTTTTGGGATTAGAAGTTAAACTTCTCCATATTGTATTTCTCTCTTAATGTTTAAATTCAAAGATTGTGTCAAACAATATTCAGATTACACTTCAGGAGGGGAAAATTTCACAGAGGAAGAAAATATTCTTGGTAGGTGAAGAAGATTGTATGAGGAGCAACTGACATCACTGCATTGGCATGAATGGTGAAATGAGGGGAAGAGCAATTTTAAAAGAGAAGTTTCTGAACATAAGAGGCAGAAGGTGGCAACTGAACACCAATTAACTTGCTGTGAGTTTATACAAGGGGAGTAGGATCTTCAGCTGATGATTGTATATTAAATGACCCTATCAACTTACTAGCCAGTTACTGGGTTTTCTGTTATTCTATATTGTTTGTGTTATTCCTTTCTTTTCTTACTCCTTTCTTACACCCTGCATCTATTTTATAGTTCAAGCTCTTCACACACAGCGATGTCCTTTCCGGCTTGTCAGTACAGCACTGAATGTAGTTTGGGAAGTATCTGTACCTAGCAAAACTACTTAATATTTACACTATCAGCTATTTTACATTTAAGTATTAGGAGTATAAAATTTGTACAGATCTCAGCAGGGCTGACACCAATCCAATAAATAGTATCTGCAAAGAAAAGAGTCAGAGCTTTAAGAAAAAAAGTAATCAAAGATATTTCCTCTTTATTATATCCCAAAAGATCAATGGAGAGAACAGCTATCCCCAGAACACTGAGGAGAGTCACTGTGTTCCTTTACCATGAGAATAAAGGCTTTTCCTGACTTTTAAAGGACTTTCAGGTTCCCACTCACCTCTCTTCAGTTTTCAAACTCATATCCAAACTTTGGCCCTGTGAAAAGGGAGAACACATCTTGCAATTGACAGTAATTACACAGGTGGAACTACTAAACAGAGGTTACGACATCAGCAGGGTCACCAGATACTAACCACAACAGCACTCTCACCCCTAAAATGACATCTCTGGAACACCTTTCCCTTGCACCTATTTCAGACATTTTTAAGTCCTCATGGAAAGCAAAAACATAGAGAAAGTGTGAAAGCAATTATTTTTGCCTCAAGCATCTTGCTTTTCTCCTCCTCTGATAATTTTCTTTCATGCCCTGACAGACTTTTTTCCTCTGGAAAGTGATGAATTTTATACTTATTTGGCATGACCCCACTGTGAAAACATTTTTACAAGAACTGCACTGAGCAATCTCATTAATTCATTCTAGATATCCAAGAAAACAGCACTCCTGAGAATCATGTGTAGCCTAACTTTCCAAACGTCTAAAGGCATTGGAGGAAAAAGTTACCCCACGCATACCAAAACACATGTAAAATATTGACATTACCTCTCCCAAAGAAACAATTCTATCAACTTTTTCTCCAACAGGAAGGGAATTCACTGGTACAGTTCCCAATCCCAGAACTGTAGTATGCTTTTCAATATCAGGGTTCACGCCATCCTAATAAAAACCAAAATCAAATTGAGCTATGGAGAAAAAAGTTAAAGGTATGACTTTCATATTCATATTTCAAACAGTTCTTAATATCACTACAGCTAAATCTTTCCCAAAAGCGGGGATGAAAAACATCACAGAATTAAGAGTGTCCTTGCTCTCATTTTTGGTGGCAACAGTCATCACAATGAACACTCAGTAACTCCAGTGGGACACACACGGTGCGAGGGTACCTGTAGAAACTGTGAGGTAATAGACAAAGCCAAATAAACCTTTCCGGGGGCAACTGATCTACAAGTTCCTAATAGAAAAGACTTCCTACAGAACATCTCAATAGATGAAAGTAAAGATGTCTTCATGTAGCAAGCATGTGCAGAGTTAAATTGTTTTAATCCCTGAGTTTTAACAGATTTTAAATTGTTGGGGAGTGTGTAGTTTTAAGACAATTTCACCTTCTTATGCAATGTCAAAGATACAACGCAAAGTCTGGCATTTTTAAAACAAACAAAAATAGTAGTGTGCAAAAAAAAAAGATAGATAAAAACTTCTCTCTCTGCCCATAAATTTCTAATACGTGACCAGAAAAAAAATACATTCATTCAAGGCAAGCTTCTAGCCTTGAAATTTTTATCTAAGCAGTTATAACATTACAACATTGGATCAAAAAGATGTATCTGGAAGTTACTATTAGCCTTTATAATAGCTGGTCCATAGCACCACATAAATATTTTAGTTCAGAAGAGACTTCCTTTTAATGCAAGCTTTTAACATCCACAGCTACCTGAATGAAAACAAAAAACTGACATCCCTGAACATCTGAAGAAGTCTCTGGCCTTCTTATGATCAAATCAAGGCCATTCAATTTATATTTAAGGACCTCTTCATGGAAATAAAGGCACCAATTATGGAGCGGATTTATTCAAAAGCGGGCTGAAAACTTTGTGGCAGTCGGTATAGATGATTACCTGTAGGACAGATATGGTTTGGTGCAGCTCCACTTGCAGTTCTGGACACATCTCTTTATCCACATGAAAAACAAAGGAGGTTCTATAATCCTTCTCATTATCTGGTGTCCAAGGAATACACAATTGCTTTTGATATGCCCCTGGGACAGACACTTTAACCTCAGAGCATCCTGTGCATTAGAAAAAGAAGTTTAGACCACAGGAGCCTTTTAAATAAATGTTGAATATCAGGTACTTGTTAAACAGACTGAGACTATGAAAACACAAGCAAAAACTCTATTGTGTAGTACCTAGTAGAAGTGACCCAATATTATTAAGTATTAAAAATGAAAGCAAAATGTACTTAAAAAGTCAATTTTGTAGTCAGTACATTAAAATGCACTGTACAGATAAAGAATCAAGTCTCCCTCCTCTCCCAAGGAATAAACATGTTGAAAAGTAGTGCTGACTTAAACTCTACAGGCAGCCCCACCTTGCTGTTTCTCTTTTGTGTTTTCCTCTTTGTTGATTGTGCCTTGCAGAGACAAGCAAGGACGAACCTATGAAAAGAAGAAACCAGCTCTGTTTATACAATTTTGATTCACTTCTTCGTTGAAGTTTAATCCACCTACCATATTACCTGTAGAGTTACAGAAACAAGATGATAAAAAAATCATTAAGGATTGCTTGGTTATTTCAAATAAAGACCAAGTCTTGCATTACTAGGACAGGATTATTTGCTCAGTTTCAAAAATCAAAAGCACCCTTCCTATTCCAGTTACTGGGAGTTTTTTTTACAATCAGTACTTCATACTTACAAGTTGTCAACACCTGGGGGTTTTCTGGTTTTTACCCTTTTTGAATGTGTGTGCAAGTACCTATTCAGAACCTGTTCGGATGCAAGCAAGCACTTCACAAATTCTGCCATGACTTTGTTTCCCATCTTGTCCGCATCCTCATGAAATTTAGTCTCTCACACCATTCAGTCATCACCTTCCCCTCTAGGACAGTAGATGAGATACTTAATTGGCCACATCTGCCCTAAAGAATAAGAAACTACCCCACTGCTTATATGCAAGACTGATTTGCTATGGGAAATTGGAACCCAAAAGATTCTCTCCTGTGAAATAGTTTGCAGAACTGTGCTGTTAAGTATCACCAGTTCTGGGGGGAAAAAAAAAGTTAAACCTCTACATTTCAACCATTATCCTTTTCTCCTTACAATAACCACGACACCAGTCTCTTTTCTTTGGAGGGAGAAAGGAGGTAGAAACAATTTATTTTTAACATATACCACACTGATTTTCTTAATTAACCCCAGAGAACAGGGAGGCATCACCTACTTTGTAATGGCATTGATAAAAGCTTAGAAGTAATATGTGTTAAGAGAGGGACAACACCTGGTCAGCATCTAGGCTAGAAAACACAATACCATCTTCTAGACTCACTTGCCTCTTAAAGACACGTTTTGTTTACATTTTTATAGCAGCCCCACTAGGGAAAAAAACCAAAACCAACAAAAAAAACCCCAAACCACACCTTTCTGTGAATTAGTATCAAAAATTAGTATTAAAAATTGAGGAAGATTTTTAAATCAACAAATTGGAAAAAGCTAGGCAGATGCTGCAGAGAATAGGAGCTATTTGGAAGCAGGAGTGGAACACTCAACAATTCTTGTCCTCTTGCTGCTAAAAACTTACCTTCAGGAGTAAATCACAATATATGTGATTCTGACTTCATGTACTCACCACAAGGACTCCATTGGTCAATACCTCTGTAGGGGCATCTGAACTGTGAAAGCAAGAGATTTAATGTAAATGAGTTCTGTTTTTAATTTTCTTGGTCCTACTTTATGAACTAACTGCCTGGATAAGCACTGGGGCAAGAAGGTCCTCATTGTGGGAGATCTATATAAACACCAAGTATATTTCTCATCACAGAACAATGGCAGTTGGGAAATATCAAAGAAAAAAGTTTGCCTGAAACTATAAGCATGTGCTATAAGGCCACTCCATCTCAATTATTTTGATAACCTAGAGAAAAGTTGAGCTTAGATAGACTATCAGATAGATAAAATAGTCATTTGTGTATTTTGCATGGTGAACTGTGCAAGTTTTCCACTCCCAAGTTACTAATCCACAAAGTGTTCATTTACTTCCCATGAAGTCCAGCAAAATTTTCTTTTTTTTTGGTACTGCAAGAATTTTGGTGAATGGAGCATTAAGGATATTTGTGTCTCGCCATTAACGAATCAACTCAAACACCACAGGGAGCTATAAAGCATTCGCCTTTCTATGGGCAAGACTGTCCCTGCACAGAAGTAGTAAATAAGACAACGTGTCTGCAGAGTGCAATTTCATTCAGCTCTTCGGGTAATACTCACCATTTTTCCAAGTAAAACTCTACATCCAGCTCTTCATTAGCCTTTGAAAATAAAAGTTGGACACTGGTGACCCTTGATCTTAAATATCTAATTACGAGACATTTTTCCAAGTAATTCAACTTTCTTCCTGTTACATTCTTAAAGTAACTTTCTGTTAAAGTAACTGTTTTTATAGAAGTTCCCATTAAGTTTTGAAATGTTTAAATTTATGCCTTTAGTAGTTGTTGTTCTTTAAACATTCCTCTCCTCCTGAACATATCCTATGTGACCAGACACACCTATGTTTGAAGACACAAGTGCACACAAGTGAGAGCTGGCTCTCAGATCCATTACTCTGCTAATGACAAAAAAAATCCCTCCTCTGGCTCAAGTCCCGCTGCAGCACCATCTCTGCAAACAGCTTCTACATGAGGCTTTGTGCTTCCTCCCAGTTATTGTTTCAGCAGTTTGCACCCTTAGCTCACCGTTGTCTTTGTCTGCTACAGGCTTTGAGCCAGCTGTCTTTTCTCCTACCATAGCACACAGTATATGTTTGATATCAGACCTAATGCAGCTTTTACAAGTAGAAGCCAATTTGGGTAATTTTCTTTATTAAATTTGAAATTTCCAGTTCTATAATTATGGAACAAGATGACTTAAGCATTTAGCAATTGGACAGAGTTAGTGGAAACAAAGGAGTTACTAAGCTTCTTTCCTTGAGCACAAATCATTTGGAGTGCCTGTGACACTGCCCAACACCTCCCTGCGACCTACACACCAGTTAGCTGCTTCTGACCACACCAACAATACTGAAGGCCAGTTTTTCAGGAAAACACACCATTAGCTCACCTTTAATCCAGACCTATTGTAGCAATGTGTGTGTGGTATTTATGAAATAGATCAGACTGGTGATGCGGCTCTACCTACGTAAAACAGGCTGTCTGGTTTTAAGTCCATAAGCAGGTCCACAGGATTTGAGACCAGCTGCAGCACACCAGTGTCACCCACAAGAAACAGAGGTTAAATGTACTCAATGTAATTCAGAGAAAATAATCTTTTCTTAGGCTTTTGACTTATTAGATAAATAGCTAACCTTTGCAGCGATAAACATCTTTTTTGCAAACTGATGATGCCAAACTAAATGAGCTAGTATGCAGATCCCACAATTACTACTGACTGCAAATGTCTTTCATTTTAAAACCAGTTTATATTCCTCTAAGTACTGTGGAAAAATCAGTTCCCTTTAAACATGTTTTAACATCTCCAGGAAGAGAGCGGTAATCCCAAGTTTTATTTAGCTCAGACACCTCAAAGACTCTGGAAAGCACACATAAAATCACTAGGGGTTTTAGAAACATCTCAGCTGACAGTAAAATCACATATGCTGTCATCACCTGTTGATTCATTTTTTCCTTCTGGCTTTACAACACAGATAAATCAACCAGCACGCACTGCCAGATTTCTGCAATGGTGAGCTGCAGCTATTCACAGCTGAGCCAGGCACTAACCTCAGGGTTCAGCCTGAAAGTGCGCAGCAGGGGCCGACCCAGCTTCATGCCCCCTACATCGAAGACAATAGACGTGAGCTCATCACTGACAAGGACATCCTTATCATAGAGTGTCAATTCCAGAATGTTCTAAAACCAAACAGAAACAGCCTAAAATCAAGGGTCAAACGCTTCCACAACCCTGGGTAGCTGTATAAAATAGACACTGTGCATTAATCAAAACCCTTAATATCTATTTTGAGAATGAATGCTGACAATCTGAAGACTTTGTTCGATACTCTATTAGGTCTTGCACAGCCAGCAGACCAGAGTTTGAATTTTGTTTTTCTTGATCATAGGAACTGATGGCAAAACTTGACTGAACAAATTAAGCAGCAGTGAGTAGAAATTTAGTTCCCATTGCCCTCACTCAGACAGCTAGCTACACTGTGGAAGTAGAAGCAAACATCAAATAGAAATTTGCTTTATCAAGGAATTTCCTTGCTCTACCAGGTAGTGCCATAACTTCCACCTCCTGAGTTGCACAAGGATGTTTACAGAAAATTCTAGCTGCAATTTACATGACAGTGCAATTACAAACTGCTGTGGTTATAACTGGCCATGCACAGTACAGCTTTTTGTACCACTGAAGACAACTGACACCTTGCAAGCAACACTGGTTTTGAGGGTAATAAAGAACCCTTGGTTTTGAATGAAGTATCAAAAGCAAGCCAGTATATAAATACAAGTAGTCCAATTGGCTCCACAAAGTGCACTCCTTACCTTCACAGCACTATGGATTCGATAATGGAAAGTTTCGTTCCATTCTGGGTCAGCAGAGTTGTCAATAACCTGAGTTTGGGAGACTACGGGAGATGCAGTGGGCAGCTTTAGTTCCACATAGCAGTCTGCCTTGGACACTAGAACAGAGAGTGTAAAGATAGATGTCAGAACTACTTTAATCAAACGTACTCTTTCCCATGAGCTCCTCATTTGGTAGATCTCATTGCATCATAGAAAAGTGTAAATTCAAGGTTAGACTTCTAAAATAAAAGCCTTTAATGAAATACCTGTCCCTAAACAGCAGCAAATTGAATATTAGGTACCTATATTTCTTTTTTTTTTCCTGGTTCATCCAAATCATAAAGTCCTTAATAAAAGTGACTACTATTTAAAATGAGGAAGATCAAATTTTTAAAAAAGATTACTGCTGATTCCAGGCCCATTGCCTCTCGTCATTGGGCACCACTGAAAAGAGCCTGGCTTCATCCTCTTAATGCTTTCCTTTCAAATACTTGTACACATCAAGGATATCCCCCTGCATCTTCTGTTGTGTCACTAAGTAATTCCAGACTGTCCAGTCTTCCCTCAAATGAGGGATCCTCCAGTCATTTTACAGTCTTAGTGACCCTTCACTAGACTTTCTTCAGTAGCTCCAGTACCTCTCACAGTGGAAAGTCCAGAACCAGACACAGTATTCCTAACGCAGCCTCACCAGTGATGAGTAGAGGGGAAGGATCATCTTGCTTGTTCTGTTGGCAACACCCCTTTTAATGCAGGCCAGGATACCAGCAGCCTCCCTTGCAGCAAGAGCATATTGCTGGCTTATGGTCTGCTTGCTCTCCACCAAAACACCAGGTCCTTTTCTGCAAAGCTGGTTTCCAGCTAATCTCTCCCCAGCATACACTACTGAACAAGATTTGTTCCTCCCCAAGGAGGACTTTCACTCTTTTTGTTGAACTGCATGAGGTTCTTGTCAACCCAGCCGGTCAATGCCCTCTGGACAGCAGCATGATCCCTTGGTGTACCAGTCACTCCTCCAAGTTTTATAACATCAGCAAACTTGCAAGGGTACACTCTGTCACACCTGGGTTATTAATGAAGACATTGAACAATAATGGGACACAGAATTGACCCTCAGGTTACACCACCAGTAACTGGTTACCAACTAGACTTTTTACCACTGATCATCATCCTCTGAGCTCTGCCATTCAGTCAGTTTTCAGTCCAGCTCTCTGCTCATCCAGTCCATACTTCATCACCTTCTCTAAGGGAATCCTATGCCAGAAAGTGTTAAAAGCCTCACTAAAGTCCAAGCAGATAACATCCACCACTACATGCTATACCCTCATTTAGTCTGGCCAAGAGCTGATCTGTTTGTTTCTGTTCCCTGAAAATAATTCATTGTCTCAGAGTCCTTCTTTCTACCAGTTAGGGCCCCTTCAACAATGCAAGTATGAGAACAATTCTTCACTCCAGCTGAATAGATATGCCATAAAAAAGAACTCCTCACAGCGTGAATCTATCCCTCAGCCTTTTGGGAGGGTTTTCCATTCCTTGAACAGCTATTTAGCATTCCAGTGTTGGATGCCGGATATATAGTTAAGGCAGGTTACCTTACTGGATTAAATCTGAAGTAATTAAATCTCAAATGAGTTTTGAAGATCCAAATGCCCCAAACATCCCTGAGATCTTTCCCCAGACATGTAAATGGAAGGAAATATATACCACGCTATTAAAAACAGGAACAAATAAAAAGGAGTTTGTCTTGGAATCAGTCAACCACCTACTTCCTTAAAGGCTTCAATGGCAAATAGCAGCTACGTGAAATAAAGCACTACAACAACTGAGAAAATAAACGTTTAGAAGCTAGAATTGAAGACTTCTACTTCCAGGTTCAAGAAGACTGTTCAGCAGGAACAAGACTGAAACTTGCCATGACCAGAGGGCTGAATCCAGAGAAAGGAATACAGAATGAGCCACAGTAGAACAAGTAAAGGAGCAAGGAAGCAAAACATTATCAGGACTTGATCTTGTTCTGCCAAGTAGCAGGCTTTATCTGCAGCTTGGCCTCACATCAAGATTTTAAAGTATACATAACGCTTTACAAGAGAAGCTTTTGTAAAGACATAAAGGCAATGCTGTATGTGTAAGCAAGAAGCCCCCTTTACAATGCCGCCTGTGCTAGAGGTATGCACTGAACAACCAACCTGTTTTCACAATACCTTGACTAAATACTTACACAGATCTGTACCCTTGATGTTTCTGGCTCGGAGGACTTTCACTGTTAGGTTGTAGTAAGGGTGTTTTTCCCACTGAAAAGAAAGGAAAAGAAGCATTTAACCCAATTGCAATGCCTGTTCTATAAACACACTAGCATAAGTCCAGAGAAATGGATTGGACCAGCCAGCCCAAAATAAACCATTAATGAGTCAGTTTGGGAACCTATGCAGCACTTTCAGCGTCCTGGAGGAAGACTAAAGGAGTCCAGAAAGAAATTCAATTCCCTTTCAGCAACATGAGTGATGTCTTAGGGTAACTCCTCATGGACTTCAAAAAATAAATCCCTTATTTAGGGTTTCCTCTAATTATAGATCAATTTTTAATTCCTTCATTAGCACATTCTTGCTGAATTATAAACAGATACTGAAGCGGATGAAATAAGTATGATCATGACTCGACTAGTTAAAGACTACTTGTCAAAGGCACATGCATGCTTGAGTAAAAGCAGACATGGCAAGAATCTTAGCAGCATGGTCTAAAGACATAGAAGGCATTTGCTGTTTACACTGAGGAAAAAAACCAAAAACAAATAAACAAAAAAAAAACCCACTGTCTTGCAGGAACACATACTTCATGGCAGTCTGAGCAAGAAAAGACAAAACTTAAATTGCTTTTCATTCTGGACTGTAAAAGATATCAGCTTTACTGACACAGATCAAAACACAATCCTTGCTCTTGAAAGGTTCTGCGAGACTATTTTTGGAAAGTAATATTAGTATCTAAATGCCACCTTGTGAAGTAGGGAAAAAAGCCTGACTGGATTCTAAAAGATCATGAAGGAAAAGTGGGGAGAGGGCAGAAGACAAGAGAAAAAAGCTTGGGGTGACTTACTACAGAGACTGCACAGAAGTAATTGTGTCAGGCTCAGAAACAGAATGAGATTCTGCTTCATTTTCAGGAATTATGACACAATCCTGGCCAGCTAAAAACTTTTTCTATTCTAAATCACATTTTGAAGTGCTTTTCACAAGTAGTCAATACTTCACATTCATAATTCTCTACATGGTTGGCTTGAGATCAGAGTTTAATTTCAGATATGCTAAGTATTCATCTACAACTGAGTTCAACAGGATCTTCACTTACAAAAAAATGCTGCAGACTGACAGATAAGAGAAGCTGTGGATGCCCCATTCCTGGAAGTGTTAAAGGCCAATCTGGATGGAGTTCTGAGCAGCCTGGTCTAGTGAAAGGTACCCCTGCCCATGGCAGAGTATTGGAACTAAATGACTTTCAAGGCCTCTTCCAACCCAGACCATTCTATAATTCTATGAAATACTAGATAAAAATGTTGGTCCTGCATACCACTAACAGGAATCTCAAGGATGCCAGTGAACCTTGAACTGTTCTTCTTGAATGTTTCTTATCTTACAAATGGAACTATATTATGTTTGTTAAGCAGTCACATGCTTGGTGAGTTACTTTATTTTTAATCACATGGAGATGCTTGCCAGCTTTTGCAAAACAGGGCTTGAACAACACCATAAAACCAAGGCATACACAGTATATAGAACATCTTTCTACTAAGTGAGTATCATCTAACCCGACCAACAAGCAAAGGGTAAAAATTACATGCATCATGTAAGATATCGCACAGGCAGGTGCCAAATTAAATGTGTACAAATGAACTCAAATTACACTATTATTAAAGGTCTCTTATTTGCAGCACTGACATGTTGAAGACACTCATTCCCTTCTTTGTTTCTGGGAACAAGACGTGCCTTCACATGCAATTCCACCATGAGCTCCACCTTTCAGATGCTGGCTTTTCTTCCTTTTTAAACCTTTCCTAATCACTTTTCTTTTATTCAGTCAGTGACACTAGTTTCTCAAGCAAAGCCAGACCTCCCTTCTTCATCAAGTTGGGGAATGGATTACACAGAGAAATTCAAGATTGTGTATGTTATTCTCACCAACTTCCTAAAGTTGTTACAATTCTCCCAGCTGTTGAGAAATGAAGCTACATAATTACACCCTCATGGCTTGCGAAAGCAATCTTCACTCATATAGCCTGGCTATCACCTGAAATTCAGCACTACCATCAGAGGAAGCTCAGAACACCCTGAAGATAGCCTCTTTCTTTTATTGCACACCATCTATCAAAATGTCATTACATGCTCCAAGTCCTTTCCAAAGGTCTCTAAAAACCTTTGACTTGCAGTCAGTCATTACACAGCTGAGAATACATTTCCCACACCCAGATCATAATTTAAGGGCCTAGAACCCAACAGACATTTCACTGTGCTCCCAAGCCTGTGCTATCAATTATGCCAGAACTTTCTTATACACCTTTGTACTTGTCTTTTAGCCAAGGCACAGCAAGGTCATAGCATGTTGCCAGGTGAGCTTGCAGTGCAATGAAGCATGGGAGTATCAGATATGCTCTATCTGAATGACCAAGGAAAAGGCAGGCAAGAAATCTCTATGAGAAAAGGACAACAAATAAGGATGACAGTTCTGCCTACACAGTTCTGTATATGTGACAGCATACCAATGTATGTGACTGATGCAAGCAACTAATTTCTACTTTGCAGCTTCATGAATTTTCAGAATTACTGTTTTTCCAGAGCTCAGGAGAGTGCACCTGAAGGAAAAAAACCTCAACCTTTTAAATCCTAAAATGAGGGTATAAGACTGAATTTTCACATACTTAATTTTGCTAACAACTGTCTATACCTTTTATCTAAAGTGAAGGTGCTGATACAGCAGCAAGCAACTGTAGAACAAGGCATCCCAGCTAGAGCACCCAGTAGTCTTTACTCTCATGTAATCCAGAATACCTGTTTTATACATTGGGATGTAAGTGCTGGGATCCACTCCACATCTCAGTGCACGTGGAGGACTCGCTCTAAGCACGTCAGTTTCATTACAAAAACGTTATCATAGCAAATACAAATGTAACTTCTAAGACATATTTTTGTTCACAGCCACTGGGAAAATCAGGTAGCTCAAAGAAATGTCTAGTTTATCAATGGAGCACTTTCTCCCTATCTTGTTCCTGCTGCCAAGTAAATATGCTGCCCACCATTCCCTTCCTTGTAGCCAAAGTGGCACAAGTCTGCCTTTAAACCCAAAAGCAAACCCATGGCTTTCCTAGGCATCCCACGCAGTTCCCCTCCTCCCCCAGGAGTGTGCATCTGCAGTCATGAAAGGAAGCTTACAGACACAGCCCTAAGAACCATGGTCTTCTGGCGGGCAACATTTAGAGTCAGTCGGATGATGAGTAGTGCTAGCAGCTCAGTAACACACCACCAGTGGCAAACTGCGCTCACTCACTTTAGTGCTGTTTGCCCTTAGAAGTGTGAAACTGAGGCTAATTAAATTATTAGAAAATTAAAGAGATCTGATCATGGTAAATTCACCTACAAAGCCAAAAGGGTGACCTGCTGCCTCACCCCTTGCTCACTTGCTATTAATTAGACAATGCAAAATCTCTTTCTACCAGCCAGCACAACTTCACTAAGAAGTGTCAATTTTTTTTTGTTTGTTTGTATAGTAAGCACCTGAGGGGCAATATATTCAGTGGTTTACAGGTTAATGGAGGCTAACACTAGCCTCTTCTACCGTGACTTTCCAAGTACTGAACAACAACATTAGAAAGTCAACAAGACAATTTTTATCACGCAGAAAGCAGGAGTGCAGAAAGGCATACAGGAACCAAGTAATTTTGTGGCATTTAATGGCCATCTCAATTTTAAGTTGTATATTGAGGGCTTGGTGTGAGACAACACAAAATGGGTGATCAAATTATAGATCAGATCTCCTAGTCAAAGGTTCCTTCACAAACATCTGGTGTAATTCAAAATTGAGGTTATTGGCCAGACCATGTTACACAATGAAATGATTTCACATCAGTTAAAGGACAAACACATCAAAACCACTTTATCTGTTGTGGTTGCACTGCATTATGAACAGGGACTGATGTCATCATTAATCTTTGCCTACTTGAGATTATTAATCCCTCTAGGATAAGATAGGGGGCAGAAAAGAAGGGAATTGTAATGAAGGACATTTTTAAGATAACACATAAGCATGGTTTTATTTCTACTAATGAGAAGTGCCGTATTCTGGACTGTCCCCCCCAAAACGTACTTGGCATCAGCTTAATTGTGTTCCCAAAAGCTAAGGAAACACAGACCTGCTCTGCATTTCCTCACAAGACCCTAAATATAATAAAATCCTGACATCTCCATTAACATTATCTTTAGGGGGAAATGTCAGATAATGACAAACTTTTTAATTCCTGTGGAAGTGCAAGACTAGTTTTCCACACGTGCAGTAATAGGCAGTCAGTCCCGAACACACTGGCTAAGGAAAGCTTTCTCAAAGGCAGTGCTACGATTTGTCTTACCCGCCAGTGATAAAACCCAGTCTCCTTCCTCTCCCTCCTCTGGAAAAGCACAGCTGCCAGGAAAGGCAGCACTCTCGGTGGAAGCGGGGCCCGCAGCACCTCATGGAACATGGGAAAAACGTCCTGTGGTCTCTGCAGAAAATCTGACAGGGATACCCAGAAAAGAAGGAGTCCCAGACGCCTGGCTGCGAAGCGCTGCGTGCTACAGGCTCATCCTAAGTTTTGCGCAGGACTGGGCTGTGCTCCAGCTCTGAGAAGTGGAGGTGTGGCTCGCACTTGCCAAACAAGCCAGTTCCAAACCTCACTGGCAGGTTTTGCAAACACTGGTCCAAGATAAGGGCTGTAAAGCAGCACCAAACAGGGAAGCCCTGAGTAGGAGGAAGCGCTGCTTTGTCACTAAGCCTCAACATCAAACCCCCCAGTACACATTTTCTTTGAGAGTTCCAGCAACCTGATCTATGACTTTGACCATCTGAAACCCTTTTCAGAGTTTCACCATACCCTAACAGCATTTTTAAATAGAAAGAAATTCCCACCTCACAAGCCTGAAGCAAGGCCAAATTTGTCACTGGTTGTTAGCTGCCCGGAGAGGTTCCAGGGAGGCCAGGGCAGAGACACCACACGTTGGTCTGCAATAGGGCACCTCAGAGAACATCAATTCCCCACCGCTCACTGTGTGAGCTGCCTGCACAAGTCCTCCCTTTCTTCTCATTTCCATAGAGCGCAGTCTCAATTCTTCCACCAAAGGGTCTCACAAAACTGTACAAGGGATAGGGCAGATTTTTTAGGTGTCTATCATGCCTCAAAAAAATACGTAAGTAGTAAAGGAAATTGTTTACTGGAAGTGATTAGCTTATTAACAGCTGCTGACAGTTGGCTTGCTGGAGCTTTTTATTAAAGAGCATAATCTGAAACTGCAGACCAAAAGACAAACTTTAGTATTTCAACTATTAAAAATTGGCAGAAAATGTATGAAAGCCAGTAATGCAGCTTGTCACTAGCTCCACATTAACATGACAATGTGACACATTCTCAGCAAGGTCCCATTCTTTAATCATTTCCTGTCATTAGTGTCAGTCACCAGACTAGAATTTAAGAAAATTAATAAAAGCATAGGCACTGACATTTAGAACCCAAACAAGTCAGTACTAGTTAGTGAATCCACAGAATTAAGAGTCAACACAGAGGCAAAAAACAAACAATGCCATTCTGAAACAGTCAACAACTGCTGTAAAGCTCTTGTGTGGTGCTAAATGGGGCTGAAACTGGGCTGAAAAAGCAATTTCTTTGCTTTTCAGCACTGCAATGAAGGACTGGAGGAGCTTCACTCCTGTGAAACCAGGCTCAGAAAGTTGGGGTGTTCAGCCTGGAAAAGAGAGGGCTCCAGGGAGACCCAATTTACAGTATTTAAAAGAGGCTTATATATTTACAGGCCTTACAGTATTTAAAGGGGGCTTATGAAAAAGAAGGAGAGTAACTTTTTACACTAGGACAAGGGGGGACGGTTTTAAAAAGGGTAGATTTAGATTAGATGTTAGGAAAAAATTCTTTACTCAGACGATAGTGAGGCACTGGAAAGGGTTGCCTAGAGAAGTTTTGGATGCCCCATCCCTGGAAGTGTTCAACGCCAGGTTGGATGGGGCTCTGAGCAAGCCAATCCAGTGGGTGCCATCCCTGCCCACAGCAGGGGGGGTTGGATCTAGATCTTTAAGGTCCTTTTCAACCCAAACCATTCTATGACTATCATACTGGGGGGTTTATTTATCTTCAAAAAATTGCAGATTTGTGTGATTTTTTTTTCTATATTTAATCTAATATACTTTATTTCCTGAACTACAGGAAAATTGAGGGGCCTCACACAGTAGCATGGAGAAATCACATTTATTCTAAAATTTATTACAGGCAAGATATAAAGCCTCTATTTGGTCTTGTGAGTGCACAACTGCATTCAAAATTAGGCTTACCTGCCTTCTGACATTCTCTCTTCCAAGAAAATCTCTCAGCACAGGGATCTCACGTTCATAGAATTTCTCTTGACCTTCTCCCTCAAGAAAAACTGAAAGCTCTTTAGAACATACATTAAAGGATTATTTCATAATCAACAACAAATCACATTAATAGTTTTAACCATCTACAGATACTGTTGTCAGTGAACTTAATACTTAAAGAGAAAGTACTTGCTTTTGCCATTTCCTAGCAGACTAAGAAAGCAAGCAAGCAAAATGGCATCAAAAGATGAGGCAAAGAAAGCCTCACACTCAGTAACCTTACTTCTGCTTGGATTAACATTCCACACTGGTAAAGGTAGATGTACATTTACTTGTCATAACTATTTACTTTGTCAGCAAGCATGAAATGACACTATCACCAACCACTATACAGTATTCAAAATGTGTGTAGCTATCACAAGGAGCCCCTTTTGGTCCCATTAACAGCAAGAGGAGAGCTGAGTCCGTAACTGGAAGAGATGAAAATTTGAAAGTATGCACTCAAGGATAGGATTCAATTTGGGGTTTGGGGTTTTTGGGTGGGTTGGTCTTCTCCAGAAGTATCAATATACTTAGTTGTTTAATTTATTCATCAATGCCTTGGGTGAAAGGACAGAGTGCCTCCTCAGCAAGTTCGCTGACAACACAAAGCTGGGAAGAGCAGCCAATGCCTCAGAGTGCTGTGCAGCCCTGCAAAAGGACCTTGACAGGTTGGAGAGATGGGCAGAGAAGAACGGTCTGAAATTCAGCAATGACAAATGCAGGGTCCTGCATGTGGGGAAGAATAACCCCATGCACCAGTAGAGGCTGGGGGCTGACCTGCTGGAAAGCAGCTCTGTGGAGAAGGACCAGGGGGTCCTGGTGGACAACAAAAAACTGTCCCTGAGCCAGCTGTGTGCCCTTGTGGACAAGAAGGCCGATGGAATCCTGGGGGCATTAGGAAGAGCATTGTCAGCAGGTTGAGGGAGGTGATCCTGCCCCTCGGCTCAGCCCTAGTGAGGCCGCACTGGACTGCTGTGCCCAGTTCTGGGCTACTCAGTACAAGACACATGGAGCTCCTGGAACAGGTCCAGAGGAGGGCTGTGGTGATGATTAGAGGACTGGAGTATCTCTCATGTGAAGAAAGGCTGAGGGAGCTGGGCCTGTTCAGTCTTGAGAAGAGATACCTGAGAGGGGACCTCATCAATGTACACAAGTATCTGAAGGGAGGGTGTAAAGACAACAGAGCCAGGCTCTGCTCAGTGGTGCCAAGCAACAGATAGACAAGAGGCAATGGGTACAAACTGACGCACAGAAAGTTCTACCTGAACATGCGGAAGAACTTTTTTACTGTGAAGGTGATCAAGCAGTGGACTGCTCAGAGAGGTTGTGGAGTCTCACTGGAGATATTCAGAACCATCTGGACACAATCTTGTTCTATACAACAATCCTGACTGAGCAGGGAGATTAGACCAGATGACAACACTGTGGTCCCTTCCAACCTCAGCCATTCTGTGATTCTGTGAACATGAAGACAAAAGATTTCCTCTGTGCTGGTATCTCCCATTTCTACAGAATAGGAAAACTGAAGATCGTTATTCTACTTCCAACACTAGACAAGTCTATGACCTACAGTTCAAGCAACTGCAAACCTGTGAATCTAAACATTTCCTGATTTGGTCACACAGAGCTAAACATCCCTCCCCAGCCCAAAATAGCACATCACTACTAAAAAAAAAAAAAAAGTGTCAGTGTTCTCTAAGAAGTACATATTTAATGGCATATGACTTTCAAAAACATTATTCAAAGACAGAACACAAAAGTGGTTTTAGCAGGATTTTGAGAACATTCAGAAGCATATATAAACTTGTAGATTTAAAAACCTAGGTTGAGAATTGATGACGCGGCCACATTTGATTTACACATATTAAAGTCAGAGGGATACTGACAACCCCTGCATTGGGTCTGACTTCCAGGAGAAAGGGAGGTCTAATACATAAATAAAAAATAAAATCTACACCAGGCCAGAGAAGCCTAACTGCACAATGACTGAAACACACACTGGTTCACAATATTTATTATAACCTATTGCTTTAAGATAAACCTTCTGTATGGTTAGTAAACCCAAACCACATGATATGAACCAAGAAAAGAAAAAAAAATTACAGCACAAACAACATTTCTGTAAAAGGTACGCAGTGGAGATGAACAGAGGCACAACCTTAGACTTGTAAGTAAGAGCACAATGAAGATCCTCACATGTGAGTACAGCTCCCCTGGTAACAGATAATGAAGGTAAATAAAAATCATATTAACAGTACTAAACGTCAGACAGGTAAAAATCAGAGTAGTATTGTTAAATCTGTATACAAAGAATACAGGGTCTTTTTAAAACCCTTCTTTCATTCTCAATTACCTGTAAACACAACTCTCCCAAACCACCTTTCCTCTGTACCTGAACTAGTATATAAAGATCTATAGAGAATGTGCAAATCCAGTATAAGTATTTTTAGGCTCTCTTCTTCAAACAGAAGAAATACAAGTTTAAAAACATTAACACCACAGATTCCCTCTACCCAGTCTCTGTAGAAAGACATCCAAGTACAGAAGTAGCAAAACACTGGACCAAGATTTCCATAAGAACGCACGAACAATACAGGAGCAATAAATACAAACACATATGGAGAAGAACAGATATCACGGGAATCTATTAATACTGGCAAAAGAAAGTGAATTAAAACTTTCATCAGCCTACAGCACATCTGATCCTAAAAAACATTCAAATAATGGCTTAAGTAAACCTATAATGTTAACTGAGAACCAACTACAGCTTAGGCTGGCAGGATTTATTCATCAGCTTGTTTGTTAAGATGTGATATTTGGTAGTTACATGCCATGCTCCATACCATTTGATGATGACATATTTTTACGTATTGCTAGAATAGGATGCTGGGAGTCAAACAGCTACTGCACTGGGTTATTTGCTACTGCTGCCTTTTCACTACCACTCCACAGATTCTTTCTGCCCCAAACATTTTAATATCTCTCATACCAATCTGCTATCAATTAATGTTTCTGAAAAAATAAGTTAGACAAAAATATTACAGCCTACAGCAAGTATGGTACAATCTAGCTCTTGTGTTAAGACTTCTGGCCCAAGGTAATTTAAGAACAATACCAGACTGAGCAGAACACAGTTCTAGAGCATTTAAAATAGATGTTGAAACAGTCTGGATTTTACTCCAATGCTGGAAAGTGAACCAGAGACTAAAGAATTTATATACACACCTCAAGCGCCGACTAGAAGCCCAAGCAATAATTAGAGTTCACTCCTTCCAGAAATTGCTTTACAGGGTGTTCTTTGCATTCTGCTATGAGTGCATACGTGAACTTCTTCAAATTGTATCTGAGCTTCCGCTAAAGCTAAGAGTGAACATATTCAGTGCAAACAACATACAAGTTAATTCAATTTACAGCTCTCCAACTACAGCAAAAAATAAAAAGCTTACTAGTGGTACCTATTGTTTGTCTGACTATCTCCCATGAAACAACTTTTTATGTGAAGATCAGGCAATAACACTGGATATCAATACAGAGTCCTTTGGTCAGCACTTAAACGTTTCTGTCACTGAGATGAAAGCAAAATTATACTTTCTATGTCTAGAAATAGACACAGAAGCTTCCTCTATGCCAAATACTTGGTGATCTCCATGCAACATTGATACAGCTGCACAGACTTTCAGAGAATTTTATTTTTTTAAATAAATATTTACATACAAGGCCAAATCATAACATTCTCACCCTAGAAAGTACATTTTGTGGTAAAACTTGATGTGTGAACATCCAACAATTGTCTAACAGTTCATTTGCAAAGCTGGAGTGCATTACAAAACTCAATTTCTGTTCTTCAGAGTACTGAGAGGTTCAGTGTAGTTGCCAGCACTAAAACAACTTGGTTAAAGTAATTTCCTAGTAAATCAATATTGCCAGGTAGGTATAGTAGTCCACACACACAAATGACTTCTACCCAGTGTAAGAGAACCTAGCAACAAGCCTCATAAATCTCAGACACGTTAACTTCCCAAGTCATCAGTACTCAATTTCAGATGAATGTTGGCATTATTGACCAGGACAAGGTCAGGTGTCGAGTGTGTTGACTTCTTTGGAGCAGAAATAATGCACAACTATTGCATTAGGGTACCGAGCAAATGCACTGTAAAGAGAACAAAACACAAAAATCAGCTGTTGATACAGTTTTCCATATTCAAACAAGAATACCAAGTTGTACAGAACCAGAAAGAGACACTTATATGAAATTGACACTTTCTTTTTTAAATTACGGTCTGAATACATTCTGGAGGAAACCAGAGAATTCTATTAATTTTGTAAGAGGACTTTGTTTGGTTGGTTTTTGGTTGGGTTTTTTTTAAATCTATTTTCATTTCTATAGAAACACTTTACTTCAAAGTCATGGGTAACAAGTTAAAGACTGGGGGAGATGCCTGACCTTCAAAATCTTGTTGAGCTTAACAGCATTAGCAAAATCCTATAATACAAAACCAATACTGCATGTGCAAATTTAAATTCTGATGATACATGCTACACATTAAGAGCAAAAAAATTTAATATGCATAGCAATATTTAGACCTATGTTTATTAAAGTATTTTGGAAAAAGAACCTTTCCCTGTCATTGATAACGCTACCGATATCTCAAAAGGGTTCACATTAACAACAGAAACAATGACTAAGTTAGTCATGTGGCATTTCACTCGAGTTCAAAGAGGAAAAAGGAAAAGTTCAAGTAAAATGTGCATTCTATATTAACTCAAAGTTACCTACTAGGAAGTTATTGACAACCAGGTAATCGAGTAAATTAGTTCTATTTTTAGACACACTGCAATAATTAGGCTATAAAATGTAAATCAGAGAACCACAAATCCATCAGATATAGAAAACTATATGTATCTTAGTTTAAAATTCTTTATATAATCCTTCTCAATTCTAGTTAAGAAGCAGGTAGTAGGCAGTGTTCTTTGAAAGTTTTCCAAATTCAGTATGATAAGTGATTTTATGCCTTCTAGAGTTGTGAAATAAGAACTCTTGGGAGTTTCTGAAGAGATTTTATACTCCTTTGTTGAAAGCAGGATTAAACTCTTCCAGTAAATTCACTGACTAAAGCTCTGAGGTATTCCCAACCACCTAGCTGAGCGATGTCATTTGTAATTCAGACACTCTTCAAATGGCTCCTTCATACTGCTGTTCTCTCTGGCTACATACACATTACAAGTTCTCCAGCATTTTCGGTTTAAGTGTACCAGATTCATATTGATTCAGTTCACCAAGCTCTCTTACCTGTTACCAATCTTCTTTTTACAAACAGTGCACACTTTCTCCTCTGTAATAATGCATTTCACTTGCTGATGCAAGATCCGCTCCTCCTGGACCTAAAAAAGGATAAAAAAATCCAACCTGCTCAAAGAGCAATGCCACACCACAGCTGCCCTCTATTCTGGTGAAACTGCAGACTGTCACAACATTTAATTTTCAGTATCCACATTACCAAGCTGTACAGCACAAAAGCAGCAGGTCTGTAGAACAGAGCGGGTGGTATTGAACACCCAATACCCACACTATACGAGTTACAGGATTTTACTTTCAATTTAGTCCAAAGACTAAGGCATTCTAACCACTAAGGGGTTGTAAGGTGAACTATTGAACTGCTTCCTCTGCTTCACTGTATTTGAAAGAAATCCAGTCCAAGCAGGCTGAGATGATTCTGTAGTGCACACCACAGCGCAACGACTCCAAAGACTTACTGCAAGAACACACACTTCATCCAAACTAAAACGAACATACACACCATCATCTCCCGCTGAGGTGGTCAACCTACTTGGTTCAGGTGCACTACAGCACCATCTAGAGGATACACATCCCATGTAGGGGACTGTTAATTTAAATATTGAACATGTTTTAGAAGACCGACCATTCCAGTAAATGATAGGTAGTGGGTGCTTACCCTCAGAAACTCTGCATGGAGAAGATTCTTGAGTACTTGATTAAATCTTTTCTTCTGAGCATTTTCTTCGAGGACTTTCTCTAAGAAGATGCGAATCTCACTAATCTGTGTATTTGCTGGCAGTAGATTTATTGCCTGGAACAAAATATACTTAAGTGAGGAAAAATTAAAAAGGAATAGAGAACAAAATAGAATAGAAACTGACACATTTAGCTTGACACTTACAATCCATTTACTTGCCTACTCCAGTACCTTCTGTAATCTGCTGCCAACAGTACAAACTGAGTACTTACAGATCCGACTTACCTTTGTGGTATCCAATTTGCTGTGATGTAGTTCCAAAACCTGCAGAGCAGCCTGCAGATTGGCTTGAGGCTCCAGCACTTCCATCTTGATTGGTCCCAGGCAGTGAACACTAGGCGGGGAGAGATACATCCGGAGCAGTGACAGATAGACCTGTTACACACCAAAGGAAAGTTTAGAAACCACTGCCTGTATCCACAACTGACTGTGCTAGTAGACCCCAGCAATGCTACTACTTAAGTTGTACCCATGCCATGAAAATTCTGAAGCACTCATTTAAACAGCTCTTACCCTAAAACAACATAACCTGAGAAGTACCAATGATGTTCAAAGCCTTTCAAAACTTGCATTCTGAAGACTTTCTATAAAAGTAGTTTTAATAATGCCTCCCGCATTTATCTTTCAGAATTCATTTATAGTGTTTAGAAACCAACACTTCATTGCTTTTTATCCTTATTTTTTCTATAGACGTATGTGAAATACACAGTAATTTGTCTTTTGACTTCCACACAGTAACACTCTCAACAAAAAACAAATCTAAAAAAAAAAAACCTAGAAAAAAATAAACCACCAAAAAACCCAACAAACAATCATCCAGTAATTCACAAATTCCAAGAACTTACACATAGGTTCCCTACACAAGCCCTGGAAAAATCTATACAGAACCAAAACTTTCAAGTCCTGAACAAGGTATGAACAGCCTGCTACATTCTTACTGAATAGGAAGACTGTAAAGATAAAGCTACTTACATCTTTGTTGCCATCTTTGTTTCTGTCATAATGTTTATGGCAGTAGCTAGAACAGAGAAGAGTCAAGTAAAATACAAAAACAGTTTAAGAACCCAGAGAATCAGTTCACAGAAATTAACATTTAAACACTTTGATTACTGAAGTCATCCAAGTTAAGTAACCATACATCCAATTTGGATGAATTAATCAAATTGCAAAGCAAAATTATACTATTTACTTTGCATTACAATGCTGAGAGAAGAGTTTGTGCAAGTCTCCCACTACCAATGAACTTAAAAGGTTTTAATGCAGAAGTCAAGTTAATTCAGCTGTGTAAGAAAAAGGGAGAAAAAAGGTATCTCCAATCAACACAACACTGCATAAAAACATATGCACAGACCTTTCTAATTAGTGTATCTGAACCACAAAAAGCAGCTGTTCATTAGTGTGTGCTGCACAGCGGGGCTGAATGCCCTCCAACAGGCATTTGCTGAAACTAGCTTGAAAAGAAGCTACATGGAACAGGCCCCAGTGTTCAGATACACCTGCCACCGCTGGTTAATTCTATTTTTACGTGAGTACCTCTGATCCACTGAGGAGGTTCCCTGGCACAAAACATCTAGTAAAACACTCTTTACTAGAGAGGATTCTGCTAACTGAAGGAGCCTAATTTGGCACGTGGGCTAGTGAGCACATTTCCAAAGACAACAGAAGCAAAACAACATACAGAAGTTCACAGGCTAAGGACAGGCAGAAACAAGTAACTTATTGATGATGGTCATATTGTTCTAAGGGTAATGACAGAAGAGCCTAACATCAAGGGGACAGCATCTGTAAAGAACAGACACCCAGAAAATCCTAAAAGTCAAGAAAACATGGAAACCCAGAAGATCCTGAAGTAAGACTGTTCACGTTCCACGTACAGCAACATGTAACTACACACCCTATACATAGAGCAGTCAGCAAAAAGACTTGAAAAAAAAAGATAAAGAAATCCTTACTTTTCAGCCATGTTGGTGTCCTTCAAAATATGAACATAAATAAAAAGAGCTTGCTCATGCTTCCCCATACGACCCAAGAGTAGAGCACGTTCTTCTAGGAGACCTAGCGAGAGCATGAAGGATTCAGTGAATGAGAAAAGACAAATTAAGCTCAATTAGTGACTCCACTAAGAGAAGGAATTATTAACCTGTTCTCAGACTACAGTTAAATTACACCAAGACTGAGACTGTCAGTCTACACTTCACACTAGCCTCAGAAACCTTTTATGAATTCTTAAGCAACTTAAGAAACAATAACCTTCAGATTTCTTGAACAACTCAGGTTCATCAAAAAGTTTAGACTAAATATCAAGTGTTCAGAGATGCTACAAGGTCTTAGGTCAACGGTTACACAAACCCTGCAGAGACTGGCAAACCCAACTCTGCCAGCAAAAACAGCTGCTATACACACCAGTGGTCTACAACCACAGATACCGTCATCTTGTCTGTTTCTAGTTACCATGATTCTTCAGTAAGTGAGGAGGTTTTGCTGTACAGTGCAATAAGCTAGGGTTTAATTAATCTATGGAAACTGAACTTACCATCAAAGGGGAAGTCACTAATTAGTCGACTAGGTTCATACCAGCTAGACTTCTCCAGAAAAAGTAGAAGCTTTTTACGGTAATCCCCCAGGTCTCCTCCTTCCTCCCCAGCAGGCACTGGAGTTCTATCTATATGAAAGAAAACAACATAAGCTAAATTCTTAAAATTGTTTTACTACACTAGTACACAGAAGATAAGCAAGCAGGTCATTATAAAGAGGAACTAAATGTTGACAGAACTGTGACATGGGTTAGGACCCCAGTGTACCTGCCAAATTACTTCAGCTCCTTAAAACACATCAAGTGGCTGGATAAAACAACACTCAGTTACTCAAAACCCCTTCCCTACCCTTAAAGTGCAGAATACAGGAAGCAGTAGCTGCCATTCCACTTAATCATTAACAAAGCGTTACTTGTCCCTTAAGATCTCTTGGGAGGCAATAAACTAGACTGCCCTACAAACGCATAACTTTTGTTGTTCCAGTTCATTCATCACTTAGGGTATCGTATTCTGGACAGGAATAGGGAAGGCTTACAACCATATGGTAAATGAAGGCTCCCCTGCGCTGTCCCATACCCCTGGTCTTCCCACCAGAAAAGGCTAAACATACCTGCAGGGAAAGAACTGAGATATTCTTTCATTAATCCCTGCACTTTCTCACAGTACAACTGGATCAGACAGTTGTGAAAGTCTGCACCAGTTTCTTCCCAGACATGAATGATGTGTTCCTGTAAATACACGTTAAGGTTCAGTTATAGACACTTCTTCCGAGAAGCTTTAATTATAAGCAATCAACAGTTCCCTGCTTGACTTTACCAAATTTGACTTCAGGATTTCATATACTTTAATTATGGATTTTTTTGCACAACTTATGGCAAAGCTAATATTCTGTGAGACAGCATCAGACTCCAACTCCCAGACAACTAAAATCTTACATGTAACATTTTGTACTGAATGTAATGCATTAGTAGAGATCAAGTTCTTACCAGGTAAGGAATAGTCAAGCTTTTAAAATTTTCTATCAAGAAACTGAGCACTTTGTCTCGTGGCAAAGCTTCCACTTCGGGGAGGTCTTCTGTAAATATCTGTTAAACAAAATTTTTTTCACAGAAAGGTGATTTTTTTTTTAAGTGCCACAGTGTATTTTCGCTGATGCACTGAAGCCCAGCATATGTCCAAAGAGTAAGCACAAGAAGAATAAAAAAATCTGAACAGCTTATTCAGGCCCTGAGAAGTTATTTTGCAACTGAAAAGATTAACATCTCCAATTCTGCCTTAATGAACGCTTTCCTCTTACAGAGCCTAACATCTCCCAAATACAAGGAGTCAATTTTATATCAAATTGAATGGAGAAAATAAGTAAGGCAAATCAACATTTGACATTTAAACAATTAGGCTCAAGAAGTGTGACACCAATAACATTAAATGTTATAAGGTATTCCAAAAATGGAAAAGCCTAAGAAAAAATGAGATTGTCCTCTCTATCTACTGCTAACATTACCACAGTACTGAATGCAGAAAACACAAATTGTATATTTAATTGGATTTAGCATTAATACACAGCTTCTTACATTGTTATCCCAATTCCATATACTGCACTAAGAATCTCACTGACAAGGCGCCTGTTCCAACTACACTTACCTTCAGCCCATCTTCTGGAAAATCTCTTAGCACCCAGACAGAGTAGGAAAATACCAAGTGCAAGTTATCTGTGCCTGGAATAGAAAAAGCAGCAGTGCTCAATAATAAAATCCTAAACATCTATCTAGTCACAACACAAGCAGATGCCTTCAGAGCCAGCAAAGCTTAATTTACATGAAGACTTCAATTTGTTTTTCTTCCTGCTCAAGTCAAACAAATTGTGCATTTCAGGTTAAAGCCACAAGTTCATTCCTTCACAGACCCAATTTCAAACAGAAACAAAAATTAACTTAAGTACTAGGTGCCACAAAACACAAACAACTCAGCCCAAAACCAAGACTGGTTGCCTTAATCACATTCCAAGTCTTCCCTTACAATTTGTTTCCATTAGACAAAGCACTGCACTTTTCACCTACGTAACTTCCTTCAGTCATTTTCCAGCCTGTCAGTCTAAGAACTTCTACAGCAAATGGTCAAGTATTTCATAGCAAGTAGTAAAGCATCATAGTACTTAAGTAACTAGCATAGAAACTGCATGACAGCTAATAGCTTCTCAGCTTTTAAGAAAATGCAGGACCTGCCCCTTTAAAAAAGAATACTTTTGTTTGGACAATTTGGTTCACAAAACTAATAAAACACACTAGGAAAACATGACTCTCCTCTCATTCTCCTAATCAGAATCACTGAGGCAACTCACTGCCTGAACTATGGAACAAGACACCTATAAAAGAAACAGAAACTTACATCAATCCTATAAAAAGGCAGCCATTGTTTGCTTTTCTTCAGCTCACAATATTTAAAACAAGCAGCATCTCTGTAGTAGCAGTATTAAAAAAAACACAACCAACCTAGATGATGAGCACTGAAAAGTAAAACAACTGAAACAGTCCCCAAAAGAGCCAATTCCAAAGTTTTAGAAACTTTTAGAAACAAGAGTGACTTGGCAAATGGCAATAAAGTTGTGGGTCTGAATTTTGCTGAACTTCAATTACTTTCTAATTTTACAGGGCAGTGTATGGCAATAAGTATGCTAACCTCACTGAGGAAATTTTAACAAAGGACAGGGCAAGTCATGGAAGTAAGTTCTCATGTACAACAAGAGAGAGACTAACTCCTTATAAAGAAGTGTGAGACTACATAGAATAGCTCATTGCCAAAGCACTGATCAAGCCGCTTTTGTTGAAATCTCAAGCAAATCAAACACGAAGTTACAACCTAATCAAAACATTCAAGATGTCAGGAGAGAAGAAACGCATTAAATTAACTACCAAAGATTATTGATCAGAATACTAAAAGCCAGTATCATATTGCACCATAAAACAGAACAACTGGCTCCTTCAGCACATAACATTATGCTGCATGGGCATTCACATAGAAGGTCACAGGCAGGGATTTTTTTGAGCTGCCAGAAATAAAGCAGACACTGAATTTCTAAACTTTCTCAGCAACAAATCCTTAATTTAAATATGAGCTACTGTATACTACTACTTTATCTTTTAAAGAATGGTGCAATACAGAAAACTACATACCACCCAATAAAATACATAATTCTCCTCTGCACTGATAAAGTATATTTTTGATGGAAAATCAGAAAATTAATATTTGCTTTGATGCAATGAACAATAAGTGTTTACTCTGTTGACACAAGACATGTACCAAATACACATCAGTTACACATACTTGATGACTTAAAAGACCACAGCTACAAGCCTGGAGGAATTTTCTGTAATTACATGAGAACTATTAAAGAGTATTTCATTAAATGCCAAAAAATCTATAGAAAAGATTCCACTGAAGAAGAGTTCACCATTCACTCAGAATGTAAGTGAAAGTTAAAAAGACATCCTGAACAATTAAAATAATAACAACCAAAATTAATTATTTCTTAAATTAGGAGATCTTAACTACAGAAGCCCCCAAAGGGGCTGGCAAAGGGAAAAATCTCCTTTATCATCTTAGTTAAGGGACTCCCAGAAATAACACTCATTGATTAATCAAGGCAGAATGGGTAGTACAGCTAAAATAACTATTCATATAGTGTTACATTTCTGTTTTTTACTTAGGGGGGAAAAATCTGCAACACTAGTTAAAACATTCCATTTTTCAGGAAGAGTTAATTTTCTAGGTTGTTTGCACTGTATTTCATTACCCTGAAGTAAACAGAGTCAAACATCCTGTGTCAGTTTTAGAGAGCTGAGCAAGAAGAATACAGAAAAAATGATTTTCAGGAGGTCCTGAAACAGGGAAGCTACAGAAGTCTAAAAAACTTCAGCAAGTTGCCAAGATTTTAAAAAAGCATTACAGACAACTTTGCTAATTACAGATCTTAATCTTCACCAATCTCAGGTAAAACAGATGAATAGCTGATACAAGTTGACTGAGATGAACTTATCAAGATGACAGAATTAATTTTAAGTAAGCTTAGAAGTTTCTTTTGTAAAGCTGTGCTGAATAGAACAGACTTACATTTCTCTGAGTGACATTACCAAATGACACCAAGGAGTATGAAGCATAAGAGAGACATGGCACAAATGGGAAAGGTCTCCATGTCATTGTTAAGTATGTATTATCACTGAATAAACATAGTGGTAATTGAAGACAGCAGTTTTAAAAAGAATTATAGAAAAAAAAAATCAAACCTGGGCAACAGCGTAAGACTAAGAGATGAACAAAGGTATTTACCACAAACTCACTATCAAAGCAGTAGTGTGATACTTTTGAACAGTTTTGCATTTAGAAATAATAATATTTGATGGAAGGGAACTATTCTCAAAAGTAGCAAATACAAAAAAGGACTCAAGAGTTCACAACGAACAGTCAACCAGACAAGTTTCTTGATGCTTGAACAGCAACTACAATTGTTACGTCATTACCTAGAACTACCTAAATACAGGAAACAAAAACTTAATACAGGATTTTTCACCTCATGAAAGACAATATAAAGACCAGCAACTGGAACTTAAGACTTTCATCTTGAAAGTCGAGCCAGAAGTTAAACTTTCCTTTTGTCGGTGATAAATCACCACCAAAAGAAAGTTCAAAATACTATGGCCCATTTTCTCCCAATGGAAGTTTTAATCAGAAATAAGGAATGATTTCCAATAAGATGCTCAAGTTTCAGCAAAACACCCATGAGTTAGTACTTGAAATTTGCATTATCTAAAAAACCAGACAAGATGACAAGGATGCCCTTTAGCTTGATAGCCTCTAGAAAGTTGCCAAACAAAAGAATAACCACGAAGCCAAAACAGGAGTAACAGCTTCACAAAAATACTGCTCTCTTTCACACTCACCCAAATGCTGCAGATACTGCACTGTCCTCTCATGACCCTTCAAAGGTGAGTTGGCTTTCTTTGACTGATCCACCAGTACCTGCAATGCTTTCAGAACAAAAAATTTCATTCCTTTGTAACTGAAGTATAGTCCCAACTTGAAACACAAAAAAGTGTTCCTGTTCTGCCACTGAAGACAAAACAAAGTTTTGCTTTGAACATACAGATCAAACTGTAATAGGAAAGACTGATTTAATCACAAGATGGTGATTAAATAGTCTCTTCAGAATATTGCCTGCTCAGTAAAGACGAGCAGAAACTCAATACAAGGAATACATACTTCTATTCATCCTCCTCTCCCAATCACATACTTACCTTTCTCATGCAGACCTTTTTTCTCATACAGTATTATCAGCTCACTATATTTGTGTGCCTTCTTTAGTACATGCTCACTCTCCTCAATATGGCAGTGATTGTTCTCCAGACGTAGCAATGGTGCCACCAGCGCCACATTTGTCTGCAAGCAAAAAGGGAGCACTTAAACATCCTTCCTTGGAAATGCACCTTCTACGTGTATAGTACAAAACACTAGTTGGAAGTGGGGCCCCAAGGGGAAGGAAGCTTTTTCGCATAAGAAATATAAGAATGACAGTTTAACATCTTAGTGTAAGGCCCATGTTCATTTCCGTGACTTCTGGGACAGAAAGAAAATTGTATCAAAGTGACTCTCCTTCAAGAACAGAGGCCAGCTTTAAAAAACCTGTAACAGTAAAAAAAACTGTAACAGTAAAGATCATACCCTTCTGTATTTAAGAGTACAAAGCCACAAAAGCATTCACTAGAACTTCAAAACACACAGGCATGGCCATGACCTTTCCACAGACCTATGTAGCAACCAGAAACAGACACATCTGCATATTCCATGAAACAGCTTCCCAATCAGTGAGCAAACTAGCTAACCTCAATTTTTACACATCATTTTTGAGATCAAACACAGACAGTTGTGTGAGAATTTCTGAAGTAGTTTCTTAGCCTTCTTCTTAAATGTTTCAGTCTGAAATTCCAACAATTCTGCTCATGGGGTGGAGGAAAAGTCTCTAAGTCAGAAAGAAACTCACATGTAGGTAACACTTTAACAGGGTGGTATCAATGATTTGTAGCAGCTTCTTCTTGGATTTGATTGTGGGTGTTCCTTCCATGAGTGGTGAGGTACTGGACTGATGGTCAGAATCATTTAGCTTCTTCACTAGCTGACTTCTTTTCTGCAGGACATCAGATGAGATTTTAACAGGAAAAGGCCATGGATTTCCACATCCCACCTCAGCAAATATATCCCATCAACCAAAAAGACTAGATTAAGCCAATTTAATAACTTCATTTTATCAATTGTTTCCAAAATAATTTTTATTGTTAATAACTATTCAACACACAAACTTTCCAGCTACATTCAGGTGTATACATTTGTTTTGCAAATCGATAGTTTTGCAAAATGTCCAGAGTCTTGAGAAAACAGTCAGAAGGAAATTCCATTATCCTGAGCGGAGACATTTTTGAGAACTCAGGTAACATTTAAAACATTTGGAAAACAACTTAGGTTTTGAACTACTAGGCACAAAAACTATCCTCCTTCAGACTCAAGCTGTCTTTTAGTCTAGTAAGGATGGCAACCAAGCAATTCAGGTTCCAGGTATGACAAAATAAAGAAGGCAGGAAATTACAGTGCCCTTCTTCTCTAAAATGTTCCATATTTTAATGCATGTTCTTGACATCTCTCCTGGACAAAAGCACCCTTCACAATAGTGACCAAACAAACCCAAAAGATCCAGTGCTCAAGTCCTCTTCAGAAGGATACTAGAAATAATATACTGGACCTGTATTCAGATCTGATCATAAGTCAATTTAGTGCAGTCACATAGGAGGTTTAGCACATAACCATGGGTTATCTCACGTGTTCCATTTCCCCTGCTTACTCAGGAGCTGCTGCCACAGTTTCCAACCGTGAAGACAGCCCACTAAGGCTAGCATGACAGGGCTGGAGTAAGTGTACTGCTTCCTACACATCAAAGTTAATCAACAAAGCATGCTAAAAGAGAATAACCCTGCTCTAAAAACAGGTAGAGAAGCACTCACTTGAGGTAGAGAAGCACTCACTCAGTTGAGTTCTCACTTGAGAATAACCCTGCTCTAAAAACAGGTAGAGAAGCACTCACTTGAGTTAGGTAGTCTATCAGAGCTAAATGTGCCTTCTCCAGCTCTGCCCCAGAGAGCCCTGGCAGGGGGTTGGGATACTGTAGCTGTTTCCTGTAATCTGTGGGCAGGAGGTCAGGATACAGACCCATCACATGAGTGGGATCTAAGCAAAAAATAACTAGTATTAGTAACCATTCATAATATTTTGTAAACTCTTAGAGTGAGCTTAGCTTTCTAATAGAGCAGTCTGTAGTCAACTTAGATATCCACAAGGTTCTAGACAACAAAGTTTACTTGTTACAGAAGAGAAACTAAAACAAGGCAAAAGAAGCAAGAGAAAAATTGTTTCGAACTCCAAGCACAAGAAGTTCCATCCTGTGCACTTGGCACACCTGGAGGACAAGACATTACTATAATCACCTTACTGCTTGTCTTTCAGAATCCTAGAATTAACCGCTCTGACAGTAAGACAGGACCTCCAGGAAGAAGCACTGTTAACAGAACAGTTACTGTGCTTTTGAAACGAGAACTGAATAGTACCATCTGTAAGTAACAAACACCCATGTTCAAGCAAATTCAAAATTACTATCTTCATATTTAAGTTCAAAGTATTTTGAGTACTCAGTCCTTGTCTTTCATTGTAGTTTTCCTAAGCAAATATGATTTGTCATCAAAACAAGTTCTAGGTTTAAATGCACAGGAGATGTCCTGTCACCAATAAAAAGAATCTCAGTCTCAAGCACTATTCTGTGGCACAGTTCAGTCTTCAAGTGTTCTTTCAATAGCCCTAGTAAAATTCAGAGAAGTAGCATTAGAGACTATTTTGACTTCCAAAAGCACAGAGAAGTTTCGTGTTTTCAGCAGCTTGGTTAAACCAAGAGTTTAACCTCAGATTGGTCTGAGTAAAATCTGCAGATCTGCAGATGTTCCTTATTTTTCATTCCAAGCTACAAGCAGGCTTTTAGTAGCAGCTGCTGAAACCATCAGTTTCAAGGGTATGTGTACATGCTATGCATGCTGTACAACAGCCTAGAATACAAACATATTCTGCACAAAGGGCAATCTCTTGATTTAACTTCACTTCCTTAGTGTGGTTGATTATCAGTTTCACCAAAAAAACAACTAAAAGCTGCCTAGGGTATTTGCTGTTCACAGGGGACTGGTCTACACAAGACACCACTGTTTTAATCTAAAACAAAACAGAAAAACCAAAAACCCCATGCAACAGCCCGTGAGCTTCATTCCATTCTTTCTAACCTAGGTACTTCAAAGCTGACCCAGCATTTACCTGTACCAAGCTTCGCAAAAACTTGCATGGACTCATCAAAGCGCTTCTGGCAGAAAAGGTTGAAGGCAAAGAGGTTCTTTATGTGGTGAATTTGTTGTCGCTTCTCACTATCTGAATCATCTTTCATTTCCTACAAACATAAATTAACAAACTTTAAAAGCTCTTTGACCTCATTTATGAGAAGGAAACAGTCTAAGAAATAAAGGAGCACTATACTTTGGAGAGATTAAGAAGAAAAAAGATAATCTTCAAAAGTGAACATTTTGGATGGTCAGATGCTGTGCTTACTCTGTCACTGAGATAACCTGGAAGGTTTGAAAGCTGCTTTTCATTATCTATTTACTTGCTCTTCCCAGCAACTGTCTCTTCACTCATCTGCCATTTAAAAATTTTTTTCAAGTCATCAATTCAAAATGCAATTAATTCATTTTAATGTAATTCCAGGGAAGTTTCCAGAAACCAAAAATCCTAAAACACTAAGAGCAGTATAATTAAATGTACTGCATCAGCATCTCTAAAATACTATTCTTTTCAGAAGTAGTATTACAAAAAACCCAAAAAGCCAAGGGACAAAGCACACAACTCAAAACAACACTGTTTACAAGCAGTCTGAAGACTTTGAAGTCTGACTGACTTCAAATCTAGAAGAACGTAACCAATTAAACAGCTAAGAGACAGTCTTTCACGCACAGGATGACATCTCAAAATCTAAACCACAACAGATCAATATGGAATAATGGCAGTGCAAAACTAGAACAAGTCAGAAAGGCCAGAGTTTACCAGTTTGTGCAAAGTGGACAGTTGGGAGGCTACACTCTGACTGACTGATTAGTGGACTTGCTATAGCCAAGCAGATGGCAAACATCTTTTGTTTACTTTTGCACAATTACATCTGCTGCAAACTCAGTTTTTGAGTACTTACTGCCAACTGCAAAGCCAGTTCAAACTGTTTGTCCTGCAGAAGCTGCTGGATCTGTGTAGCTATTGACACTGGAATGAGCCGCCAAACAAAGTGATTACTTGCCACATATATAATATTTGTTCTGTAAACAAGACAAAAGTAGTCAGTTACTAAGTTCCAGTGCTGAGAAGGAAGTAATACCCTACCCAAAAACCCCAATCCTGGTTAATACACACATGGATCAATCCAATACAAGAGCAATTTGAGCACTATTGCAAAGTAGAAAGGAGAAGAATATACACCCAGGGATGACAGATTCCCAGAGACACTCAACTCTCTAATTTCCTACTCAAGGCATGGCCTCCACCAATCTGTTCATAAAAATCCCAACAGACTGCTTCAATGCTACTTCTTAAGCTGAGACACTTAGAAAAGAAGCTCTTCTCCCAGTTTTTCAGTGCTACATACAGCCAGACAGCCTGGTAGCAGTTCGAATCAGTTATGTTCAATACCCTCCAGAGGTGATGAAACGTGGTCTCTGCAGCTCAATGCTCTGTACCAGCAGCCGGGGTTCAAAAGTGCGGATCTCCACATACCTTGGCAGAACAGCAATGATGTAGGGAGGCTGGTGTTCTATTAATGAAACAAGCAAAAAATTTAAGTTCATTGCATTCAGGTATTCCTTGAAACAAGCCAGGACTTAAAGTAAGGCTTCTTTTCAGGTTTTTTTCCCCTTGAAACGTGCCCTTTTTATTATTTAAAACAAAGCTCAATGCCCAACACTGACAGTAATTTCCTAATGGACCACTACCAGGCCTTTTGCTCAACCTTCAACATAAGGAAATTCCGTGGTACAGGTGCCCAGAACAACTACAGTGTTTCAAAACACTACCTTCCATTTCAGATCTTGTCCCTGTATAAAAGACATGCAATATGCCTATTTTATGAGGAGAAAGGCATATAGACTGCAAGCCAAGAAGGCTAAGAAGCAAAAGTAGCACATGAAATCTCCAGAGTACTGCAGAAACTGTCAAACTCCAAATCCAGCTAGTTTCAAAGTACTGGAAACAAAATGATTTTATCACGTACAAGAGAGTAAAGGCATAATTTTTTTTTAAAAAAAGCAACTTGCTACTTCTCACCCATGGCTATAGGAATATCTGTCCAATTCAAGGCACATTTCTGAGTACAGACCCCTTCTTCATTAAGCACAACAGTTAGATCATCTTGGCCAACTGCAACTTTTCCATCTGCTACAGGAGCTACCAATGGTTCCAGCTGCTTCCCTGTCGGAAACAGTTCTTTGATAGATCCTTTTCCATCCACCTAGGATAATAAAGAACATAAAAACCATGTTTCTTAAAATAACGTTTATTTCAAAGCTGCACAAGACTAAAGTCAAAAGCCTGCAGAGGTTATTTACATTCCAGACTAATCACTAATAGGACAAGTGTAGTTTTAAAGAGACGGAATAAAATTTTCTGCATATCATAATTTACCTTGCTTAAACATCATTGGGGAACAAAGAATTAAGACTTTTGTGTCTGAGATGATGCACTCCTTTTACTAGAACAGTAGCTGAGCATATCATTCAGACAGGTTTATAAACTGCATAGCAACAGCAGCTGAAGTGTCCAAACACTTAACTTAGGCCACAATTTTAACACTATTTTGTTATGGCATGACTGAGTGCTGCCACATAAAAAACCAAACTAAAAGCCTAACAACGTGCCTGACCTTCCTCCCTTGCCCTAGCCACCCATTTTGTGGCCTCATTCTGTCCTGAGAACTGAGCCCATACAAAAAATTGCTGTTTCATGAACTGATACAACAACTCACTGCCACTAAAACAGAGAATCCTTTCCCTTCAACTTCAGTTACACATTCTTTCTGCTTCCTTTGCATTACAGCTCAAGAATTTTATAAATCAACACCTAGCCAGCAGAAAGCAACATCACAAAAACGTGTATTTTTTCTGTCTACATGCAAGGACGGGTCAGTCAAGCACCAGAACTAAGCCAAAGTAGATACTTGGACAGCTAGTTCCCACCCTGGTTGCTTGAGCAGCTGCACAACTACTCACGTAACTAGAATGGAAGGAATAAACAGGGGAGCACTACAGAAAGGCATCCCTTCTTTTGCAAGCAGCATCAGTTTCAAGTGACTGTAAAAATTATATGCAGCTTTCCTGTTGACTACAGGTCAGTGCTGCCAACTATGTACAAACACGTGTGTGGTGCATCTCATCTTCATCTTATTTTCCTATAACATCTGCAGAAACCAATTGTAAAGGCAGAAAAGAGAATCAGCCATAGCTGTAAATGAAGTATAAGTGGAAATCAAATTGAAACTACTATCATTCAGCAAGAGAACCAAAACCAAAAAACTAGTTAAGCTTCACGGTATGCCAGGTAAGACATTCTTGGTCTTTTGTCCCTTTTAGAGCTATCTCCTTTCTTAATATATTAAATAAAATGCAAATTGAGTTTATACAGACTGCTGCCAAACCAAAACCTATCTTTTCCAATGCCTTTTTTCTGCAAGAGCTGCAAACACTGGTTTTAACAGCAACAAACAGAAGATCACATCCTGACATAACATCAGTTTAAAAGGTCAGACTTAGGACTGCCCTTCCCATACCAGTACCAGACGCTGTTTTTCATAAATCTGCTAGCTAAATCCCTGAGCACAGGAGCAGCCTCCATAGTATCTACTGCTATCCAAATCTTAAAACACTGTTACACACCCCAGTCTCACCCGTATCAGGTAATAGTCCCTCTTGAAGCCTACACAGATGGAGTTTTCACACCAGGCCATAGACTTGGGTACATCAGGCACACTGAAGTCCCCCTGAGGAAAACAGGGAGAATAGGTTAAACTGGCTATTATGAGAGAAAAGCAAAAGTCAAATCTGGCAATGCAGAGCACAACAGGCTGCGCTGTTTTTGACACCGTATTCCTCACCACACATGCCTGATGTCTACTGGTCAAGGAATGGCAGTATTCAACTAAAAGGCTAGATTCATGCACAGTAAAGCGAGTTAGCTGGCAATTTCCTAGAAGGGCACTGTAGGTGAAAAAGCCTTCACTTCAATTAGTTATTTTTATCATTTCAGTATTCACAACTGCAGCTCACTGCACTTGCTGTCAGTAACTACCTTCTGATTTAATGATGTCTGGAAAACTTTGAGTGGAAGTGCACCCACTTTCAGAATGTTATTGTTAGGTATACATCCATAGATGCTGTATCCTAATATGCTTCACTGACTTAGAAGGGTACTACAACCTGAATGTTAAAACATAGGACACAGCCCTTCATCTAGCTTATGAAACTACTAGTGACATTAATGGTGATTTCAACTACGTATTTTCACTTTTATTTGCTGCTTTGTTGTTAAATCTCTGCAGAACCAACCAGAGTCAATGCTCTGAAAGTCAGCAGTGCCTCTGAGTAACAAGGACTGCACAGCAAGCAATAAAGGGCAACTACACTCCCTGTTGAGGCACACTAGACTACAGAAACAGCACAACTCACCTGGAGTTCATGGAACTCTCTGTCCTTCCAAAAATAAAGCTGTAGCTTCTTACGCACTGCCACACACATTCTCAGCACCTCTTCCCCTGTATCTGATTGCTGTGAAAATAGAAAGCCCTATCTCAGAGGCAGTCATAAGCTAGGAGGCAAGAAAAATAATACAAGGCCAAAAGAATCCTCGGCCTGAGGCAAAGCTGTCAGCTGAAGAGCAGTTTGGTTCAACCCTGCCAGAAGGGCATTCCCTAAAAAATGAAAGCAGAGAGAGTTGGGGGGCTCGTTTTAAAAGCAAAACGAGCACCAAAGGCATAAGCACACACAAACAGAAGATAAATAGAGAACTATCAGTCCAGCCCTGAAACTAGGGTAAACAGCTGGAACTCTGTGCAGTATAAGAGAGGTAAGGAAATGGAACAACACAAAGAATGTGTTATACTAACAGATAAAAATATTAGTAACTTCTCATAATCTAACCTATTGGAAAAGTTTCTTGACAAGAAATACTAGGAAAGCTAAGCGCCTGTACACACAAACAACAAGCCACTTTGCAGTGACCTGATGTAAAGGTGCTTTGAAAGACATTATTTTTCACATGTAGAAAATCCCAAGTACTTTCTAGAAAATACTTAATACTAAGCTGCCATGGGGCAAAGAGAGAAAACACGATGAAGAGCACTAAGCCACCTCTTCTGGCTATGAATAAGGTTTCTGAACTCACTTGTTAAAAATGAATCACTTAATAAACTAAAACATATGAACAGGGAACTGTTACACCTTATGAAACCATTTTATGGCTTGAATCTACCAGCTGCCCTGGGACTCCTTGGGCCAATAAACAGAAACAGAAATGTAACAAAAACTGTGATGGAGTTGCTTGGAGAAGGGAACCATTATGAGCTAGTACACTGGCAATTCTAGGAAAGGAAATGGTTTTTATATTGAAGGGGGCCTTTCAAAAAAAGAGGACAGTCAAAGTTAAGTTTTGTATCAAAAGCTGCAATCAAAACAGGCACAGGAAAATACCTTATAGAAGCAGAGAAGGAAAATGAAGGTGATTACATTAAAAATTGTTGCCTTAAGCAAATGCAGTAGGTACTAAAAGTATCCAAGCAATTTGCATGTAACACAAAATTAACAAACCTAATCTATACAGCAACATAAAAAAATTATCCTTATTACAAACAGTAAGTTCATCTGTGCCACTGTATTTTTCCCCTTACCTGGAGATCACAAGTGAAGAGAGATGCACCTTTTGCCTTGGAAACTGTGGTGATTTGTTGAAATGTCAACAGGTCATGGACATAAATGTTATTTTCTGTTTTAAACAAAATTCCAATTATTAGTCAGTATTTAATATACATAGAAGTCATTGCTAATTCAAATAAGTTATCACATTTTATGTTTATATAAAAAGAAGAATTTGTGAAACTAAGAGCTGCAAGAAAGGAAAATACTTGTTTTCCCAAAAGCTGAAAAGTGCTAAGGCACATATAAATATAACAAACACAGAGAAGAAGACTAACCCCAGCATTGGCAAAAATTACATGCAGGAATTGAGAACAAGTGCTAAGGAAGCAGAAAAGGGGGTTGGAGGGTCAGCAAGCAGGTCAGAGCAGAGCAAGTTCAAGACGGAAGACTGTGTGGACAAAGAGCATTTTAACTGGCTCCTGAAATTAGTGGAAAGTGAACAGGTGGAAACCGAGGGTAATGTGGTCAGGTTCTTGTACGCACTAGGACGCGAGCAGCAGAAATCTACGCATGCTGGAGTTGGAAGGGCCGGGACTTGGACATCATAAAGAAGGGAGTAGCAACATAAGCAAAAAAAAACATAGGAAGATCATAAGGTCAAAGCAACATAGCCAGAGCCAAGCAAACTCAGATCTTCCACAGGATGGTAAAAGATCACCATCTGCACGTAAACTGAATTTGGTGTAACACATCAACAGTAAGTTTGATACAACAAAGTCTGGACAGAAGCTTCAGCCCTCACATACAGTGCATACATACACACACATGTACACACGTGTATTTACAAATGCCAATACAAACTGTATATACACACACTGCAGCACACACACGCACTTCATTTCTAACCAGAAGACAGCATTAATGCCTTGTTCTCCAAGCTGGCTTACGACAAACAAAGCTGTTTCTCAATCTATGCTGCTTAATGCTTCCTCTGCAAAATGAAAAGCCCAAATTCTACACAATGACTTCTCAACGACGAGACTGCTATGCAGGTGTGTGGAAAGAGTGCCACATTTAGACAAGTAACTGCATCAAGAAGAGCTCATTAAATATTCAACTTACCTAATAGACTGACCAAAATTTTAAATTGAGAAACAACATGAATCTGAAAGGGAGAATGCTGTTAGTGATTCCTTTCATAAAATAAAGTTCTGAACAAGGGTTGATTATAGTCTAAGAAAATGCATCTTAGATAATCTCAAAATAATGAAAACAGTAGGCAGTTACCCATGCACCACCTTCCTTCAGCAACTGCAACCCTTTTCATATACACCCACTTCTAAAAAGCTAGAATAGCACAGTAAACAAAGCTACAATAATTGGCAAGTACAAAAATACTTCTAAAGGATATGCAGAGCATTGCTGAAAGGGGCTGCATTATCTCTGAAGTGTTTTCCCCAAGAATCAATATAATCAATGAGCACGAGTTCTCAAAAAAAGAAAAAAAAAGTCAGCAAGACTGGCAGTTACCTTACTTCTACCTTTCAAGTACTTGGAATTACATTCACATTCCTAGAGGATTTCATATGAGAGTCAAATAACATACTACAGTCTGTTTGTGTATTACCATCATATTTACAAATATTCTCAGCCAGAGTAGCTGAAGGTTTACTGCTAACAAAAGGCAAAACAAAACCTCCACGTTCCAATTCTTCGTTTTCTCCTTTAGCAAGCAAATAAAGCTTATTCTGTTATGGGAAAAGTGGGCAAAAACACCTGTCTGTTTCACCTCTAGAAGAATCTATAGTACTGGGGAATTCTTTTGTTAAGCTTAGCAGAGATTACAGATGTACATTTGATATTTTATTTACTGGCTGGAAACAGTGGAAAACTGTCCCCACATCAAGAAGATGGTATTTCCTACCTGCTGAATCTTCTTTGAGAAGTTCTTGTTGGATTTCTCTAGTGTCACTTCAAACCTATTGCAACCTATCAGAAAGATTTGAGAGTATGTAAACTGAAGCTGCCCTCATTCATGACTGCATATATTGCAAATAATTATGACAGCAAACCTAACACTGGAAGAATGACACTTCTAACATATCTGTGCTACTTTTTACTTAATAACTGAATGCATCTGAAGGTCCTCTACACAGTCAGGTGAAAATGTAAATTACACTTCTTGTACCTATCTGAGTGCCTCATCAAGAGTTACATTTTTGCCTTGTTGGAATTTAAGATTATAAGAATTATATTTAAGCAATTTGAAACCCAGCGATATCAAGATACCCAGTCTTTATTCACCAAATATTAGCAATTTAAATTGCTAGGGAGCACATCACTGCAAAATAAACATGAAAAAACACTACACCAAAAGGGTTTAAAAGGAGTTTTAGGGAGACAGACTTACAGGCACTTTCTGATGACATAACCTCTCCTGGCATTGATGCAAAAAAGGGGAAGAAATTTATCATGTGAGATAAGACACTAACAACTCAAGACTAGCATGTTCTGATCGGAATAGACAACCTACGCGTTTCAGAGAAAGCAAGTTGAATTCAGTCTGTAAAATCCAAGTAGCTACATAAGAACACCCTTCCAAAAGCTGAGAACTTGGAAACATACATTTGTTTTTCACTTTCCTGTCCTACGCTACACAGTATTACTGTGTTCAATAACATCAGTTTCTATACAATAGCAGATAATGTGAAATACAGATCTCTTTAGTGAAAATCAATTTTAACTAAACTGAAAATAGAATAGTTCTATTTGTGGCATCTCCAGCACAGACTGTGAACACTTACGAATGCCAGAGAGGCAGGAAGAAGAGTATATACATGACAGAACTCATTAGGAAGGATCCCTCTTCCCCATCCATGATGTTCATGGACCCACTGAATATATATGCTCTTTCACTAATCCAGCTCTTCATTAAAAGACAATGTCAAACCTCTGGGAACTGGCACATTACACTGCTTTTGCACATATTTGTATGCTGTAATCATAACAATTAGAGTAGCTTACTATATATTCAAACATACAGAAACCTGATAAATAACATACTTTAAAACAGAAAAAGAGGCTCACATGACTTGCTGTCTTTCTAGCACATCTGAAAAATGGTATGTACATTTTCACCAAAGATCATACACAAATATTCATTAAACTCTATGTAAGAAAAAAATCAGCAATTAAACACACTTGTGTTAAAATCACTATAGTCTCCTAAAGCGCAGGAAATAACACAATCAACTTCTCGTATCACTCTTAAAATCAACTTACCTGCATCTTTCTTGATCCTGTAAAGCAGAAGATGCCCTTGTTTGGTACCAACAAGGAGCCATTCCTCTACAAAGACAGGTGAGAAAAAGAGTCTAATTAGTTCAACAAACACTGCCTTTCCCAGCTGTGCTGGCTTTGGCTGAGGGAGAGCTAATTTCATAGTGCCTAGTATGGGGCTATGTTACATTTATCAGAATATTTGGGAACTTGTTTCAAATGCCAAGTGGTGACTACTCATCTCCTACCATCTCTCCAGTGGAAGTGCTCTGAAGTAGCTTTCATTCTCAGAGGAAGATAGCCAAGGATCAAGCAGTAAAACAGAATAACAGCCTAGACATCACATTCCACTTGTTTATACATAGGTAAAGCAGCAAACCACTGCACTTTCTATGCAGTCAAAAGAGGCAATAAACTCTTCTTCAGACATTATTATCACTGAGAGGACTAGTGCTGCATAGTGGGAAGTACTGTCAGAAAGAAAAACAAGGAGCTCTACGGGGATTTAATTGCTGCTTTATTAATATGTTTTTATAAGAACTCTCTCAAAGAGTCAACTATGTTTGCAAGGACGGTGCAAGCTTTGCTTAGGTGATAACTGGATCACTTGGACAACAAAGAATCATTCAAGATTTGTAAGAGAGAACCTTTTTATATATAAGCTTTAGGGCAGAATTTCAAACTCTTCCTCTTTACCAGACAAAAGGCATAGAATCTTTATATGGTCACACAATATGACTGCATTTCTTCCTCACTGAATATCATATAGGAAAGCAGCACACATAAATACTTCTCTCTATCTAGTACTCCCTCGTTACCAAATATATTGACATTTTAATAAAATCTTGTTTCCTGCAAGACCTTTCTTCCACTAGTTGGTACAAAAGCTGTAGAGACAGAATTACACCTCTTTTTACACAACCACACTGCCACAAGCCCGTATGTTTAGGCTTTTTCTCTACTTCAGCAAAATAAATGCTTTCAAAGAGAGGAAAGACAAAAGCTGCAATGCAGGAATAAACAATCTTCACATCCTCTCCAGTGCATAACTCCAGAATAAAAAATCCATGTATAAATGCGGCACAACTCAGGATATAATTTTGTCTTTAAAACAGATTAATGAGGGTCACAACTCTACCGTGTTTCGAGTTTAATTACCGATTTTATGTGATGGCAGTGTATCTGCCGGCACCTGCCCAAAGCTTTAATAAGCCTCATCAAGCCTTATCATTACGACAGCCGGTGCAATCCTGACTGTCGAGTATGCCCAAAACCATCACCTACAATTATATACCACTAACACACGCAAACAGATCCTAAACCTAAGGCTCCAGCGCACCGCCCGCACTGCAAGACAAATTTAAGCCAAAACACACGGGACGCTTTTCGGGCAGGACGCCGGTGGGCCGGCGGTGGCGGCCCTCGGGATGCCGGCACCCTGCGGCACAGCGGNGCCCCTTCCGCCCCGCCGCTTCCGGCCCGCGGCCCCGCGAAGCGCAGGTGGGCACGGCCGGGACCCGGTCCCCAGGGGGACTCTCCTCCCCCGGCATAACCCGTGTGCAGCTGCGTACAGCCCGGAGAGGGGACCGCGTGTAGCAAACGCTCCTCCTTTCCCACAGCGGCAGCAGGGGAGCCCCTGGCTGACATAAGCCAGAGAGGGCAGGAAAGTCGGCACGGTATACAAAAACCGACCTGCATAACCCCAGGCAACCATATGAGAATAGCAGGGACTATCTTTCAAGTAAATGTCTGCTTTGGGAGGTCATAAATTGTACTTCAATAAAAACTTACCCTATGAACTTGCCCACTGAAGTTGAATCTGCAGGAGATCTTTACGTGTTACTTTGTCCCTTCCAGAACAGGCCACAGTTGCGTTCACTTTAGTCATGGAGAGGTAAAACATTCACAATCACTGACTTAGAAACTAAACTAAACCAAATTAAAAAAACACATGACACTAAGTTCTCCAAACGTTCACCAACAGAGATCGCTGTTTTAGAAAGCAGGAACTGAGGGCACTCTGTGCTGGGAGATCAAAGCACAGGAATGGGAGAAGGTGTCCTTGCATCCAGCTCCTTTCCTGCTCAGGAACAAAACCTTGTTAAAGCACAAAGCTGTGCTAAGTCACATCCTCTTTTCAGATACCAGCACTGCAAATTGCCAAAGGAGTTATGGCTCAGGCATGTAGCTGGTCTCCTTCACCTAGGATCCCTACAAAAGGAAAAGGGATATAGCAGTGACTTAGCGAGAGGAAACACAAGTTTCAATAACACTAGGTAATAAGGACTTCAATCCAAATGGTTGTAACCCAGAGAGCAAATTATTTGCGAGGGATTGGCCTCTTCAGGTTTTAAGAAGTACCATACTTTTCCTTTAGCATACAACATAACATGCTGTATAAAGTGAACAGGAGGATAAACAAAGCCCACAAACTCACACACCTCTGCATCTGCAGCATAAGACATCCTATCCCAGGTCTTATGATCCTGACTCACTCTCTATCAAGCCTGTGATTCTGTCATTTCTTTACCATGCCATGTGACCTCTTACTCAGTCCCTCCTTCAGAGTTCTCAGCAGGAACATCTTGTCACCCTAACGAAAGGCTAAGCAACATCACCTTCTTCACTATGTTTTCAGTTTTCTACATGGTATGCACATGCTACAGTTGCAACAGTAGCATCACAGCTACTTGTCACAAATAAATCTATACAGAACTAATCAGACACAGTAACTCTTAAAAGACTCCTGTCAGATATTTATTTTTTCCTCTTAGGTAGAACATTATTAGGAACAGCATGTTGAAGATATTTGAAGTCATCAGCCAAATTTCCTAATGAAAATTCAGCTTTTCCACATCATTCTAGTTAATAAAAACTCTTGCAGATCTCAGAACTAAGAGCAGATCTTTTGTCCCTCCAGCTCACCAAGTCTTTCAGAATAGCTTGCATGGTTTAAAAATTATAATGCCCTTTTGATAGAATGGGTATAAATTTGAATTGTCTTCCCTGTTTACATAATTAAAGTAACAACCTGCAGGAATTCTGGTTTCAGGCATTCTAGCAAGCTAGGTTGCTGATGAAGCTTTCCTGAGCTTTTTCAAGTCATGGAGCCAACACATCTTTAGGAGTAAAACCAGGTTTCAGAAGAGGCAAAGATCCCCTCAGTAGAACCAACATACTTGACCAAACATGCTTTTCGGGGTAGAGGCTGCGTTGCTGCAACTCCCTTGCACACACCCCCTTTGCTCCTCACCCACATCTCATCCACTGCCTTTAGCCATCTATCCTGCAATCCTAATTACAGGAGCAGCTGTGCACACGCCATAGCCCACACACTGTTATGGAAGCTGGGCTCTCACACAATTTTTCCATAAGACTGGAAACAAATCACAGCACACACTTGCTGTATGCTAGGAAGCAGATGCTACCTTCCCAGGATAAAAAAACTCTGCTAAACAAGTGGAAGATCAGAAACAGCTAACCAAGGGATCAACAAGTCCACTGTGAAATTCAGGACAACTTCAAATACTGCTTCAAATAAGTACAAGGATGGAAGAATGGAAGGCAGCAGCTTGCTTGAGACCTGCCACTGTAGTCATGGGTCATATGCACCACACTGCATTTATTTTAGTCTTTAAATTACTAATTAAACTATGAACGCAGTCAGGGAAACTGTCTAGATCTTTTACTTTGTTCAGAAATTTATGATTTGCTCTATCTGTATTTACTTTTCAAATAACAGACTTCCACTCTATTGACAATTTAACAAGAAAAAAAAAAACAAACCTGTTGAGAATAACTGCATCATAATTACCGTGCAATAAAGAGCTAAAATCAGGGAGCTTTGTGAAGATGTTAACACTTCCTCCTGTGAGACAACAGGCAGTAAGAAAGTGGAAGGACGCAATATAAGCCTTTCTCCTCTTTGCCTAGCCTTTATTAAATAGTACATACAAACTTCTGTGCTTCCAGTAGAGAACATTTTTACCTATTTGTTTCAAAAAAACCCAAACAATCCAAAACAATAGGACTTAAAAAAAAACAAAACCCCCCATTAAATAGCAAGCTTTGTGTAGTTTTACTTCACAAAATTTCCTCTCCCCAAAAGAACTTTTTTTTTCATCTGTATCAATGAAGCATAGCAAATTGAAGGTGTTTTTTAATTAAAGAGTCTATCTGTGGCCTAAAGAGGATGGCAGAAGAGCTCCAGCAACTCTTGCAGAAGCAGAGTGAGGTGCTCTAACCACAGGTTTATTTTCTCTGCCCATTTGCTGAGGGTCTGCTGCCCTACAGCACAGCTAGCAGAAGATACTATGTCCTTGTGCCTCAGCTACTCTACTGTAAAGTGCCATGTTTCAGCTTGAATTGCTGATAGATGAACTACAGCTAAGCTACCAGACCTTACAGTGGAATGAATGAAGTACAGGCACATGTTTATTTCTGCTGACATAGCTATGAGTGAAGAACCAGAAAAGCTGACTCCCTATGCCATTCCAGCAGCAGCCACATCTGCTCCCAAGCTGTCCAGCTGCAGCTTGCCTGGTAACCATCAGTTGTAAAGGTTATGAACCCAAATTAGACCTTTTGTCATGCAGTCCCCAGTGGGTTTCCATGGGGAAGTTATTGCAAGTGTAGCCTTTACAGCCAAGCAAAAACTAAAACAGAACACCAAATGCTCTTTTTCGTTTCAAAAGGAGAAACAAAATGCAATTACATAGAAGTCTGCAACTTTTGACTGAAACACAGTGATCTCAGAGTGCCTCTTGGCCACAGGGACCAATTGGGACTGGAAAGCTCATCAAATCACTTACATGGGAAGCAATTCTAAACAGACACTGGGAACAGAACCATCCCAGCACTGTGCACTCCCCACAAAGCCTCTTTTTAGTAAGGTAGGCAGTGCTTGCACCCTCTAGAAAGCAATGCCCTATTCTTGTAGAAAAGTGCCAACTTCTTGGTGGGAGATGTTATGTGTAAAGGGAGGAGAGCTGTGCTGAGTCATCTAGTTAGTATCTGCTTAACATGTGTGGTCAAGCACTTTTGGAGCACGGCAAGAGTGGGTTTGGTGATGTTTGGGTTTGTTGTTTTATTTGTTGTTTTAAATTAAACCATGCAACATATGAAAAACAGGGGCAAATCCTTTTTCCAGGCATCCACCACATTGCCGGCAATGAGATGTGCCACAATAGCAAGTGTTAGCTCTAGACAGCTGTTACCTACAGGTCAATGGCATTTAAAATAGAAAATCTTTCATACACAGTGTTATGAATAAAATTGCACTTGATTTTGTTAAAAACTCATATCACTGTAACTTTTCCAAATATTTCCATTCTGGCATCTTAGATTTCTTCATCAACAGGAGCTTCACTCTAAAACCCTCTCGTGCATATTGGACACATGACATACAACAGCAGTTGTATCTACCAGAAAATGGGTCTGTTGTTTCTTCAGTGCTTATTTCTAGCTGTCCCCACCCTCCCCCCAAAAAGGTACGGGCATTTCACCTCTAGGTGTCAATTGTAACATTGAAATATAAACTCCTCAAGGAGACATTAGGAATTTTAGTTTCACAGATTAAATATTTGAAAAGTTACAGAAGGTGCTGGAATAGTACATACGTAAATTGCTTAAAAATCCAAACTTGCAGCAACTTTGTAAATTCAAATTTCCAAAAGGTTTATAATGTCCTTGTGAACTTCTTCCACAGCAAGACACCCTCCATGACAGTAAACCATCAAACTTTCAAGGCTGAAATCAGGAAACAAATCAGCAGGATGCACTTGTTCCACCAAGCAACTTTAAAAGAGGCGTCTCCACTTCCAATAGCAAAAAGTTACTCCTTCATTCCATTTTGGACCTTTCGAAGTGTGTAATCATTCTTTCCTGAAAAATAAAATACCCAGTGTTGTCATTTCCCCCTGTAGGTTTATCTTACTCAGAATGTGCACATTCACAACAAATGTAAACTCATACGCTTTTTAAGCGAGGAGTCCAATTTACCCAGCAGATAGATCACATTTTTTAGAACACATATTTAGAACACATGTTTGTATTCTAAGAAGTTGTATCATGGTTGTCCCCACTATCTTTCCCCCCTTGTAGTATTTTACTGCTGCACTGACAAGATCAGAGTTCAGTTCTAATAAGCCAAGTCCTTATCAGCTGTCTCATGACTCCTTTGGCATGTCAGAAGACTAATTTCAACTGAAGACTTCTTTACTGACCTCATCTGAATCCAGAAGAGCTGGAAGAGCACTGCGGGGAGGGGGAGAAAAAAGTTAAAATAATTAGAGCACACTCTAAAAGCATGCTATTGACAATAATTTCCAAGCTTACATTGCTTTTTAGAGCACAGAAGAGCAACAAGAAAAACCTTTCAATTTAACAGAAATTAGAGAAAGATACACAAAAAAGGAAGAGCCCAAGGAGTATCCGGAATGACCTTCCCAGTTTTAAAATTGCTTTTTTCTATGCTTCTCATTACCAAGTGAACAACTTCCACATTTCCAAATAAGTCACATCATTCATACAGGAACACTGCTGAATGACACTGAAGACATTTATAATATGGGACCACGTTGTAAAAACACAACCCAGAAATCAAACAAGTTCCACTGGTACTCCAGCCTTTCCAGCTACAATAAACCTCCCATCTATCAGGATCGTGTCTCTTTACAACCCTGATCAGATTCTCAGGAATGGAAAACCCTGCAGCAGATTACCTCAAAGTGCCCTTTCTCAGCTTACATGAGTCTAGTCTTTTTTTTTCTTAAGAAATCCTATCAGTCTTCAAAAAAATCAGTATCAGAACTGGAAAAACCAAATTCAAATGAGAAAACGCACTCTTTCATCCTCTTGAAACTTAACCTAATTTGTCTTTACCTCACTTCAAGTAAAGTTTTCTATTTTAATCCAGAGCCTCTGCCAAAATACCTGTTCAAATTTGTCAACATAATTAATCTGTGAACTTTGGTTTTGCTATGAAAAATGCAGACACAGGCATTGACATTTTCAGGATGCAAAAGTTATTAAAAGCAGAACACATACAGACAGCATACACAGCTGACTACATTGACAGAAGTGTAAAAATGATAACAGATATTCCAAATTAAGTTGAAAATTAAATTACATTATTCCGTGCTTTACATTCAGCAAGATACTCAGTGGTCTTTTCAAAGCACTAAACAGAAAGAGGGTTGGTTTGTTCTTTGTCTTCTGGATTGAACTTTAGCAAAGCGCAAAGCAGCCTGTGGTTTCACAGTCCAACACAGTATTGTGTAAGTCAGCACGCTCAAGTCTGACAGACTGCATACAGCCAAGTGTCATCACACTGAGAAGACAGAGGCCAGTGCCGGGCTGAACTCAGTCTTTGCTCATGTTAGCACAGCATACAAGTTATAAGGCATTCTAATGCATTTGTGTTCCTGAGGGCAAGGAACCTGCTTTTACTGTGACTGTAAAAATACTCACACATCTGTCACTGATGAAGGAACATTCTCCTCTACCCACTTCAGGTCATCCTCCTGCTAAAAGTACAGAAATTAAACAGAAAAGTCAGTTTTCCCAAAACGCTGTCACATGGAAGCCTTTTCTTCTCAACCTACTTGACAAAAAACAATGTATTTATAATCTCAGTTTAAAAATTAAACGGAAACAAAAACAAACAAATACGAAAACTACCTTTAATTTCATCTCTGAATCACAGAAAACACATTCCAAGGAAAAAAAAGAAAAAGAATCAAGAAAAACCCACCTATAACTTGCTGTGAACTCTAATAGTCTAATGGTGACTAGGAAAAGCAGGCCCTCAGGACACTTTGGTTATTTACATAATCTCCCACCAAAAAATACTATGTTTTGAAGATGTTAATAGATGAAAAAATATAAAAAACACAAGTTAGATTTATCAAAGGTAAGTTAAACCATATTGTTAGGATTTCTCATTTCTATCTGGTGAACAGCCTCTGAAGTGTCTTAATTTTCATGTTATCCTCAGGTAAGCAGTATACAGCTGCAACCAACCTTTGAGAGAAACAATGTCCAGGACAAAAATATGACTGCTATTATAATGAATTCCAACAGGTTCTTGCCACTTTTAAATTTATGGATAAATTCCATGAAAAGATTCCAATACATCATTTATAGGTTCTAGCTGAATGTGGCTTATAAGCCACGTCGAAAAAAATGCATGTTACCCCAAAGTATTTGGGTAGGTACATAACAATATCCACATTGCCCTATTTGAATAATGAATCACAGACCTCACAACTAGAAGGCAACATTTAAAATATGGCTCAGCCTCCCTTTCGGACTAGCAAATTTGTTAAAGTATTACTCATTATCAGAATATTGTATTATACAGTTCTATCTATACTGGATTGCACAAACACCTAAAGAACAGACTGAATTCTGAAGTCTCCATTGTACTTACAGGAAATCTGATGAAAAACCTGTATTCACTTTCTTTTCAGAAGTACTGTAAACTTACAGTACTTTGACTCACACTCTGAAGCAAACCAAAAAGCTCACATTTATTGGCTCAAAACTTTGCATATTTGTGAGCTGCTACTGGGAGCAAACAAAGAGGAGATGAATCTGTATTTTTCAAGGTAGAGAGGGCATACTCACAGCTTTATTTGCTTTTACATTCCCATTCGGTTCTTGCTTTGTACTTCTCATTTTCATTCCCTCTGAAAACAAAAGAAGAAAAAAAGATTGGCATAACTGAACTATAACTGTTTGTAGACTGTAAGTGAAAGCATTGAGTATTCATTCAGGAACTTTCACCAAATGCAGAGAGATAGACAAGTTAATGATTAGAGACTGCGTTTCTTTGAAAAGCTTGTAGTAATTTTTCCTGACAGGTGGAATACCTAGTTTTTCCTGAATTTTGAGATTTTACCTAGGAAATATAGATTTTTAGTCATTTTATTTAAGCCAGACATCAGCAACACAGAACTTAGACACAGCTGCCCAGAGAGGCTGTGAAATCTCCATCCTTGGAGATACTCAAAAGCCACCTGGACATGGCCCAGGGCAACCTGTTCTAGGTAACTCTGCTTAAGCAGGGGGGTTTGGACAGGATGACCTCCAGAGGTCCCTTCCAGCCTCAACCATTCTGAGACACAGGCAACTCCCAAAGTTTATTTTACCTACTGATAAGTCGATCAGCCACTTGGTTGACCTACAAGCTGAAAAGCAGCATGCATCTCCCAGCCTGACAGACAGGCAGATAGAGCTGATTTGCCAAATGTACATAATGGATTACACACTCCTCCTCAGCTCCTAAACAAGGCAAGCAGCACTGATACATCCCAACATAACGGATTTGTGGACAGACAGCAGCAGGTATGTGGCCCTACCTTTTACACAGCTTACAGAGAGGTGTTACAATAAAAAATTTCACAAACAAACATCTTCATCCCTATGTTTGCACTGGACATTTCTATGTTAGGCCCTAACATGGAAAATTAAGAAGGTTGCAGAGTTCACATAATAAATGAAAATTCTTAAATGGGATTTTAAAATAAAACTGCACACTAAACAACTGCTTAGCAACAATATCGAGATCCTTGTCATCATGACAGGATTCAAACCTACAACTTGACGTATTCAATAAAACAAAGTCCACTGGACATGGCAAAACAACCACAACAGTAGCAGTGTCAACCAAAAACCCCAGAATGAAACACTGGCAACATAAATACTAAATATAAAACCAATATTTTCTCTACAACTACATGTATCAATGGCAATTGACTCTGCTTTTCCAACAATAGTGAATTTTTTGCCAGAGCAAGACACTTTCCTCCACAAAAGTGTCCTTTTGCAACACAGAAATTAGGTGGAAAAAATTTTCTCTTACCAAAGCTTTCCTTTAACATTGGCTCTTTCTGCTCATCATCATCCTCTTCTTCTGACAGAGGTGAGAAAGCAAACCTTCAGGAGTGAAAGAATGAAAGCATCTTAGAATTGTATCTCTTGCCTCCCAAGAGATCCATTACCCCAACATTCACATGACTCGATTATTCTGTTTAGTCCGTTGTTTTTAAGACCAATGCTGAACTACATAATCAAAAGTTTAAGTCACTTCTTTTAAAGTAAGTTCAACACCAGGAACAGACAGATTTTATCTGTGTGACTTCTCTCTGTTTACTCTTCCTCAAGCCCCTTTACACACTGCTTAGTATCCTTACGGATCCATATACAGTAAATAAAAATCACCCACCAGTACTTCTTTGAATAAACAAGCATTCCCAAACCCAGTATTTTTAGGAAGAGGTAAGAAAAGCTGAACCTTTGGTTGTTGGCAGATGGTCTCCACAGAATCATGATGACAAAAAGGATCATTGAAAACAATAAACGCCAGATGGCATCATCCACCCATAGCTCCTGCCAGTCCTGTCAAGAAATACAGGAGCACAAATGGAAAGTGTTGTGAAGCAAGAAATTCCATAACCTTATCTCTTTCCAATGGTGAACTATAGGTATCTGTCAAAGAGGCTCATTATCCACAACAGTGAGAATTTTAGAATGTGGTGTTATGTGGCAATCTCACTGCCAAATGTAAACTTGTCAAGAGGCAGCAATTGTAGAAAGCATTCAATATAAACTCACCGACTGACAGTCCACCAGCCTGAACTTCATGGTGGTCCAGATGATAAATACAATAGATGCTGCAATATTCAAACAAACAAGCTGCTTACTACTACAAAAGATGCCAATTCAAATATCCCACTAAAAGGACTGTGTTTCCCAAACAAAAACCAAAGACCTAAACAGTGAAGTTTTGAAATCCAATTCAATAGTTTCGGAAAACAAGAGATGGATTTATTGCTATGATCTTATACAGTAATTTAAGCACAGACCAGAGCTTAAATTTTGCTCATTTCTTCAGAGACACGAGGCATAAATCAAGTATGAAGTAGTTAATAAACTCCTCGCTCCTATTCATTATTCTTTTACTTTTATCTAGCCTCCAAATCATGTTTTTCATTATCAGCTGACAAACAAAGCTTACCTTACTAAACAATCTGATCTGCTTGAATGCCTTAAGCATTCAGATCTTGACCCACAACAATTCCAACACTCAAACTATGCTTTCATCACAATTTTAGAAGAGACTTCCCTCCACTAAGGTATTCTAAACTGACTAAGAACCAGGTGCTGGAATGTGCTTTTTTTATTGTTTAAATAAAAAAGCAAAATCTTTAGAAGTTTTCTGCTCATTGTATTGATAGCAGAGCACGTGGAAGCACCACAAAATTTATTCTTGAAGTTCAGTTCATCACTACTATAAATGAAAAAAGAAACTGAATCCGTATTCTTCCAGAATACAGAGGGCATTACGTTAAAATATGAATATAGTTTTTCCAAGAATCACTCTGATCCTTCAGCTCTCTGATCTTCAGACATCTTAAAAATCCCATAGTATAGAGTGATACTGCAGTTTTGGCAGAAAGTATCTGTGAAGTTAACAGCACAGGATAATAATCTTTTGCCCCCAACAACCTGTAATTAGGGGATCTGAGTTACTACTGATCTAATGAACATCAGGACTAATAATCCACTCTCTCCGAAATGCCAACATAACACTTGACAAAGGCCCACTGTTAGAAATGGCTCAAGTATTAGAAATCCCAAGAACCTGGACTGTATTTACAGAAAGGTCACCAAACTTAAAGATTTGCTTTAGTGACCAAACCAAGCCATATATGGAAATGGAAGTAGCCTTATTTGATAATTTTCTGCTTACCTGCTACTGCCAAGATGAGCGTGTTGGTGAAGTGCCGATACAAAGAAAGTTTCACAACATTCCTTCGAAGTTTTAGTAGCTTCATTGTTTGAGTTAAGCTGATGAATATGTATGGAAAGTCAAGGAAAAGCCTCTAAAGGGACAATCTGGTCAGACTTAGTATGTGGACAACACAGATCTTATGATCAACAGCTCTCCAACTCCCCAACAGCCTTCCAAAAAGTTAGATCATTCTCAGTAGAAGAAAAGATTGATCCTATGGCAAAGGTAACAAAGAGCAGAATCCATCCCTTTCACGTGACTTAGTCATCTACACCTATAACTCTTGTCACACAAAGATGGTATCCAAGCATCTCTTTTGGGCAATGGCCCATTCCTCCAGAAAAGCGTCAGCTGGACTTCTGATAAAAGTCAAATCTGAACTAGAAATGAGTTAAAATCCACTTAATGCATACAGGCACCTTCATACTTTCTTTTCTATTTTATTCCCACAGTGACAAAACAAGTGGTCAGAAGAGACATCATGGCAGGGGAGAACTGTGATTTTCCTGGCTGAGCAGCAAGCTACTAACATTTTAAATAGAGATTTTGTGACTTTCATTAAGAACACTTTATAGGGATTTTGCTATACAGGAGTTCAGCACATGATGTCAGCTACTCAAGTTACACAAGATTACGGCTGCTTGTCAAGACAAGAAAAAATTAACTGCCCCATTTTGTCACCTACTTCAAGATTATTTCAAATTTTATAGAAAGACTTTTAGGTTTGATGCTGCTAAGCAACTTTAAACTGAGTCATAAGAACATAAACCAAGACAGTTTTCCAAAGGCTCTCCTTCTATGGTGCCATGACATGCTACACTGGAACAAATTACTTTCATACTCAAAAATCAGAGACTGATAAGACAGACTATATTCAAGAGCAGCTTTAACACAGATTCATCCAGTGCAAGAAAAACTAGGTAAGAAGTAGGTAGCAGGAGCTTACCTGAACACGCAATTACAGAAGTTCTATGACCTTTACCAGAAGTAGAAAAAGATATATATTTGAAGCGTATTTTTAAAAAAAAGTTCAGCCAAAAAGATTCCCAAAAAAACAAAACTTAAAAGAAAACACACCCAACCAAGTAAAACAGTGAAGGATATCCACCAGCACAGGGCAGTATCTAGGAAAGCCAAGGGAATAAAAGCCAAGGAGGCAAGATCATTCTGGGCCTGGAGACAAAGAGAGAGCCAATAAGAACAAACTGAAAAGAAAACAAGGTACAGAAGTGAGGAGGGTCGGGCTATTTTATGCGAAACCACAAATACACCACTACAGTGTTTCTGAGCTTTGCTACAGAAACAGAGGGCTTGAACCAATAGTTTAGCCCAAAACACAGAGCGGAACTGACAATATCATGTTGTCAGTTCCCAGTTCTCCACCAGCAAGGCAAGAAGCAGTTTTCCAGATTAAGTCAATCTAGTGCTGTTAAAATGAGTCTCTGCCAAAGCAATTGCTGTGATTAATTGCTCCGGCCACTTCTGTTACAGAAAATTAGCAATTGGCTTGTTAAGAGATGTATTAAGTAAATCTTTTACACTATCCATGTACAAACTGAAAGCTCCACTGGCAATCCTGAGTTTGACTAAAGAGGCAAAACTTGCCTTTGTGTGTACATCAAAAACTATCGAAGTCCTAACGGAAACACACAAACCACCTTTTATTCCTTTTAAGTCTAAGACACAATTAATAAGCTGTGAATAAGCTTGTAGCATTTTGCAGTTTATAAAAGGATATCCACAAAATAATACAGGCATCAATCATGGACAGCGCCAAGTTTGCTATCAGAGCCACAGTGTCATAGAAAAACTGGAAAAGTACCAAATATGTGAGAGGTTAAAAACCTTATCCAAAAATACCAAAAACAGAACAACAGAAATCTACGTCCCAAGTTGTACTTCTTAATGAATCCAGTAGCAGCAGCACTCACACACACTTTCCAGGCACAGCCTGCAAAACTGGAGTGTGAGGATTTGCGCTGTTTGTTGTTTTGCCTTTCTTTTTTTTCCTTTCATTTTTTTGGTGTTTTTTTTTTATTTTTAATTCCTGGGTTGGGTCTTTTTGACTCATGGCCAGGTGACCCAAGCTCCACGTTTGTGTCTGCATCGAGCCCTACCTAATACAAAGTATTAGACACTAGGGTCCAAGCTGAAACCTGACTAATAAGAGAACTAGAGTTATTTCAAAATATACAGAATTATATCCAAGTAAATAGAGAAGACACTGAACATTAAATAATTGTCAATAATCCATACCCACAGTCTCAGAATTTAACCACTTCATTGTCTCTGCTCCCATTCAGCATAGCTTTAGGACTGTTGTTTAGCATACAAGTAAGTAACGTCAACAGTGCTTGTGGCATATGGGAAAATTCAAGCAGTTATTACTGACCCCTGTGACTCTAAGAACACCTTCCATGCCAGAAAATAATAGATAAAGGGCTCCAGCCATAACTACTTTGTGAAGAGTAACTCCAAGGCGAGGCCTGTAGGAAAACAAAGTGAAATTCGGATTAGGGGGGGAACAAAAAGTGAAATCCTGTCAACTTGAGCCTAACATAAGGTATGAAGCACATGAATAAAGGGTCCTTGTGACAAGACACTTCTGGATCCAGAAATAATTTTAATATGGTACTCAAAATGTACTACTCCTTTTGTCTTATGGTATGATGTGGCCAAGGGAGAGATTGGTAGCAGTCCTGTTTCCTAGTTAACCTGTTTAGCTTCTTACAACCATTTCAAGAAGTCACATCCCCCTTCTTGACCAGCATACCCACACCTACCAAAAACTTCCACTACCACATTGCATGTTTTCTTACCATTGAATACAGCTGGGGCAGACAGATGAGCAGCAATCCTAGCAAGAGAAGTTTCCTAAAGCAGATCTCCTCTACTACCAGTGACTCTTGACCTCCTGCATTTCTAGAAGCTCCCCCTCACCCAGAAGACAGGCATATAAAGCTCCCATTCCACTCAGTGGAGTATCTCAACAATGACTCAGAAACCCACCATACAGTAGTACACAGAAACAGATGCAAAGAGGAATAATAGCAATATGGAACTGTATGTCTCTGTTTACTAGTGAAGAAGTCTAGACCTTTACAGCACTTAATTAAAGCACATAGCTTTTAACAAGCAAAGTACAGGGAGACGAATACTGCTACAAGTTATTAAAAACCAGTAGTGAAAATCTTTTAAATAGAACAGAACAAACCTGTAACACAATTACTCACTTGACTATGCCATATCCCAGGCTGACTATGATGACCAGAGTTCGAGCCAATGAGCGCTTCACAGCAGAAAGTAGTTCTGCCAGGATTACTGCTCCTTGAACTACCAAAAGCAGAGGAAGTTATTAAAATATAATTTCTATTTTGTTAACTATTGCATGCAATTGTAGTACAGGAGCAAGCATAGAAGGCAGGCTACTAAAGTGTATAATCTTTTTATTACCTACATCTGGAGTAAGCTTTCAGAAAAGATAGGTCACTTGGCATTAAAAAAAAAGCTTTTACATCCATAGAAAGTGGAGAGTAAATGATTCATAAAACATCCATAAGATCAGCCTGGATATTCTTCCACGCATGTCAGCCAATCAGTACTATGGATGTGGCCAATTAGCAAAGTCAATGGTATTTTTCTTGCAGATTCGTATGCATCCAGCCTCAAAATTCAAAATCAGACTACCACAGTTTTATGTGAAGGGCATCTCTTAAAATGGTATTAAATGAATACCAAGGGTTATCTACAATGCTGTCATGTTGAACATGGAGTTTCAAAGCATCTTTCCAAGGACAATACCAATTTCCAGAAATTATTTAAAAACTACACTTAGGAAGTCCTATTTTAAACTTCAAGCCGACACTACAGTGTATACTCTCCAAAATATAGCATTCTACATACCTAAGACACTACACTGAGAAGTCAGACTAAGCAACAGCATTTTAGCTTTAGAAGAACACAGAGCATCATGTGTACAACATATGAAAAATACAGAAACTCCGGTTCCCTGTTCTTTGTTTTGAAACAATCCTCAAGCAATCATATACTTAATATACATCTGTCACCTCAACTTAGCATAAGCCATTAGCGCTACACCTCATCAATTAAACTGGAAGATGCACCTGTCACCTACCAGATTCCCCTGTGTAGCGAATATTCTGGAACTCTGCATAGAAAACTGCTTTCTCCAGCATCCCCAGGAAGATAACAGCACCAATCCAGAACTGGATCCTCAGGAGATCCCGCCAGTAACAGGCTGACCATGCAAGCCACAGAACTCCAAAGAATACGTACACAATACACATCACCATGAAAAACTATTACACAAAAAGAAATAAGAAATAGGAACTTTAGACCCAGTAAAATAACTTCCTTGTTTCCATTCCAAAGCTGTAAGATAACTCAATTTTGTCTCAAGTATAACAACTCTAGAAGTTTTTAAACAGACTGTTTCATTTGTTTTCTCTGGATTCTATAACAGTAACAGTCTAATTTCTCACTGCCAACAAAGAGAATCAGAGTAATTCACTTTATGAGCAATTTCTCTCTTGAAGAGTAGTCTGCCAATCTATTCACAGGCAGTTTTTCTAAGAAAGAAGTCATGTGCTACTAGATTTTAAAAACTCAAGCAAACAGATACTATAAACTCTATTCTATTCCTTCTCACATATTATTCTATTAATAACTTCATCATACATTTACAGTATTCTGCAAATAAACTTACAGGTCATCTTTACACACCATTCCATAGAACAGAGATAAGCAACTAACGCTTGTAAGTCCTCTGTTCAAATAACTCAACAATTTTTCTCAAAAGTTAATTTCCAGCAAACTCAGGTTTTGACCAAGCTTTAGGTCAGCCAAAAACCTGAAATTGAAGAAGAAACCCAGATACTCATTTAAATATTAACATTTTTGGGGTTGTTTTTTCTTTTGGTCCAGTGTTACTTGCTTGAGAAGAACTTTCATGGTACATCTCCTACAGGAAACAATATGCTTGACAATGCTACTCAGTAGTAAATTTTCTAAAAGTCAGCATCATACCACAGCAAGTTAAATTTGCAAAAAGCACACTAAGAGGGATTAGAAGGAGAGTAAGACATTAAACCAATACAGGACATACTTAGCCAAAGTATAGGACAGCAATAATGAAGCAGTCTCCTCTTCCAGAAGGAAGACTTTTATTTTTTTTAAACCAAGCAAACACTGAAATTATGGCACAATCCATTGAAACTTTCACAAACTGAAAACACCTTCCTTAGGAGAACCTTAGAGATTTTCACATCTGACTAATCCATGCATTTCAAATGGTAAGGACATAGGCATGACAGTACATGTGCAGATGTTCCATTATGGAAAAATTTAGAGAGACAGACCTTTTTCTGGACCTGTCACATGGGATATTCACACTGCTGAATTACATTTCAGTAGAGCTGCTGGTGGCTTTTACTTCTGCAGGAAGTAAAATGTGTGTTTCAGAAATGCTGTCAGGCTGTTCTTGCCAACACAGTGAGGCCAGAGACCTTACTTGTTACTGATCCCCAGCTAAAGTTTGCCTTCACTACGTAAACATTTTAAGTTCTTTTATTTTTTAGCCTTCTCAACAGAGGAAACTACCAACCAAGTCAATAACTGTTGAATAAAAAGAGGATTAGCTCTTTGTAGCTCAATTATGCTTTCACTGTTAGGCAGTATTAAAGACCTCCTCATGGAGTGTAAGACAGCTAGTGGAGGAAGAAAGATTAAGCTGCAAAAGAACAAAGAAAGCAGTGACAAATGAAAGAGTAGCTGCAAACAAAAGCATAGAATAGCAAATTCTATAAGATGTGAGCTAACAAGAATAACAGTGTCAGTAAAAATGCTCAGTTTAGAGCTAACGATACTGATAACTTCAGAAACTACAAATTAACATCCATTAATTCAAACAATCCAGAGAAGGACAACATTAATGGCATGTGCAAGCATCTGAAATCAGATGTCTGTTTTCCCTACCCTTAGTAACCTTGCACTTAGTAGAAAGAAAAAAAAAACAGAACAGCCCCCCCAAAAAACAAAACAAAATTAAAAAAAAAAACCAAAAAAAACCACAACAAAACAAAACAAAAAAAAAACCTCAAACCAAATAAATGAAAAGCCCCACCAAAGCCAAAAGGACTAAGTAACTTTTTCTCCTGAGACACTGGATCTGTGTTTCCTGAAATATGAAAGCAGACTATTTAACTGACATTCAAATCAACTGGCAATTTTAGAGATCAAAGAAAAGTTGGTTTACTTACAATCATCAGAGGATAGTCCGCAAGCGAGAGATACTCATACGGCCCCTTCAGTTCTACTGTCACTGTCGAAAGACAATCCAATAACCAAATTGAACAAGAACCAAAAAAAGGAAGCCAGGAATTAACTGATATTCACTCAAGCGTAAAGAAATTACATGTCTTCACATAGCTTTTTAAATCTAACTTGCACTTCAATAAAGAACATTAAGACTCACAACACACTCAGCTAAAAGAATGCAATTAAAATTACACGCTCCATTACCAAGTAACTCATGGCAGTACTTAAAAGTAATTTTTGCTGGAGACTCATGTGTAACAAGAAAAATGCAGGAACACATGTAAGTTAACCCCTTAGGGGTTTTTCAAACTTCTCTGAAATCTGAATACGTTATCAAGGCATGGTTAGATGTACTATAACTTCAAGGTGACAATTACAATCTTTGTACTCTATATGTCTTGAGCTTATTAATATAAACCACTGTATTGGACTGCACATTTTTGAAACAAAATACCAAGCCTCAAAATTGAAATCCTTGGGATTCTTCGTTTCCATCAGTAATTTGACAGAACAGTCTTAGGATCTTCAAGACACTACCAAGCACCTATTTTCTTAGGATAAGAAACCTGTAGTAATACTTACACTTATGTGAAGTGAAAGATTGTGTCTTATGAAATTGAACCATACACGATATACTAAAAATACCTTAGAATACAGTCAGACTGGTAATACATAAAATGGTGCTGTATTTTCATATTTCTGTATAAACAGCTATCTTACTTGTAAAGAGCTTATTTTGATATGAGGAAGGTGTTGTTCTCTCCATTCTTTTAACTCTGGTAATAGAATCCTTTGCAGTTGTAATTCCAATTTGCACAATAAATATATATGGTCCATCTCGCCAAGTTTTGATAACAGCATTCATTGCCTAAAAATAAAACATCAAAATGTAAGCAGTGCACAATGGGGAGACAAGAAAAAGACAATTAGATTAGCCATATATGGGTGATATCTTCGATGTAAATATAAAATTCTCCTTTTCTTAGGCCTAAAACTTGTAAATAAATATTTGATATGTAATTTTTTTTATGTTAATTAGACATAATGTTTAAAATTCAGTTATGTGAATCCAGAAGAATCCTCAAACACCTGAGAGGTGAACAGGGCTTTTTTTGCAAATTTAATACTGGCTTACTATAAGAGTACTCAAAGGTATTGCAAAAGCTACAACAAATTCAGGAGAGCATCCTACTCTTGGTTTTCAGACTAGAAGCATTAGGACCATCACAGAGATATGTATTTCCTGCCGCAATCAACTGTCTGGGAACTGCACAGCTGCATGTAACTCAGATCCCTGCTGAAGGAGGAATTTTACAGTGTAAGACACAAGAGGTAGCTGAGAGGTAAAAGATTTCCATAGTGGTCATTTCCTGTGGACTCTTACTACTACAGTTCCTGCAACAGCTCTTGTATCTGTTAAGACTCAAATCCTGCCAATGAACTAACAGAGTAAGCTTGTCCAGATAAATATTGGCACCATAAAACAAATCAGCATACAAAAGTGTTAATTCCACAACTGAAGAAGTTCTAGCCTTCTCAGAAACTGCAGTATTTACCAGGAGCTTTAAAGTTAACACTAAGATTATCTACAAGTATGCCACTCACATGACTACTGCAGAACTGCCACAAAGACCTTTTTTTTATATCAGCCTCCCCAAGAGAATTTCAGTATTAAGAGCATGCATTTCTTTTAAGAAACCTCCTGACTACAAGACATAAAGCTAACAGAATATTATGTATCGAGAAAAGTTTATGCCAATATTGACTGAAAATAAAACTTAATTAGGAACAGAGTAAACTCAAAAGAAAATGGATAAATTTATATACACCAATTTTGCCTATAAAATACCTCCATTTCTTGCTGCATTGACTCCTTATTTCACAACTGCACACACACAGCTATTAGCTTTAACTTTACAGCTTTCACAGCTTTTAACTTTAGCTTTAAATTGAATGGCCCTTTAAGTACACAAGGAATTAAATACATTTTCTGTCTTGCCATCTAGGGCATTCAATTTGAAGCTATTTTGACAATTGTTCCTGGTTAAGTCTTGAACATAACATATAATAAAAATACTACCAGATTTGAAAATCAAAAGTAATCAGTCAATTTGTCAGGTACATTTTAAAAAATTGACTAAAGACAAAACCAAATACATTCTGTAAGAATTAGTCACCATTTAAAACAGGTAGTTTCAATTACTATCTTAAATTACAACGGAAAAAGAAAATTATTTTTTAATTTATACCATCGGTTTGAATGGTATCAGTTCTGTGTTTCACATACAGAAGAAGTAGTTACCCTGTTTCTGTTACTCTGATTTCTGGTTTTCCACACAGCATTACCTAGTTCCAAGGTAAAAAATTCCAGGTGTCAAAAAAACCTATAGAATATGCTACCAGTAATTTGTATACAAGGAAATACAAATTAAAAAAAAAACAAAAACAAACAAAACAAAATATACCATGTTTAAATGCAGTATACATACAGTTTTATCTGTCACCATTGTGTGATTTCCTGTGCTCTCCTTCTTATCTTTCAAGCCCTTATGGGGAAAAGAAAAAACCACAGAGAATTGGGTAAATCAATATGCCGAAAGTATCTCTTCCATGCTATGCTCACTCATTAAAAGGAAAGAAAAATTACCTCTTGTTTCTCAGGTGAAAGAGGTTCTGGATGAACAAATTCTTTATAGAAAATCTGCAAGATGCAAGAAGGGTATACCATTTATAGGCACTTTACATGTTAACTTCCAGAAACTTGATTATTCTCTGAGCAGCTATATTAGAGAGCTTTCATTTTTCTAAATCAAACAACTGTCCATTTGTGCAGGGAGTCTAGAATACTTAGATTAGTATTTTGTCATTTGAGAGTTGCTTTTCCTCCCCTCAAATAACAGGTATCTATTTTTAGAATCCACAGACATGACAGAATTATAGCTGATTTTATTTTTCAAAGATGACTCTGTTGGGTATCCCCACTGCTAAATGGAGTCTACACAGACAGAAACAATATTCTGAAATTTCTCCCTTGATCTATGCAGTAAAAAAGTTCCTAGATGAATGAGTGCCTATTAGAGGTCCAGATTTGCCAACTTTCCCAAATTATGGTGACTGGAAATCTAGCAAAACTGCTATACCACAAGAAAAAATGCTGAACAATCAAAAGAAGAAATTTCTGGGAAGCTTCAGAAATTAGTATCTGAGAGGAATATATTTTGTTAAAAATTCAGTAGACTTTTCAAAGGATGCAACACTCCACAATTTGCCTTGAATTCTTAAGCACGCCATTAAAGACAGTGTGCATGTTGCACCAGCATTGTCATCAGCAGGATCGCACAGCTGTGCCTGCTGATACAAATTAAAAAAAAAACTGACGTATAGCCAGTGTAGAGCTGACATCTGCACTTTGCTTCCCTGGGCTAATTCTACACTGTCTTCCTTCCACATCATTTCCAACATGTTCTAGCATTACTATTTTTCAGTTTTAGCCTCCTATCAGTGCTTAATTAATGCATTTCTCAACACTCATTTCTGTTATTCTCAATTAACATTATCTGAGCAATAAATGCCAATCCTTTATGGGTCCAAATTTAGTGGGATCTTTACTCTGCTGCCACTTCTACTCAGCTAGCAGTAATCTCCTGTAAATGAAACACATTCAGACCATAAAACCATAAATAAAAAGCACTAAACTTTACAGTGGTTTGGTTGGGGTTTTTTTCACTATAGTGAGCCAGATGTTGAATAGCAAGCCAGAAGTAAAGGAAAATTAAGAAATCATCATCCCAGCTTGGTTGTCATAAACAGATAAAAAGCAGTACCTCCCAACTTACAATGATATTTACACAGGATGCTAACACATCTAACAAGAATTACCCCCTTCTCTATATATTGTATGAGACAACAGAACAAACTGTGAAATTTCTACCCATACCTGAGGCCTGAAGAGCTCAGAGCAGTTTGGAAAGAGAAGAGAAGCAGTGGCATAGTATCCTGACCAACCCGGATGCTCCTCAGCTGTGGTCCCAAAATAGTTATCTGCTTGTTCATCCTGCCAAACATAGAGGAGGACTTAGGTTAACATCCAATATTTCAAATGGTTTATCTCAGTAGGCAGCTGCAAGACCTGAAGAGCTCCACAGCTTCACTCTGCACACACCCTTGAATCAAATTTAACAGAATAAAGGCCATCAAGACCACACAAGACTACCAAAATGATGGCATACAGGCTCTGAATAAGAATTGAGAGTGGAGGTGCAGCAGCCAGCATAAACTTTAGTCTACACAAACAAACTCTACATTATTATATTAAAGATTAAAGACTCAGTCTTGTGCTATAGTTCCAAGTGTCATAATTAATATTTTAAGCAAACACAGAAAAGTACAAACCATATAAAGCACAATTGTGTTCTATCACATTTGACAAGAACACTACATATTTTGTACAAATTGCTACTACTTACAATGTGCATCCATAAAGAACAGAATTTAGACTAAACATGAAAACACCCAATTTCTTCTATTCACTGTCATTAAGCATTGCCATAAATATTTTCAGCTACCATAAACTCACACACTTCAGTTTAGTCAATGAGCTTACTTAAACCCCTAGGTTTAGAACAATTCTGACAAACGCTTCCATCTTATCCAAAACCCAAAAAAGTCAGCAATTGCAGCAAGCTGTTGATAAATTCCATTCCAGAAATTTGTTATGTTTTAATGGAAGAATATGTCCTTTAGGCCCAAATCACAGTGTGGATGCAAGAGTGACATCTCCAATCCCCTCCCCACCAGATCTGCTAACCCCTAAAAAAAAATCGTAACCTATGGTTTTCCATGCAATTCTTACCCCAAAGTTGAAGACTTCATTGTAGCAGTCAGAATATCTTAAGTACCAAGTAACATTGAAACCTTGGGAGGGATCACAGGCTTTTTCATCGCCTTCAACTTAAAAAAAAAAAGAAAAAATCAACAACAAACCAAACACCAAATAAGAACATGTACGACACCACCTACCTTCCATGCTTTTCCTCCCAATCTGTGCAAAACTACCATAATTATATTTTCAACATGAAACAAAGCAAAACAATAGAAAAACATTTCCCTCAAGTAACCCATTACTGTTCAGTGAAAGAAAGAACGTACAGAATTTCATTATAACATCATATAATTCTATTAAAGAGATGAAGATAATTTGGAAACTTTTTGTTCTGAAGACAATCAGGGATGTTTCAGCAACCACAAATATCAAACAAGAGGAGAACAGCAATGGCTCTCAGTGATTACAATACAAAAAAGAGCTTCCCTTTCAGAGAGAGGGGGAATACATACCAGGTGGAGAGAGCTAGGAATATGGTAATATTAGAAGAAATTCACACAAATTTAAATACATAAATACCATCAACAAGAAAATTAATACAAAGGTAAGATTTTGCAAGTCAACATCTACCCCCCTCAAAAGACAAACAAGCCATCTACACATAGGCTCACACTGTCAAAACTGCAATGCTACCTGAAACAGCAATAAGACAACTCTCCACTTTGATGTATTAGAGAACTACATGCAAGAGAGTGAAACCTGAGACTTTCCCCTAGTCAGGAAAGACTGCATGTTTTTTTTGTCTCAGATCTCATTCTTAAACTAGAGTCTGATGAAGACAATTTTGCGTTAAGGCAAGCTTCACCCTTAAACAAAATGAGCAGCAATTATTCAGAGTCTTGGAAGAGCCATACAGATGATTATATTTGCATTTTCCTAGTCAAAACTCTTTTGCATTAACAGCATGTTTGCAGTGGCTAAGAAATTCCCACAACCTCACAGGGGCCACAATCACTTCAGACTTTGTTACATATACACTTTTACTGATGTTTCCATACTGACCACTGCAAGTAAAAAAATGCAAATAGAAGAAAGATCCTGCCACGGAGCCTTAATTGACTAATCTCACTTTAAACCTCACGACTACTAAAGCATGTATACACAGAGCAAAAAACTCAACAACAGTTCCTAATACCAAGGATTTAAGCAAAATCACTGAAAAATAAGAGTTTCCTTATGACACCTTCTGGTAAGCAGGAAAACAAGGCCTATATGTTCCTCATAGCCCTAGATGTTGCAGAGAGCACAACAAGGAAACTAAAAGGCAACACAAGCATTGCAGTGACATGGGCAGATGGCAAATTCTTTGATAACAAAGGCTCTTCCAATAAAATTGATCAATGGAGGAACATCGCAAAAAGTGCTAGCAAAAAAGAGGAGAGATTCAAAAATACCTTTTAAATACCTTTTCATCTATTAAAAATAATTAAGCAACTACATATTTAGCAGCACCCACTAAAGGTAAAACAGGTCATGACTAGAACAATCTGCAATATCTGCAAACATCAAGATTACAGAAACCTTGAAAAGGAAGTACTCTAATAGAGAAAAAGAATCCATGGCATTTACTGAATTCAGCAACATGGAAATCTAAGTTCCTGAGCCTTCAAACAAATTCCAGCAACATTCAACTTGAATGCAGTCTTTGTACTCATTTACAGAGAACAGGATTTCTATGATGATCCTAAACAAGAAACCAAATGCCTTCTAGAACAGCAATTCAGAAAAGTAGTAGATAAAAATAAATTCATTATTGACAACACTAAATGCCAGCAGCAGTCTTCCCAGCCAGAAGCAGAAAGCATCAGACATCAATACATTACACACATACAAATAAAAATTAAAAAATCAAGAAGAGTTAAAAAAAAAAGGAGGCAGAGGAAAGGGAGATGCAGGTGCTCAGCAGAACCATGAACAACCCATGAGCAACCATGTTTGACAAGAAGAGTCATATTGTCCACACAAACATCACAGCCGACAGAAGAAGCAACAGACACCAAACAAAAGAGACCATTTTCCACAGGGACGTGGGCAGAAAAGAAACAATATGCAAAGTTGAAGCTTCCCAGTTATCAGATGCAGTTTAAGTATCATCTACGCTGAGAAACTAAGTTTACAGCCTTTGTTCTTTCCTTTTCAAGTGATTATCCAAATTCATGTAAAACTTTTAATTATACTGGTACGTAAAACAGGTGTCTTCACTAAACAATTTTAAGGCTTAATGCCTGATTAAAGGTTGACAGTACAGTGTAGTTCAAGTCCACATCAGGAGCAAAGGGATAAAATTCTGCCAGATCTGCCTTTTAACATACGAATTTTATCTTTCCATGCCTCAGTTCTTTCTCTTGGTTACTTCAGTATGATTAGACTTACCACACACTTCACTGCAAGGACCCATATCTCAGATGCCATGTTACTACACTATTTCAATTAAACTTTAGGAAACAAAGCCTATAACCTACCAGAGCTCCAAATGCTCTTTTAAACCCCCCTCCTTTACCCCAAGCATCAGATTTCTACATTTTGATCCTGCAGCTTAAACTTGCAATTGTCTCACTGCAAGAAGCAAACCTTAGCTTTGGAGCTACACTTGACAAGTGGGAAAGCCTTAACTCTGACATCATGAGCCTTCACTAACAACCACTCAAATACCAGCCTCCTATTTCAGATTCACATGGGATCAACAGAGGCACTTCAACAAATTCTAGTTGAAACACTGTCCCAAGAAGGACATTGGAAATCAAACCCGAAAAATAAGGTAACTACTAAACATAACAGAGCACACCAACATGCAATTTCACTGACAAGCATCAGATAATCCCCATGATATCTTAATTTTTGTCAGTTAAAAAGAGCGCAATCACCAAAGCAACTAAGTCTTGACATGACAAAGGCACAGATTTCATTCACTGTCTCTAGAGGGACTTTCACTTCCTCACTTGACACAAGTGTGGAAGGATATTCATAGGCACTGCACCTGTATAAGCACCCAATTAGCAGACAGAGACCAGCTTCCTCCCTTCACCCCCATGGTAAGAACTGGTGCAGACCAGCTTCTCACTCCGTGGTGCAAACGACCCCTTAAACTGCTCAAAGCGCATGGCAAAGATTTCGAGCCTTTCTAAATCAGCTAGTCACTTCTACAACATCTTACTGTCATTTAAATGCTGCCATGTTCATAGGTAAGAGGATAATTCGCAGAAACCCTCCTTTGAGCAGTAACTTACATAACCCATTCATGCAGTCAGATGAGCAGAGCTATACAGAGAACAAACGGGAAGACTGCAACATGTTTGCTCTGTAGCTTACACACTGGGATCAGGAGAAGAAAACACCTCTCAGGTGAGCTCTGTCATAGTGTGCAACATTCCCATACCACTCCTAGAAGCACTCAGCTAAAAAGGAATAAGCCCTCAAAAAGCACCGCTTCCTGTACACTGCCATCAGTCCCCCCAGAATATAAACAGCCCCTGTCCCAGCCAGAGGAATTTAGCAAATCTTAAATAGGAAAAACACACCTCACAGCAGAGCTCAGCACACTCCATGCCTGATTACCCACTATCTGAAATAGAGTGGTGTTTCCATTACCCATCTTGCCTTCTCCCCAGAGGGCCTGAACAACATTTATTTCTGCTACAGCCTAAACAGACCACGACTGGGAAGCTTCAAGGCTGTTAACTGACCCAATCATACCAGAACTATGGCTTTCATACAGTGCCAGATTGCTGTCATGGCAGCCAGTGCAGTTAGACACCTCACAGTATTTTAAGCCCCAAATGTTAAAAGCAGAAGTGTCAAAAAGCAGAGAAAACAAGTTAATCCCTTATAACCACTTACATCTCAGGAAAATGGTGGTGTTGCTGAAAAGAATCTTCCCAAAGTTAAACTTCTTCCCCTGCAAAGGCACCAAAAAAGGAAGAGATATTAGTGAGCTTAATGTCACTGACTTAAGTAAACATAATCTTCCATTCTGAGTTTTAAGTCAATACAATAATGAAAGCAAATGCCAAATCTGGAGCCAGACTTACTGGACTTTCCAGTCATGCTTCACCACCCCTTCAACATAAAGATGGCTTGAGAGGTTGGGCCTTTTTGTTCTGCAAACGGAATCAATTTCACATTGACATTTGCTAAAATGATTACCATTGTCTTGCTGATGAGACAGTCTGGACTATTCCACATAAAAAATGCCTGTTCTAAGAACGAACAGGAGCATTCACCATGATCCTTCAATTTTGTTCCTGAAGCTCAGGAGTCTCACAGACTTACGCCTACAGCCTGGTAGAGGCAGAACTAATGTGAGTCCGGACAGCTTTCCTCCGCACCACTTCAAGCACACGCGGTTTGCCAGAAGCGCGCAAACCCCTCCACCGTGCCCAGGCCCGCAGCTCTGGCGGCCCGGCGCTGCAGGGCCC